>BMAU01021372.1:0-107500 GCA_019973935.1 Trichonephila clavipes | reverse complement strand
TGCAAACATTAAGCCATTTAATTTTAAATACATGTGTATTGTGCGGGGGTTATTTCATATAATCAAAATGGGTTTCACATACTTTATTTCTTAACCCCTGAAGTGATCAATTTTTTTAGCCTCAAATGTTTCAAAAAAAGACACATTATTTATTGTATATAATCAAGCATAATACTTAACATCATGTGGAAATGGAAGAATTTTGTTTTAATTTTCAATTTTAAAGTTTTCACTTTATATTTTTAATTTATAATTGTGGAACACAAAAACCCTAAATGTTTGCTTTTATAAGTACACTATGCATGCTAGGAAGACACACATCTTAAAAGAATTTCTCTCAGACTTAGAAAAAAATTTCATGTTCGTAATTCTATTTCAAACGGTTGAGGATTTTGTGTATGTGTGTGAGCATATATATATGTGCATACGCAATTTAAAGCATGGTGTATTACTAAAACTTACATTTCAATAGACGGAAATTATATCGGCTTTTTTGGATTATCTTTCCATTTTCATTTCGTCTTAAGCAACAATTTGCACATTGCCTTGCCAATCCCTGCTCTTTATCGAACATTTTCAAGAATCTAAATTCCTGCCTTCAATGAAACATTCCCACATCTTCCCTACTTTTCTTCAGTAAAAAAAAATGTTTAATAACTACTTTTAAATCACGTTTAGAAATAAAACATTTCAAATTCTTTATTTATTTTTACGTCTCATTAAGCAAAAGAAATTGTTTTAATTAAGCTTTTCTGAAACCTATTTCATTTAAAGCGAAGAAACACAGAAAACTTAACCTTTAAGTAAATTGTAAATATTTTTGAGAGTTGTGTATGTGCTTGTCTTAACAAATGCTTTAATTATGATCTGAGCAAAGACCTCGTGAATCTTTCGATTATTAGACTAAAAGACATACAAATTTAGCTGGCTTCAAATTCAAGACAGAGAAACATATATTTGTTTTAAAATGAGTTTTCAGAAATGAATTCAGGAATACCTCCCTTAGTACTGTATTGAATGAATCCGCCCTCAATGAAACATTACTTCAACAAGAAACTAATTCTTTAGTTTCAAATGTTGTTGATGCAAAAATATGTGTACCTTTATCTAAGGTTAATAGAAAAAAATAATAGTAAGGTGAAAAATATCGAAACACTTGTATTGCTTAGATTGTTTACAAAATGTAAAAAGAAAAAAATTCAATTATAAAAATGAGCCCGAGTTTTTTTTTACTCCATTTCCCTGTTTCCCTTTTTTCTTTCTTTTTATATATCATGTGATAAAACAAAGTCTCGTTTAGTACTTTTCATCTTGTTTCAAGGCTTTGTTTTTCATTTGAATCATTGTTTTCAATCACACAATCCACGTGCTCTCCCAATGACATTGAATGAATCTTAAAGAGGGTTCAATGTGAATTTTATTTTATTTTACTGCTTACACATTCTCTTTATTTTTATTTTCTCTTTTGTAAGCTTTTTCATGTTGGAGCGAGATTCGTTATCGAGAGACTGCATCCGTGTGAATTTTCCGACAACATCCAATGAGTAAAAGTTCAAATCATGTCTAAATTTCACGTCTGCTGATGATAATCAATAATAATAAATACTAAAAAGCTGTAAACCTAAATAAGCATAAATAAAAGTATAACCAGATAGCATAGTATGAAATAAATAGTCACAGTAATATAATAGCAAACTCTTAGCCTTAGGAACTAAGAATGCTGGTTTAAACAATGTTTTGAGACCAACCAACCTTCACCTGTAATTTGCTTTTACTAGGGGGCTATAGGAAAAAGAAATAGGACTATGGATGTATCATTATTAGAATATAAAATACCTTAATGCTATTATTAAATAAGATTATATAAAACAGGAGAGATAAAAAATCTTAAAGATTTTAAGTGGTATTAAAACATCTAAGCATACCTTCCCCATACATCGAAATTTTAACCTACCAGCCAAGATACACCTTCTTAGAGCAGCATTGCATACAAATAAAAATTAGTCAATTATAAATAAAAAAGATCAATTATAAATAAAGCTTTGTATGCTTAAAAACCTAAATTATTATTAAAGATATTTTTAGAATGAAGAGGACTATCAATTATACATAACAAGGCTATTAAATTAAAATACATTTAAATTTATTTAACGTGGTGCAAACTTGCAACAGTACGTAGTAAAAACCGAATAACATTATAATTGAAAAATAATATAAATTAATGTTTAAACCTAATTATATATATATATATATATATATATATATATATATATATATATATATATATATATAACATTAAATTTTTTACGAAACTGAAACCTGTTATATATATATATATATATATATATATATATATATATATATATATATATATATATATATATACATATATATATATATGTATATACATATATATACTTTGCACAAAACAAATTAGGAGAACACATGGGTTTAACGAAATTACGCAAATGTTTCTTCAGATGACTAACATGAAACAAAGCATCCCTAGACTAAATTGTAACAGAAAACAGAAAAAGTAAACTTCTTATGCAAATCAACGTTCATAACGTCAAATACCAGAAAAAGGATACAAGTGCAGAAATTGTGATTTTGTAGAAGCAGTTGTATTTTCCGTTGTTTGGTATGGTATGGGATTGTCACCTTGAAGCATCATAGGAGAGTCTGAAGAGGATGATGCTCTTTAAATTTAGGGAAAAAGTCTTCACGTTAGCATGATGTGGAAGTTTGGAAAGTGGAGTGCCAGGTTAGGTGTCATCCTTGTCACTTAGCCGTGGATTTGGGATTTTGAAGTCCGTTAGTAATAACCCCCGTTTTGCTTCTGATGTGTCCATTTTTTGTATATCTAATTAATCACGACAGTGTGGTTTTCTTTTGGAATTTATCGTGTTTTGTACATCAAAATTAGAGCATCAAATAGGCTTTGCATATTTTTAGCACTATGTCATACCAGATCTAATTATGTTGAAGCATGATTATAATTAAATGATATAAATTATGCTATGATTGAAGAAATGTTTCAGGTCTCTTTTTCATCAGAAAAATCATGAAACCAAAACGTGAATATTTCACTATGTGATTTACACAAATATATTTCTGACAAAAAAAAAAAAAAACATCGTTATGGAATATTTGATTTTGACTCTAACTATATTAAAAATTTTAAACTTCAAAATGAGAGGAAATGATTTTCTAAAACGTTCCATTACTAATCTACTTTACGGCCGTTGAAAAAAATCGGAAAATGGAAAAAAATGTCTAGCTCTTGTAGGATTAGATGAAAGAAAATTTTATTAATTTTTAACCCTAATTCATAATTAAAATTCCCCACTTTGAGTGGGGAATCAAAACTGTCTAAATAAATTTTTCAAATAAAATTAAGAAATTTTAATAAATTAATACATATTAAAATGTTCAATTACTTGATGTCCTCTACAGCTTCAATTTCAAAATTAATTTTGACACATGTTGCGGAAATAAAAGTCCCACAATCTATCGAAATAAACTATTTTAAAACTAAAAACGTGCCATTAAAAAAAAATGGCTACTTGTTAGACGATTAATTTTAAGGCAAAATGTATACAAATAAACAATATTTTTTTTTAATGTCAAGAGTAATGTCATAAATGTGTGGGGGAGGAGTATTACTTACACAAATAGTTTTAAAATGTTTTTATATATTGCAGCCTTATACCGTGCAATCCGGCGTACAATTCGTACCGCCGTATAAAGTGCACCTATACTTTCCAGCTGTAATTTTTGATTTTTAGGTATATTCGCCGTTCAACGCGCAGCTCCTTTTTTACGTAGAAAAATGAAATATACCTGTGCAACGCTGTGTTTTGAAATCATTTATTCGAGGTATTATCCAAAGTTTAGAAAAAATAATATATTTCTAGAATTACAACCCTTTAAACTCATAAAGGGAGTTCATTTCTTTTAAATATACACACTTTTCAATATATGTAGAAGTCTAATTTTTTCTATACTTATCTTTTATTTTTATTTTTAAAGCTTTCATTTTTATACCCGGCGTTTAAAGCACGCCCTAAATTTCGATCTTATTTTGTGTGTTAAAAGTGCGCGTTATACGCCTTATTTTACGGTATATATTTTTTATGAATTTTTAGAATTGTTATTTTTTAAATAAAGAAGGGATTCTTGAACTCTTCCACTTTTTGAAATCCGTGGTGCATTTAATTCCAATAAATTTCCTATTAATATTTTCGTTTTTTAACATTCGTCTTTGGCATTGTAGGTTTTACAACTTTTTCACTTGGGATCTTAATTTATTTTATTATACTATATATATATATATATATATATATATATATATATATATATATATATATATATATATATATATATAATTTTGTCTTATTTTACTACTAATTTTACTTTAATGCGGTACTACTCTAGCTTTCTTTTGTATGGGTGGGTGAGTGGGTGGGAGATATTAACTAGATGTTGTGTTGAGACTTGGTAAATTTTATTATCGTAGCGGTTTTTTGCAAAGATTTTTAACTCTATATTAGTAAGTTCTTGATTAAATTTTCTGGTTATATATTATTAAAATAGAATTAGAATGTATTTTATTTTACATTGATTACATATTTATAATATTTTCTCCTTTCCTATGGAACAGTAGTATAAGCAAATTACAGGTGAAGATTGGCTGTCCAAAAAACATGTCGCCTACTGTGGCTATATTCTCTAATATTTCTTACTGTTCTGACTAGTTAGGTTTATAACTATTTGTTCATATATTATTATGGATTTTATACACACACACACACACACACACACATATATATATATATATATATATATATATATATATATATATATATATATATATATATATATATACAATTTAAGTAATTTTTTTATTTAGTTTTACTTTTTTAAGATGGAAACTGCAATAAACAAAAAGTTTCTATTTGAACCACATCATTATGTGTTAATCGATATTATTTTAGAATATTACATAATGTAACAAATTACCTATAGAGCATTTTTTATCTTTCATGCAGGCTTGATTTTGGCAAATTTTGTTGTTAATAGTAACAGATGATACAAGTAATTTTTATTTCCTGGTTGATTAAGAGATTCGGGAAAAAATCAATTTACAAGATAACAATTTTTATGATAAACAAATGCCCTTGTGTTTCATAAATTCATAATAAAGTGCAATAACTGATAGTTTGAATGAAAATATTCGCAATCTGGAAAATTGGGTATTTTTTTAAGTCTTTCTATTCCATTGTTTTATAGTGATCTGTCAGTATATATTTTCACTTATATCTATTTACATAAAATAACCTCGATCTAGTCTCCTTATAGTCAGTTAGAAGTCAAATTAGAAATTAATATACATATATTATGACGGAGAAAAATTTTTCTTGCAAACATTAAGCCATTTAATTTTAAA
The DNA here is from genome assembly GCA_019973935.1 of Trichonephila clavipes. NCBI lineage: Eukaryota > Metazoa > Arthropoda > Arachnida > Araneae > Nephilidae > Trichonephila > Trichonephila clavipes. The sequence goes on along the minus strand of BMAU01021372.1, from coordinate 102,051 downwards.
TACATGTGTATTGTGCGGGGGGTTATTTCATATAATCAAAATGGGTTTCACATACTTTATTTCTTAACCCCTGAAGTGATCAATTTTTTTAGCCTCAAATGTTTCAAAAAAAAAGACACATTATTTATTGTATATAATCAAGCATAATACTTAACATCATGTGGAAATGGAAGAATTTTGTTTTAATTCTCAATTTTAAAGTTTTCACTTTATATTTTTAATTTATAATTGTGGAACACAAAAACCCTAAATGTTTGCTTTTTATAAGTACACTATGCATGCTAGGAAGACACACATCTTAAAAGAATTTCTCTCAGACTTAGAAAAAATTTCATGTTCGTAATTCTATTTCAAACGGTTGAGGATTTTGTGTATGTGTGTGAGCATATATATATGTGCATACGCAATTTAAAGCATGGTGTATTACTAAAACTTACATTTCAATAGACGGAAATTATATCGGCTTTTTTGGATTATCTTTCCATTTTCATTTCGTCTTAAGCAACAATTTGCACATTGCCTTGCCAATCCTGCTCTTTATCGAACATTTTCAAGAATCTAAATTCCTGCCTTCAATGAAACATTTCCACATCTTCCCTACTTTTCTTCAGTAAAAAAAAATGTTTAATAACTACTTTTAAATCACGTTTAGAAATAAAACATTTCAAATTCTTTATTTATTTTTACGTCTCATTAAGCAAAAGAAATTGTTTTTAATTAAGCTTTTCTGAAACCTATTTCATTTAAAGCGAAGAAACACAGAAAACTTAACCTTTAAGTAAATTGTAAATATTTTTGAGAGTTGTGTATGTGCTTGTCTTAACAAATGCTTTAATTATGATCTGAGCAAAGACCTCGTGAATCTTTCGATTATTAGACTAAAAGACATACAAATTTAGCTGGCTTCAAATTCAAGACAGAGAAACATATATTTGTTTTAAAATGAGTTTTCAGAAATGAATTCAGGAATACCTCCCTTAGTACTGTATTGAATGAATCCGCCCTCAATGAAACATTACTTCAACAAGAAACTAATTCTTTAGTTTCAAATGTTGTTGATGCAAAAATATGTGTACCTTTATCTAAGGTTAATAGAAAAAAATAATAGTAAGGTGAAAAATATCGAAACACTTGTATTGCTTAGATTGTTTACAAAATGTAAAAAGAAAAAAAATTCAATTATAAAAATGAGCCCGAGTTTTTTTACTCCATTTCCCTGTTTCCCTTTTTTTTTCTTTCTTTTTATATATCATGTGATAAAACAAAGTCTCGTTTAGTACTTTTCATCTTGTTTCAAGGCTTTGTTTTTCATTTGAATCATTGTTTTCAATCACACAATCCACGTGCTCTCCCAATGACATTGAATGAATCTTAAAGAGGGTTCAATGTGAATTTTATTTTATTTTACTGCTTACACATTCTCTTTATTTTTATTTTCTCTTTTGTAAGCTTTTTTCATGTTGGAGCGAGATTCGTTATCGAGAGACTGCATCCGTGTGAATTTTCCGACAACATCCAATGAGTAAAAGTTCAAATCATGTCTAAATTTCACGTCTGCTGATGATAATCAATAATAATAAATACTAAAAAGCTGTAAACCTAAATAAGCATAAATAAAAGTATAACCAGATAGCATAGTATGAAATAAATAGTCACAGTAATATAATAGCAAACTCTTAGCCTTAGGAACTAAGAATGCTGGTTTAAACAATGTTTTGAGACCAACCAACCTTCACCTGTAATTTGCTTTTACTAGGGGGCTATAGGAAAAAGAAATAGGACTATGGATGTATCATTATTAGAATATAAAATACCTTAATGCTATTATTAAATAAGATTATATAAAACAGGAGAGATAAAAAATCTTTAAGATTTTAAGTGGTATTAAAACATCTAAGCATACCTTCCCCATACATCGAAATTTTAACCTACCAGCCAAGATACACCTTCTTAGAGCAGCATTGCATACAAATAAAAATTAGTCAATTATAAATAAAAAAAGATCAATTATAAATAAAGCTTTGTATGCTTAAAAACCTAAATTATTATTAAAGATATTTTTAGAATGAAGAGGACTATCAATTATACATAACAAGGCTATTAAATTAAAATACATTTAAATTTATTTAACGTGATGCAAACTTGCAACAGTACGTAGTAAAAACCGAATAACATTATAATTGAAAAATAATATAAATTAATGTTTAAACCTAATTATATATATATATATATATATATATATATATATATATATATATATATATATATATATATAACATTAAATTTTTTTACGAAACTGAAACCTGTTATATATATATATATATATATATATATATATATATATATATATATATATATATATATACATATATATATATATGTATATACATATATATACTTTGCACAAAACAAATTAGGAGAACACATGGGTTTAACGAAATTACGCAAATGTTTCTTCAGATGACTAACATGAAACAAAGCATCCCTAGACTAAATTGTAACAGAAAACAGAAAAGTAAACTTCTTATGCAAATCAACGTTCATAACGTCAAATACCAGAAAAAAGGATACAAGTGCAGAAATTGTGATTTTGTAGAAGCAGTTGTATTTTCCGTTGTTTGGTATGGTATGGGATTGTCACCTTGAAGCATCATAGGAGAGTCTGAAGAGGATGATGCTCTTTAAATTTAGGGAAAAAGTCTTCACGTTAGCATGATGTGGAAGTTTGGAAAGTGGAGTGCCAGGTTAGGTGTCATCCTTGTCACTTAGCCGTGGATTTGGGATTTTGAAGTCCGTTAGTAATAACCCCCGTTTTGCTTCTGATGTGTCCATTTTTTGTATATCTAATTAATCACGACAGTGTGGTTTTCTTTGGAATTTATCGTGTTTTGTACATCAAAATTAGAGCATCAAATAGGCTTTGCATATTTTTAGCACTATGTCATACCAGATCTAATTATGTTGAAGCATGATTATAATTAAATGATATAAATTATGCTATGATTGAATAAATGTTTCAGGTCTCTTTTTCATCAGAAAAATCATGAAACCAAAACGTGAATATTTCACTATGTGATTTACACAAATATATTTCTGACAAAAAAAAAAAAAAAACATCGTTATGGAATATTTGATTTTGACTCTAACTATATTAAAAATTTTAAACTTCAAAATGAGAGGAAATGATTTTCTAAAACGTTCCATTACTAATCTACTTTACGGCCGTTGAAAAAAATCGGAAAATGGAAAAAAATGTCTAGCTCTTGTAGGATTAGATGAAAGAAAATTTTATTAATTTTTAACCCTAATTCATAATTAAAATTCCCCACTTTGAGTGGGGAATCAAAACTGTCTAAATAAATTTTTCAAATAAAATTAAGAAATTTTAATAAATTAATACATATTAAAATGTTCAATTACTTGATGTCCTCTACAGCTTCAATTTCAAAATTAATTTTGACACATGTTGCGGAAATAAAAGTCCCACAATCTATCGAAATAAACTATTTTAAAACTAAGAACGTGCCATTAAAAAAAATGGCTACTTGTTAGACGATTAATTTTAAGGCAAAATGTATACAAATAAACAATATTTTTTTTAATGTCAAGAGTAATGTCATAAATGTGTGGGGGAGGAGTATTACTTACACAAATAGTTTTAAAATGTTTTTATATATTGCAGCCTTATACCGTGCAATCCGGCGTACAATTCGTACCGCCGTATAAAGTGCACCTATACTTTCCAGCTGTAATTTTTGATTTTTAGGTATATTCGCCGTTCAACGCGCAGCTCCTTTTTACGTAGAAAAATGAAATATACCTGTGCAACGCTGTGTTTTGAAATCATTTATTCGAGGTATTATCCAAAGTTTAGAAAAAATAATATATTTCTAGAATTACAACCCTTTAAACTCATAAAGGGAGTTCATTTCTTTTAAATATACACACTTTTCAATATATGTAGAAGTCTAATTTTTTTATACTTATCTTTTATTTTTATTTTTAAAGCTTTCATTTTTATACCCGGCGTTTAAAGCACGCCCTAAATTTCGATCTTATTTTGTGTGTTAAAAGTGCGCGTTATACGCCTCATTTTACGGTAAATATTTTTTATGAATTTTTAGAATTGTTATTTTTTAAATAAAGAAGGGATTCTTGAACTCTTCCACTTTTGAAATCCGTGGTGCATTTAATTCCAATAAATTTCCTATTAATATTTTCGTTTTTAACATTCGTCTTTGGCATTGTAGGTTTTACAACTTTTTCACTTGGGATCTTAATTTATTTTATTATACTATATATATATATATATATATATATATATATATATATATATATATATATATTTGTCTTATTTTATATATATATAATAATTTTGTCTTATTTTTACTACTAATTTTACTTTAATGCGGTACTACTCTAGCTTTCTTTTGTATGGGTGGGTGGGTGGGTGGGAGATATTAACTAGATGTTGTGTTGAGACTTGGTAAATTTTATTATCGTAGCGGTTTTTTTGCAAAGATTTTTAACTCTATATTAGTAAGTTCTTGATTAAATTTTCTGGTTATATATTATTAAAATAGAATTAGAATGTATTTTATTTTACATTGATTACATATTTATAATATTTTCTCCTTTCCTATGGAACAGTAGTATAAGCAAATTACAGGTGAAGATTGGCTGTCAAAAAACATGTCGCCTACTGTGGCTATATTCTCTAATATTTCTTACTGTTCTGACTAGTTAGGTTTATAACTATTTGTTCATATATTATTATGGATTTTATACACACACACACACACACATATATATATATATATATATATATATATATATATATATATATATATATATATATATATATATATATATATATACAATTTAAGTAATTTTTTTTTTATTTAGTTTTACTTTTTTAAGATGGAAACTGCAATAAACAAAAAGTTTCTATTTGAACCACATCATTATGTGTTAATCGATATTATTTTAGAATATTACATAATGTAACAAATTACCTATAGAGCATTTTTTTATCTTTCATGCAGGCTTGATTTTGGCAAATTTTGTTGTTAATAGTAACAGATGATACAAGTAATTTTTATTTCCTGGTTGATTAAGAGATTCGGGAAAAAAATCAATTTACAAGATAACAATTTTTATGATAAACAAATGCCCTTGTGTTTCATAAATTCATAATAAAGTGCAATAACTGATAGTTTGAATGAAAATATTCGCAATCTGGAAAATTAGGTATTTTTTAAGTCTTTCTATTCCATTGTTTTATAGTGATCTGTCAGTATATATTTTCACTTATATCTATTTACATAAAATAACCTCGATCTAGTCTCCTTATAGTCAGTTAGAAGTCAAATTAGAAATTAATATACATATATTATGACGGAGAAAAATTTTTCTTGCAAACATTAAGCCATTTAATTTTAAATACATGTGTGTTGTGCGGGGGGGGGGTTATTTCATATAATCAAAATGGGTTTCACATACTTTATTTCTTAACCCCTGAAGTGATCAATTTTTTTTAGCCTCAAATGTTTCAAAAAAAGACACATTATTTATTGTATATAATCAAGCATAATACTTAACATCATGTGGAAATGGAAGAATTTTGTTTTAATTTTCAATTTTAAAGTTTTCACTTTATATTTTTAATTTATAATTGTGGAACACAAAAAACCCTAAATGTTTGCTTTTTATAAGTACACTATGCATGCTAGGAAGACACACATCTTAAAAGAATTTCTCTCAGACTTAGAAAAAAATTTCATGTTCGTAATTCTATTTCAAACGGTTGAGGATTTTGTGTATGTGTGTGAGCATATATATATGTGCATACGCAATTTAAAGCATGGTGTATTACTAAAACTTACATTTCAATAGACGGAAATTATATCGGCTTTTTTGGATTATCTTTCCATTTTCATTTCGTCTTAAGCAACAATTTGCACATTGCCTTGCCAATCCCTGCTCTTTATCGAACATTTTCAAGAATCTAAATTCCTGCCTTCAATGAAACATTCCCACATCTTCCCTACTTTTCTTCAGTAAAAAAATGTTTAATAACTACTTTTAAATCACGTTTAGAAATAAAACATTTCAAATTCTTTATTTATTTTTACGTCTCATTAAGCAAAAGAAATTGTTTTAATTAAGCTTTTCTGAAACCTATTTCATTTAAAGCGAAGAAACACAGAAAACTTAACCTTTAAGTAAATTGTAAATATTTTTTGAGAGTTGTGTATGTGCTTGTCTTAACAAATGCTTTAATTATGATCTGAGCAAAGACCTCGTGAATCTTTCGATTATTAGACTAAAAGACATACATATTTAGCTGGCTTCAAATTCAAGACAGAGAAACATATATTTGTTTTAAAATGAGTTTTCAGAAATGAATTCAGGAATACCTCCCTTAGTACTGTATTGAATGAATCCGCCCTCAATGAAACATTACTTCAACAAGAAACTAATTCTTTAGTTTCAAATGTTGTTGATGCAAAAATATGTGTACCTTTATCTAAGGTTAATAGAAAAAAATAATAGTAAGGTGAAAAATATCGAAACACTTGTATTGCTTAGATTGTTTACAAAATGTAAAAAGAAAAAAAATTCAATTATAAAAATGAGCCCGAGTTTTTTTACTCCATTTCCCTGTTTCCCTTTTTTCTTTCTTTTTATATATCATGTGATAAAACAAAGTCTCGTTTAGTACTTTTCATCTTGTTTCAAGGCTTTGTTTTTCATTTGAATCATTGTTTTCAATCACACAATCCACGTGCTCTCCCAATGACATTGAATGAATCTTAAAGAGGGTTCAATGTGAATTTTATTTTTTATTTTACTGCTTACACATTCTCTTTATTTTTATTTTCTCTTTTGTAAGCTTTTTCATGTTGGAGCGAGATTCGTTATCGAGAGACTGCATCCGTGTGAATTTTCCGACAACATCCAATGAGTAAAAGTTCAAATCATGTCTAAATTTCACGTCTGCTGATGATAATCAATAATAATAAATACTAAAAAGCTGTAAACCTAAATAAGCATAAATAAAAGTATAACCAGATAGCATAGTATGAAATAAATAGTCACAGTAATATAATAGCAAACTCTTAGCCTTAGGAACTAAGAATGCTGGTTTAAACAATGTTTTGAGACCAACCAACCTTCACCTGTAATTTGCTTTTACTAGGGGGCTATAGGAAAAAGAAATAGGACTATGGATGTATCATTATTAGAATATAAAATACCTTAATGCTATTATTAAATAAGATTATATAAAACAGGAGAGATAAAAAAACTTAAAAGATTTTAAGTGGTATTAAAACATCTAAGCATACCTTCCCCATACATCGAAATTTTAACCTACCAGCCAAGATACACCTTCTTAGAGCAGCATTGCATACAAATAAAAATTAGTCAATTATAAATAAAAAAGATCAATTATAAATAAAGCTTTGTATGCTTAAAAACCTAAATTATTATTAAAGATATTTTTAGAATGAAGAGGACTATCAATTATACATAACAAGGCTATTAAACTAAAATACATTTAAATTTATTTAACGTGGTGCAAACTTGCAACAGTACGTAGTAAAAACCGAATAACATTATAATTGAAAAATAATATAAATTAATGTTTAAACCTAATTATATATATATATATATATATATATATATATATATATATATATATATATATATATATATATATATATAACATTAAATTTTTTTATACGAAACTGAAACCTGTTATATATATATATATATATATATATATATATATATATATATATATATATATATATATATATATATATATACATATATATATATATGTATATACATATATATACTTTGCACAAAACAAATTAGGAGAACACATGGGTTTAACGAAATTACGCAAATGTTTCTTCAGATGACTAACATGAAACAAAGCATCCCTAGACTAAATTGTAACAGAAAACAGAAAAAGTAAACTTCTTATGCAAATCAACGTTCATAACGTCAAATACCAGAAAAAGGATACAAGTGCAGAAATTGTGATTTTGTAGAAGCAGTTGTATTTTCCGTTGTTTGGTATGGTATGGGATTGTCACCTTGAAGCATCATAGGAGAGTCTGAAGAGGATGATGCTCTTTAAATTTAGGGAAAAAGTCTTCACGTTAGCATGATGTGGAAGTTTGGAAAGTGGAGTGCCAGGTTAGGTGTCATCCTTGTCACTTAGCCGTGGATTTGGGATTTTGAAGTCCGTTAGTAATAACCCCCGTTTTGCTTCTGATGTGTCCATTTTTTGTATATCTAATTAATCACGACAGTGTGGTTTTCTTTGGAATTTATCGTGTTTTGTACATCAAAATTAGAGCATCAAATAGGCTTTGCATATTTTTAGCACTATGTCATACCAGATCTAATTATGTTGAAGCATGATTATAATTAAATGATATAAATTATGCTATGATTGAAGAAATGTTTCAGGTCTCTTTTTCATCAGAAAAATCATGAAACCAAAACGTGAATATTTCACTATGTGATTTACACAAATATATTTCTGACAAAAAAAAAAAAAAAAAACATCGTTATGGAATATTTGATTTTGACTCTAACTATATTAAAAATTTTAAACTTCAAAATGAGAGGAAATGATTTTCTAAAAAGTTCCATTACTAATCTACTTTACGGCCGTTGAAAAAATCGGAAAATGGAAAAAAATGTCTAGCTCTTGTAGGATTAGATGAAAGAAAATTTTATTAATTTTTAACCCTAATTCATAATTAAAATTCCCCACTTTGAGTGGGGAATCAAAACTGTCTAAATAAATTTTTCAAATAAAATTAAGAAATTTTAATAAATTAATACATATTAAAATGTTCAATTACTTGATGTCCTCTACAGCTTCAATTTCAAAATTAATTTTGACACATGTTGCGGAAATAAAAGTCCCACAATCTATCGAAATAAACTATTTTAAAACTAAAAACGTGCCATTTAAAAAAAAAATGGCTACTTGTTAGACGATTAATTTTAAGGCAAAATGTATACAAATAAACAATATTTTTTTTAATGTCAACAGTAATGTCATAAATGTGTGGGGGGAGGAGTATTACTTACACAAATAGTTTTAAAATGTTTTTATATATTGCAGCCTTATACCGTGCAATCCGGCGTACAATTCGTACCGCCGTATAAAGTGCACCTATACTTTCCAGCTGTAATTTTTGATTTTTAGGTATATTCGCCGTTCAACGCGCAGCTCCTTTTTTACGTAGAAAAATGAAATATACCTGTGCAACGCTGTGTTTTGAAATCATTTATTCGAGGTATTATCCAAAGTTTAGAAAAAATAATATATTTCTAGAATTACAACCCTTTAAACTCATAAAGGGAGTTCATTTCTTTTAAATATACACACTTTTCAATATATGTAGAAGTCTAATTTTTCTATACTTATCTTTTATTTTTATTTTTAAAGCTTTCATTTTTATACCCGGCGTTTAAAGCACGCCCTAAATTTCGATCTTATTTTGTGTGTTAAAAGTGCGCGTTATACGCCTCATTTTACGGTATATATTTTTTATGAATTTTTAGAATTGTTATTTTTTAAATAAAGAAGGGATTCTTGAACTCTTCCACTTTTTGAAATCTAGTATTTTTTATTTATTGCCATGATATTTTTCATTTTGTACCTTATCTTCCTTATTGTAACATAACTTTTTTCATTGTACACACTTAAATATTTTTTAGTTTCCTATAAATTATATATTTTACTTTAAATGTGTGTTATTTATAAATTATAGAGTATTAAAATATCACTTAAAAATTATTCGAAGATATATATCATCCCCCCCCATACTGCGTTTAATATTGTATATATCATTTGGATATTTTTAAGGTATCCGACTACGTTCGGAACCGTGATTTTGCAAAAGCGTGAAAATGGATAATATTTATGATATTTGGTGTCACTTAGATTAGAAAACGTATATAAAATTGTTTTAAGAATAGTATTACAATAAGAAATTATTTAAGTACAATATTTTGACATAAAATGAACATAGAAAGACCCGTTTTCAAAATGTTCTCCTTTGGTGAAAAATGCTTCTATTATAATGATACTTTGCCTGTATATAGCTCAGACCTCTGTACAGAGGCTCAACTAGAATTTTTGAATTATATAACTTAGAAGTGGGTTTATCCATGTTTTAGGACAACAGAGGGGAGAAATTTTAAGAAAAAAACGCCGATAATTATTTTAATTGGTTGTAACTCTGAAAATAATGTGAATTTTTCAAAAATCATAGTTGAGCCTCTGTACAGAGGTCTGAGCTATATACAGGCAAAATATTATTATAATAGAAGCATTTTTCACAAAAGGGGAACATATTGAAAAAAGGTTATTTTAAGTTAATTGTTTGCTGAAGCATTGTATTTATATAATTTTTTTGTCAAAATGTCCTTAAAACAATTTTATACATGTATTCTAATCTAAGTGACACTAAATATCATGAAAATTATCCATTTATGCGCTTTTTTAAAATCACGGTTCCGAACGTAGTCGGATACCTTAAATAACAATTCCCGAATGAAAATCTTGGGTTTCCTTCCTCAAAGAGTTTTAAAATTAAAAAAAACCTAAATATCAATAAATTATATTAGAATAGCACAAAATAAATTTTTAAAGGAAAGTGGGTAGAGTTTTTAACACGAGTCTCTCTCTCTCTCTCTCTTTACAGCTATCTAAATAATAAATGGAATTATTTAATAAGATATCTTTGATAATAGTCATCAATCAATTCAACCTAATTTTCTATATTCCAAAAAAACTTAAATTACTTAAAGTTTACATTTACAGATTACTGTCGATGAAATATAGAACTAAAAAAAGCATACTTCAAAAAACATTTCAAATGATAATAATTTTAGTAAATCTATTTTATTGCCTAAACGTAAAAGGAATACATATGTGTATTGTGCTTTGCTTGAATAAGTAATGCAAATTATTATAATCTCTTTAGCTATCTAAATACTAATATAAGAAAAAAATATGCTTTCGTTGTTTACTTAAAGATTTAGCGACCCAAATACCGTTTTTACGTTAAATAATCAGACGTTTTGAGCAAAGCAAGGACACAAAAGTTTGACTTATATAATGTGGGAAGAACATAAATAATACTTACCACACCTTAACAGTTCCCCAATGAGAACTTGAAATCATTTCTATCTTTGTTGCGTTTAATTGAATAGTTTGAGAATAAGAGAGACAAAAAAATTTAATGTTACAAATTTACCTTTTTACAAGAAAGGCCAAAGATCCAATAATATAATCTGAACACATCGAAATTTCGGATATAAATTTTTTGATTTTATGATTGTATATAAGGAAATGAATGTTAACCCTAGGCCAAAGGGGGCATTTATACGGTGTTCACAAATGGCATACTTAAAATATCTAAGTATTCTCACAGTTTTACACAACCACTATTAATAATGTCGTCACGATGCACTCAAATTCCTTACAGAAAATGAATGCCTTCGAAAGAGGTCGAATATTTGAGAATAAAATAAGTTGCTCATATTTATATCAAGCACGATCTCAAGTAAATTTTTGAATCATCTGCCTTTAAACCTTCAACATCGGCTAATTCATCAGGAATGGTGTCAAGCCTGATCATCATAGCAGTAAATAGACTTCATGACAAATAGTTTTTCAGTAAACTGTCATCATACAGTCTCCAATGATGAGCTCCCTTTAGCCCTAAAGTAGATAACAATTAGTATGTATGAGGGGGATATTGGATAACCGTTCCCAAGAAAACTTTGTTTTCAGACGAATACAACTATAAATACTGGTGTACTGATGTGAGGTTCTATCTATTAGGATAGAATGTCATCCACTAGTAGTTCTATGAACAACTCAGTGCATAACAATTACACCTAACAATATTTTTGATACAGGATATTTGGTCATTCTGGGGCCATTTCTAAAAAATGATAATGACATGACATATTACTCACATACATATAAATTGCCTCCAAGCTTTATCTAACAGTGTGATACTAGATCTTTCGCCATACCATACATTTCCGTCCATACCATAACACCTGACGGCCAACTTGCATTTTTCAAAACAACTGCGTCTTTGCGACGTTTTTTGCTTGAAATATATTGAGGCTTCGTTTTGACGGTTGTGAATGACAGATGAAACAGTACTTCATCAGAAGTTATCCATGTTTTGTGTGTACTTTTGCGCAACATTAAATACAGAGGCCAAGAACGTTTTCTTCGGTTTTCTATGGTCTTAACAAACATTTGAAAACAGACTGGGAAATTTATTTTCTTATATCCAATTTTCTTTATCTGACGATAAATTGTCGATTGTTATATCTATAGTTTCTTTGCCATAGGTTTTTGAGACAAAGGATTTTCTACAGCGATAATTCTTTACAACTTTTTTTCTTTTTTATTAAGGACTTCCTTTCGTTCACATTTTTTCCCTGGAGTCTTTGATTGCGAGCCAGATTTTATTTTTTTTTAAGTTTAAATAGTAATACAATAGAAAAATGTCTTTTTTGATTTTTAAATGCTTTATTATTTACAGAATTTCAATAATCATCCTTCAAAGGCTGTAAAATTTCGTTCCGGGTTTGAGGATCTAATTTCAGTACTGTAATTTATTCATAAAAATGGTTAGATTAGCAATTTAAATGTTTCATTTTTCAAACAAAGCCAGTAGTAAAACGATAGAAATTCCTCGTAAATAGTTATATATTTTTACAATTGGTCACTCTAATTTTGAATCAACCAGTACTTCATTATTACATTCATATATTTATCTTGTAAAACTATAAGAATATTCATATTTTTGTTCAAATTTCTATTGCATCAAATATTTCCATAGACAAACAATCCGACTCCGTTGAATTCTAATATATTTATATTTATACACAGAAGAAAAATAACAAGTTCAAAAGACTAAATAATAAATTATTTTTATCCATTCTATATTTTTCCTTCCTTTTTTAGGGGCAGCAGTTGCGGATGAGAAACTTTCCCGTTTCAGACCGTCTTCACTCATTCGAAACTTTCTGAAGCCTCGAAAAGTCAATTTATTTTCTGGTTGTCCTGCCAATACTCAGTGCTCTTTCATTTTGTCCTGTTGGTGGACTGGAGACTCAGTGGGTACTTCATGTGGACCTTTCTTCTTTTGTTGTGGCAGTCAAGATAGCAGAGATGACCATCACGTTAATCAACTGTATTATGGGCCCGTTAGGAATGACCCACGTACGTATATCCCTTCTTTTAATTACTCTCTTGCTGATTCAAACTTAAGAATCTTCTTACGACATTATTAAAGGAGATAAGCTCTGTTCACAATAAAATGTACTATAGGGTGAGTGCAAATAACGGACCCGATTTTAAAGAATCACATTTTTGAAACTCCTGTATACATTACAATAAGTGACACATTAATGTAAAAAGAAACGTACCCAAGTTTTTTTTTTCCATAAATGATCCACAGCACATTCAAGATCGATAGGATTGAAATCCAAACATGGTGATAATGACAGAGAAGAGTTTTTGCACATTGGAGTATGCACGGGTTTTTTCAGTCATTTCGGTGCAACACGCATTTAAAAATCGCTACGGAAAAGGATCACCAATAAACAAGAGCATTCTGAGATGGTTTCATAAATTTAAGAAAACAGGTTGCTTGTGTAAAAAGAAAAACAGTGACCGGCCAAGAGTCTCGTCGGAAAAAGCAGCGGAGAGAGTAAGGTAGAGTTTTGTTCGAAGTCTACGAGAGTTGCCACCTGTGAACTTAAAATGCCCCAGTAAACAGTACGGAAAATTTCACGAAAAAACTTTAATTTAAAGCTGTATTATTTGCAATTGACACAACAAATAACAGAAGATATTTGTGCAGCATTACGAATCAACAATAATCTATAAACTACTAACAAAAATCTCGTAAAATAAGTAGGAAGGGGATTTGTTAGTCTCCTCATACACAAAAAATGTTATTTACGAAATTTTCTCTGTGTGGGGGAGAGGAATCGATGGATGCTTTTTCACAAATTATTCTTTTAATTTGAAAGATCTTTACTTCCTAAATTCTAAGAACTTCGAATCTCATAGAAAAGTTTAGATAAGTTATTTGAATTAAATTTATTTTAGTCCATTTTTTATTTATTTATTTACTGTAATAATGCGTTGATTCCTAGATAGTGATGATGTGATATCTCGCATTTGTACGACGATAAAATGACACATTCTCAATGTGATCCTAAGCAAAATTCTTTGCTTGCTTTTATTGTACTTGGAATTTACTCATTTAAACTATTTATAAAGTAACTGGTCCTAGCAGCTGTATTATATCAAGATTGTCCTGAGTCATGTTGATATTTCCTATAATCTAACAGAAGGATCCGCAACCTTTTAGCTATGGTGGGCCATACCAGTCCACCTAAAAGATTCAGCGTGACACACAGTAGAGCATTTTTGAAACAATTCAATTCTCGCGATAATGCATGTAGATTTAGAGAATAGAGGTTAATAACATTGGTGCGTGTGTGTGTTTACAGTTTTATTATACATTTATTTTGTATTATTTAAAGATATTTCTTAACGTAAATATAAACAGCATAAAATAAAGAGTGTTTTTTTCAGGTATAGAAGTTTAAGTTGGCATTACTTTCCAAGATGGCGACCGATTTAACAGCTGTCAAGTGATTTATTCTCAGTTTGGTTTGGCAATTCATCATGAATAGACTCACGCCTGAACAACGCTTTCAAATGGGCCCAACACGAGATTGCCGTTGTTCCCGATTTTCATAAGCGAATTTTGTTTAGCGATGAAGCGCACTTCTGGTTGAATGGCTACGTCAACAAACAAAACTGCCGCATTTGGAGTGAAGCTAATCCACAAGTGTATGTCGAAACACCGTTACATCCAGAAAAACTGACTGTTTGGTGCGCTTTATGGGCTGGTGGAATCCTTCAAAAACGATGAAGGCCACAACGTTACAGTCAATGGTGATCGGAATAGAGCCATGATTACTAACTTTTTCATTCCTGAATTGAACAATCATGATGTCCAGGAGCTGTGGTTCCAACAAGACGGCGCAACATGTCACACAGCTCCAATCGATTTATGAAAAGACACGTTTGGTGACCGCCTAATTTGACGTTTTGGACCTGTGAATTGGCCTCCAAGATCTTGTGATTTAACACCGCTAGACTATTTTCTGTGGGGCTATGTAAAGTCATTGGTCTATGCGGATAAGCCACAAACGCTTGACCATTTGGAAGACAACATTCGCCATGTTATTGCCGAAATACGGCCACAAATGTTGGAAAAAGACATCGAAAATTGGACGTCCAGATTGGACTACATCCGAGCCAGCCGTGGCAGTCATATGCCAGAAATCATATTTAAAATGTAATGCCGCATTATTATCTTTCGAATAAAAAAATTCATGTCAATCGAATAATACATCGTTGTTTTATTGCAATTTAAAGTTCTATACCTCTAAAAAAAACACCCTTTATAACTATATCTTCAGCAAAAATTAAAATATACATATTATGCATTTTGAAACATATTTATTAAAGTAAGAAATAGACAACATAAAGTTTAAGTACTTCCCTTCATTATAGTTAAATAAAAAGGTAAATAAAAATTTTAATGCGAACCTAGGGCTTGCACCTCTCTACTTTCATATAGCAAAATCAGGTGCATAATTTGTGACTTTCAATTTGTGCATTATTGTGCATTCAGTTTTTAAACAATTTCTTTGCGGACTCGGAATATTTTTCATATGAGGAAAGATTTTTTCTTTTTTTACTTATATATGTAGAAGCAAAAGCGGAAAGCAGACTACATGCAATTTTCTCTCTTCAAATAATAAAATCTCTCCAGTAATGATATTCAATAATTTACAATACAGCCGTAAATTTAGAGTTAACTTTCAGATTTTTTTCATAATTCGTAAATATCCATAATTCGGAAAATGTTTGTCAAATAAGGTCCATTACAAATTTATCAACTTCCATCCACTCAAAATTGACAGATTTGTAGAGTAGTGTAGAGCACCACTGAGAATTGTACCATACGCCACATGTAGCACTTGTACCATAGGTTGCCGACCCCTGGTCTTACAGATCCAGGCTTTCTGTTCATCGATGGCAATACACACCCATGCAAAACCACTGAAGTTCAGATTCTAACCGAGGAAGATATTTAACATATGACAGAGCATGAATATTTTTCGGACTTAAATTTCGTACAATTGGGGTGTCATTTTTTAGAAAAAATAGTAAAATAACTAGAAATTGAGAATTATTAGAAACTGACAGCTGTTATAAAGTCCTGTTCTAATTCCCATTCTAGATATAAATAAAACAAAACTATTTTTTCTCGTTCTCAAAATATTTATTAAATCAACAAAAATTATCTCACGTGATATTTCATATATATCAAATTTAAATAGAATTCTGTGAGGCAGAAATTTTATTTTTATTTTATTCAGTGTAATTTTAAAACGATTGATTCTTTTCTTCCTATCATTTCAAAAAAGTTACCTACTTTTGACTGTTTCCGTTAACCTTACAAAATACTGTGTGGGTGAATTGAACAAATTTAGTTACTTACAATGCTAGAAGATGCACAACATTCAAATAGCAATAGACTTCATAATTTCAAACCGTGGTCAAATTACAACGACGACATTTGAGATAGTATCTCACTTTTCAAACTTCCACACTGCCCCCTGCCCTATGCGACTGCAGTAAGCCAAGTAGTCGCTAACGTTAACTCGCTTTTGACGTTGTTTCCGTCCATTCGTAAATTCAAATCCTTGTTCCATTGAAGATCTGCCGAGTAGAAGGTCTGATGCTCATTACCGAGGCTCAAAGTCTTCACGTTGACGTGGTGTGGAAATTTGGAGAGTACAGTGCCAGCACAGATGTAGTCCTCGCCACTTGATAAAGCATCAAAATTAGAGTCCTTCACCAATAGTAATCATGAAGCTTCAAAGAATGACGTAATAAAAAAATAAAGCACCCAACCCTGTGAGGATATTAGTAACATTTTGATTTACGTGAATGGTGTATCTTTATTCCATATGACAGCCTTTAGTGGAACAGAATTCGAACTTACGACTCATTTAGAACGTCAGCAGCAACAAATTTCTCAATCTTAACCTCCGTTCCGAGTGTACTATTCCTTGCTTCTACCGATGATATGGTAATCATTCCTCGTGCAACAAATGCTTTGACAGAGGAATGTCTAGCCCTTAAGAAATCTGCAGAAAAGTTGCATTGAATTATTAGTGAAGACAAAACTAAATACATGGCTATTACAAAAACTCCAGTAGGTTTTAAATATCAGCAAACTGAAAATTATAAGTATGAAGTGTTTAATAATTTTGCCAATTTGGGCTCCAACATTGGAATTCTAAACGACATTGATGCTAAAATTCAAAGCGTATTATTGATACTAATCGCTGTCTTCATGGTCTAAGAGCTTTCTTAAGGTCAAAATTGATTAAAAGACACACAAAAATTATGCTATATAAAACAATCATCAGGCCCGTACTTACCTATGAATCTGAAACTTGGACTTAGACTAAATCACAGACGGAACTTCTAGCCATCTTTGAGTGAAAAGTTCGTCGATATATCTTTGGTGCTGTGAAAAATTTATTGTGGAAACAATGACATAATTTTGAATTATATAACTATTTAAGGAAGCTGATGTCATAAAATCCATCAAGATTGGTCGTTTAAGGTTTGCGGGCTATATCTGCCATATGGACCCCTCTTCATTCACGTTCAGAATTTTCAATCACAAACCTATTAGAACTAGAACTAGGGATAGGCCCAAACTGAGATGGACTGATTGTGTGGAGGATGATTTTAAAGTTTTAAGAGTGACTTATTAGAGAACTGTTGTTAAGCGGAGATCGGAAGGGAAGAGGGTTCTTGAGAAGGCCTTGGCCTACCCAGGGCTGTTGTGTCAATAGAAGGAGAAGAACTTCTGTTAAACTCTTATATTTTCTTCTTGGCTTATGTAAATTAATCGAAAATAATTAACTGCACGTAATTATAAGAACATGAAATTGAGTAAAATTATTCCTTTTTTTTATGAAAATATGCTAATTTAATTATTCATAGCATTGAAATTTCTGTTTTATATTTTTACTTTATTCGTTTAAGGTGAATAACAAAATATTTTAAGAATCCATTCACGATTCTGCGCCAATAAATAATCACAATCCCACAATTAGAAATTAAAAATATCGAAACTATAATAAATAAAATTGAACAAAATAACTAAAAATACTAAAAAAATTGCAAGATCACGACTAAAATTGAAAGTATAAGAGAACACGAAATAAATTAAACAAAATTAAAATGGTATGAAGAAGTAATTCTAAATTGCATTTTTACTTTGAATGCATAGATAACGAGACATCTATAAATGCTTCCACAATGCAGTTGGAAAGTTTATTTTTCACAAAAAAATAAATAACTATTCTTTTTTATTTTTAATATAGCCCATATTTTCCCCGTGACAGATTAGTAAAATTGTGGTACACAAATTTTCTAAAGATGTCTCTTTCAAAATGCTGTTTAAAGATTTGGAAATTTTTCTATTAAATTTCAAAATAGTAATATTTTTCTATGCTACACATCTTCAAATATATTTGTTTCGTTACACATTTCTTCTTTCTATCAACATTTAAAAGTAACGGGTATTACTTACTTATGGAAAGGTCTTATGTATCAATAAATAACACGATCGGATGAAGTTTACTATACAATACTCTCGTACTATTATGCCTAAGTAGAACACCCTCTCCTTGTTAATCATTTTATTCATAAAAATCAGCTTTATGTTGCTTACTCTTTTCTGTAATTGAACAGAATTGCAAATACCTTTACTGGAGAGAATGAACATACTGATAACTGAATATAAATATTTCTTTATTATAATGTACTGTTAACTTTAATGTTTTGTTTCCTTAAATGACGAAGAAAAAGACTTTATGGCACAAAATTGCATTTTAAAAACTATTTAAAAACATTTAACACATTTAAGCAAAAAGGAGCCGTAATCTTATTATTTTCCCTTCGACTATTGCAACACAGAAAAGTGTAATATTTCGATCTATAAACCATAATTTTTATTGTACTAGCAATAACTAAAACATGCTTTAAAAAAATGAAAAATAATCTACTATCATGTGAATTTAAATTAATTGTCTATACATCATTAGTAAAATACACTGTATTACTCTTAATATTTTTTTTAATTTTTTAAAGCAAGTAAAATAAACAACTGTTTGCCTATTTATTTGAATGTATTCATGGATGAACTTTTTATTGGAAAAAAGTGTTGTTTTGAAAAATCTATTTAGAATTGTTTTAGTACAAGAAAATAACAAATTATATTTATTCACACCATAATTCAAGATGTGTGCTCTTAAGAAAATTATTGCTCGTTAAAAATGAAAACAATTAATTACATTGTGCATAACTTTTGGCGCTTTTTTTTTCGTGAAAATAAATCATTTTAGTTTAATTACTCAAAACGAAATTGTTTTTTAGTTTTTGTAGCAGGAAATATATAATTCATTCGCTGCTAAAACTAACTCAACTTCGATGGGAAAAAAAGGGAGTTAATAGACACTGACGTAACTAGCTCTAAGGGGACCCTGTATCAAAATTCCTTTAGGGCCCGTTTTTAGATATGGGAGCCCTGTTAGTAGGAGTGTAGTTTTTCACGTTGGGGCCCCTGTAGCTTGGAGGCCCCGTATCATTGATACGGCTGATACGGTGGTAGCTAAGCCCCTGTTAATAGAGCTTCAGCGAACGTTTGAGAAATAACTGCTGAGAGAGGAAGGCTTCGAATTTGTCGTTACATGTATTTCTTTTCATACTGTCTAAAATGTATTTTTTTTTTACAGTGTGTGGTAGAAGTTCTTCTTCAACAAGCCGAATCGTTGGAGGTGAAGATGCAGCATTCGGGCAATTTCCTTGGCTGGTAACACAACTAAAAATTTTTATACTTTTAAAAGGGCATCCATTACAGGATTTATATTTTATAAAGTCAACTAAGAAGAGTACCGAGAAAACATTTCGAGTCTTTAAAGTGAAATTTCAACCATAAAAATTAGCCATAAAAACGGTTCTACTTTTAAAATATCAGATTGGTTCAGCGTGTAAATAAAAAAAAACTAATTGCACTTTCTGTAATACAAAAAAAAAATTCAAGTTGTCGTCATTTACAGTGGTTCAAAAAAGTTTCGTACACTTACAATGTCCAATAAAATTTAATGTCTTCTACTAATAAAAATTAATACATCGGAATTATAACTTTTTTATGATATTTACAATTTGTCCTTAATATAATAACATAATCAATTTTTAAAACATAATGTAACTGTTATTTAAAAAAATTAATAACCTAAAAGCTACTAAAAAATTACGCCACAAAAGTCCTCGTACACTTAAAGAAGATGTTCTTGCATAGGGGTGTAAATCCTGTTTCAGGATTAGGTAATTTGGTATTTTTTTATGGTATCTTGAATCGTGAGCTCATTTAAATGTATTTTAAAATTTTTAAATTATCCGTTCAAAATTTATATATAAATTTATATGGAGGTGACTTCACATTTGCTAACGAGATAATGACGCCATGTGCAATGTTCTCAATGTACATTACTGGTGACTCTAAAACTGTACCCAAATTCTAAGAACACGTACTAAATCACTTGATTTGAGCCTAGTAAACATACTTGGGGAGAGCTTGATTTTAAAAAAAGAAGAAAAGGGCATATAAAAAACAAAATATGAAGTAAAAACAATAATCACAGAAGAATAGTTAAACCTCGATGCAGAAATTTTTAAAAAAATTGATTAAATCTATACCAAAACGTTTAAACGTTGTTGGGAACGCTAAAAGATATCCTGCTTACTAAATTTTAAAAAGAAGTACAATATTTAAAGCTATATTGAGAGATTTTTTTCAAGTGTACGAAGACTTTTGGGGCATAATTTTCTAGTAGTTTTTTGATTATTTATTTTTCAAAATAATAGTTATACTATATTTTAAAAATTGATTATTTTATTATATTAAAAACAAGTTGCTGATGTCATAAAGAAATTACAAGTCGGATATATATTAATTTTATTAGTCGAAACCATTAAATTTTGTAGGAAATTGTAAGAGTGTACAAACACTTATGTAGTCCACTGTATATACGAAAAAAGAGTAATTTATGCTCTGTAAAAGAGAAAAAATACTTAGAACTGAAAAATTACATTATCAAACTTTCCAGGAAAAGTGTTTTGTACTATTAAAAACATTTTGAAAGTAGAATTTTACAGAATACAGTTATTCAAAAGAAGTAAAAAAAATTAGATAAGGCCGTAAGAAATTAATTTAAGGGCTTCCAAACTTGATGGAACTTCTTAAGAATCTATGGTAAAATCAAAACGTTAAATAAGAAATTTGAATATTTTTAACAACATTTGTAAATATCGAATTTTCATTCCATACTTTAGAAAAATAAATATAACACCCATAAAAATGGAATTCAACAATTCAAAATTAAATCCTAAAAAATGCATAAACTATCAGTTAAATCTCTAAAAAACCTTGTAATTTTGTTTCTTTTCTAAATAAAATTGAACTTATATATTCTACTATGTTGGGCTTTTATTTTGATATTGTATCAATAACTAAGTATCGTTTGGTGTTATTTATGTGTAGATGTTTTCCGTAAATGAATTTAATTTTAGAATAGTAGAATAGAGTAACATAAGAGAAGCATTCAATGGTATTAGGAAAGTCAAAAAAAATAATCTTCCTCTATTATAAATACTAAATTTTTGTAACGCTAAAATATTAAAATTATTGCTTTTTAGCTATCAAATACGAAAATGAATTTTGAATTAGAAAAGAAGCAATCTCTCATTCAACGAATTTCTCACAAACACACTTCATAAGATTTTTAAAAATGTTCGTGCTTAATTTAAATGGGTTTTCTTCCATTAATTATGGAACTAAATTTAAATCAAAATTTTCTGATATAACTCACAAATTAACAAATAAACTTAATCACCTACAATTTTTCTAACAAAATCATTTTAATTTATCTGAATAAAATTTATAAAGTATTTAATAAATTATTTTGTCGAGAAAAATTGCTTCATTTTATATTTAATGAAGGACAATTATTTTCTTCATTACCTCACAAGGAAATAATTTTCAGAGAGAGAGAGAGAGGGAAAAAAGAAAATAAAAAAATAAATTAAACATTTTTTTTTCAAGAAAAACTTACGTGGAGTTGCATTTATTTTACACCTTTTTGTTTGAAAAGCCTTAAATAAATAAATTAAAAATGTATTTTATTCAGTTAAATTATACTTTAATATTAATTGGATTATAAAAATAAATCAAATTATAAATACACACATGAGACGAAATCATTTAAAAAGCAATTTTTCAGTATTAGATTCAGTAATCAATATCATAACTACATTAACACTGTTAGAGAAATGTATGGAACTTAAGAAATATATGAAATAATAAGAGAAAAAAAATGTTTCAAAATAACATTTTTTTTTTGCTACATGATTATGTAATTGAAATCTTTAATGCTATTGTTTTACAGGCCTTTATCCAAGTAGGGGGTAGTCGATGTGGTGGAGCATTAGTAGCTTGGAGACATGTTGTCACAGCAGGACACTGTGTAGCAAAGTAAGTTTCAAAAAGATTTTTATTAGGTAGCAGTAGCGCACACAGGAATTTTTCAGGGGGTCGGGGTCGAAAGTTCACTATTCTTGTATCATGCTTCTTTTGATTTTGTCGATTTTCGGCAACAAAACACAGTAAAAAACTAATTATTGAATAAACAATTAGCATTAATTAATAAAATTAATCATTAATAACAAATACTTAATTAAATTTTACGTGCTATATACTTAGAATAATAATCAATCGAAAAAAATATCTAGGGCTTTGGGGGGGTCCAGACCCCCTTGTGTGCGCCACTGTTAGGTAATATAAACTTCAGAGAGAGAAAATATATACTATATATATATATTAAAAATGTTTAATTTCTCTCCATTAATTTTCAGAAATTTTTAGAAAAAGAAAAATATTTTAAATGTTTCTTTCATTATCATATCTTAATTAATAGCTTTATATGTAAGATAGTACAGAATAAGAGTATCAATATTAAACTATAACAAAATAATCCGTTTTTCAGAAGCTCAAAATAAAAGATTTAATGGAGAAAAAAATTACAAATTTCTGCAAACTACTCCGCTTCTCGCGCATTTATATCTCTTGCTACATAAATATTATCGATAAATTCAATTTAAAATACTAACGCCATTTTGTTTCAATAAACTTGATATAATACACGTATTAAAGTTAATATTTACGATTTTATCGGTAAACAATAGTTGTCAATAAATCAGAATTTTTTTTCCTAATGGGCTGCATATTGGCACGTCTTTGCAGGCATAGCAAATCCTCAAATGGGAGAGCCATTTCATGTTCACCGTCTAGTGGTAGCTCTCACTACCAAATTTGGACGCTTGAATTATTTCTAATTCAAGCTCTCATCGAAAGTTAAATATTGCCGTCATTTAGTTTTGCCGAGAGTACCAGAGCCAAATTGATACTCTAAGAATCTTTTATATGCCATATAATCATATGACATGTGAGCCAACGAATTTCGGATCCAGTCGGGATTGATCTCACGATCTTCGGCTTACGAAGTGGGGCACGCTACCTTTAAGCCACCGAGCCGAAAATCAGAAATATTTTATTCATAAGTTCCTTGCTTCATCATATTGATTTTAATATTAGCCATTTTTACAAAATTCTTCCCCTTTTCCACTTATTATATATGTATAATAAACCTTTTTTCATGATAGCTGTAAAATGGACATAATATTAGAAATAGCTGCATCAAACGTATATATATAAATTTGCCTTTTATACAGGAAAATTTTGAAAAAGAAATTTCAAAAAACTGCTTTACACAATTAATTTTAAATATATTTCTTTGAGATATAGACTGCGTATATATTTAAGTATATTACTACAATCTTTAACATTCGCTAAGTTATTTTATTTCATTACTTTCATTATAGAATTCGTCAGCTCGGTGGGGCTTAGAGGTAGTTGATGGTTCGATTCCAATTGAAGCCGATAGATTTTCTGGATGCGAAAATTTTAGGCACGCATTTCATATGAATATATGGCATATAAAAGATCCCTTGAGTATCAATTCGGCTCTGGTACTCTTGACAAAATTAAATCACGGCAATAATTAGCATCCGACGAGAGTTTGAATTGATTAAATTCAAACTTCTAAATTTGGTAACGGAAACCACCACTAGATGGTGCCACCAACTAAATGGCTTCCACTCTTGGGGACTTTCCGTGTCTGCAAAGGCTTAGCTGCCAAATTTCAGCCCATTTGGAAAAAAAAATTCAATATAGAATACGATGCCCGTAATTGCATACGAAACAGTATAATTTAAATTTTATTAGGTTTCGTCAAAAAAATTGTGGTAACGAGACACACACACACAGCTCAAGTAAATTAAAAATAATACCTCAAATTAGCAACTTACTTTGAAAATTTTTAAGCTTCTTAAAGCTTAATTTAAAAACGAGATACAATTAAACTCTTAAATTGAGTTTGACGAAACATTTAAAAAGTTTACTTGCAGTTACTTATTTCCGCAATAAACTATTTGTGTTTGATAATTAGAATGATCTCTCTCTTAAGTTATTTAACATACTCCACAAATTAATTATCCTATTATATCTTATTCCGGCATCTTGATCAACTTCAATCTTCATTTTCATAGTTTTGAATCTATAGATATATAATTCTATATTATTAAACAAATACCAGTTCGTGTTGAAAAAATAATACAAATTCTGTATTGCCGGTATATGACT
Source organism: Trichonephila clavipes (assembly GCA_019973935.1). Classification (NCBI taxonomy): domain Eukaryota; kingdom Metazoa; phylum Arthropoda; class Arachnida; order Araneae; family Nephilidae; genus Trichonephila; species Trichonephila clavipes. Next base: position 77,047 of record BMAU01021372.1, on the reverse strand, counting down.
AAAAAAAAATTTAATGTTTCAAAATTTAAAGCAAAGTATACTTATTCCTGTGTTTCAACCAGAATTTTAACTATCCAGAACCAAATTAATTATCCTATTATATCTTATTCCGACATCTTGATCAACTTCAATCTTCATTTTCATAGTTTTGAATATATAGATGTATAATTCTATATAATTTAGTTCGTGTTGAAAAAATAATACAAATTCTGTATTGCCGGTGTATGATTAAAAAAATTTTAATATTTCAAAATTTAAAGCAAAGCATACTTATTCCTGTGTTTCAACCAGAATTTTTTAAATTATAATTAGCAGGAAAAACATAAATAAGCTATATTTTATTGATCCTTGAAGATCACTTGTACAAATTCTAAAGTTATTTAAAAGCTTGAAAATTTAACAGTTTTGATCATTTATATTGCTACGACTCATAACAATGAAATAATATTGTATTTCATTAAAACACAATAAATTCCATAAGACCATCGTACCTTTAAATACATAGATGAACAAATCTTAAAAATCCGTTACCTCTTTTAAATTGAATAAATTACTCAGAGATAATTATTGTTGATAAAAATTCTTTCAAAGAAGAAAGGAAATACCTTTAATTAGGAAAGTTTTCTTCGTAACCAAAAGCTCAAGACATTTAAAATAAATCGCAATAAACTCGGATGCTGTAGTATATATACAAACATTAATAGTCCTTAAACGTGCATTTTTTTATATCGGAAAAGTTCCTTTTTTTAATAAGTACTTTCCTTTTAGGACTCAACACAATCCAGGTAACATTAAAGTTACTCTGGGGGATTATATTCTCAATTCTGATCTGGAAGGATTACCAAGCGAAACGTTCGGAGTGGATGAAGTAAAAGTGCATCCGAAATTTCGTTTTACACCTCAGGCAGATCGTTTTGATGTAGCGGTCTTACTGCTGGACAGAGCGGTTGAATATAAGTTTAACATGAAACCAATTTGTCTACCGGAGAAAGGAACAGATTTTTTAGGGAGTATTGGTTACGCAGCTGGTTGGGGTGCTTTAGAACCAGGTATTTATCTATTTTTCTAGGTGTAATTCAAAATGCGTGCGTGCTCTTGTAGTTTTCCCTTAAATATATTACTTAAGACTGTATATAGTTTCTATGCAAAAAAAAATACTCTTAAAATAAAATATATTTAATTGAACTAGTATTTTAAATGCAAATGCAAGTTAATTTTAAAAAATCTGAAAATGAAGTGATTTTTAGGATTCGTTTCTCAGATTCATATGAATGAATATTTGCGACCCAATTTTCAATCATAATTTTCATTACCCTCCATAAAGTAACAATGAATTGAATTCGATAATATACTTTGACGTAAAGCTACAATTCGACTTTAATTATAAACCGTCAGAAAATTAACAGTATAAGAGTATAAATTTTGTAATAATATTATCTATGACAAGAACCCATGGAGAATCACTGGTAATTATTAAACTTGTTCTCCACTTAGTATTGTTAGAATAATTATCAAATATATACATTGTATAGAACTGATGCATTTCTAAGCGTATTATACCAGTGTAAATGTGTATTTTATTTTTTAGTATGTCAGGATGTTTTTTTTTGCTTCCATTTGGTAAATTAACTTTTTTAAATAATAGCTGGTTCTTGACATTTTAATATGCTAGCGCCCTCCACCTTGCGCTAGGCGTGCCCCACAGTTTGGGAAACGCTGTGGTACAAGGTAGAATCAGGACAATAATAACATTGAGAATAAAATTTCGCGGAGAACTCAAAAGATTATTTGCTAACGAATATTTACGATATAAATAATCTTGAGTAGTCAAGAACAAAATCCTGCCTCCCCTTTTTTAGTGAATTTTTAAGAGAAAATGATGAAAAAGATCATAACAAAAAAAGATGAGTTGTTAAAACCGTAATATGTGTGTGTGAACACCTTCGGTGTATTTAGAAAAACTTTGAGAAATATTTCCCTTCATATTTTATCGCCAAAAAACTAATATGGTTCTGATTTAACATTCTACATTAATGAAGAAAATATTACTCATTTGCCATTAAAATCACAAGAAGCCAAGTTATCAAATGATTCAAGGCTGAAAATTGATTTTAATACGAAGCCCTTAAAAGATTTTTGGCGTGGTGTTCAATGATTTCTGAAATTACTATAAATTTTCTTTTGCCTGTTTCTTCGACAAATTTATGCATGGCATTTTCGTCTTTAACCACCATTAAACCCTAGTGTCGATCAAATCTAAAGAATATTGAAAAAGTGCTTCGTCCTGCGATGTCGACTATTTTGCCAAGATTTCATAATACAAGTAAAAAAAAAAACAAGCACACTCTTCCCATTGATAATTAATCCTTGTATCTGCAAATAAGTGGGTTTTCTCAGTAATGACCGTGACCTTCCAAGTTGCTACACATAAAGGATAGAATACAACTAAATTTTTAATTAACCCAAATGATTGCATTTATTTTTATTATGGTATTATATTTTAAGTCTGTTACTTATTTAAAATATACACATTGTTCTACATATTAAAATTAAAAATTGAAGTTAATGATCTAATACTATAATAGTATATTACAGTACACAAGAGAAGAAACTAACAGTTTTATTCTCGCGTGTGTCGGATTTGCGGAATGCTGATGGGTCCCACAAAATTTTTCGGAAATATTATGAGCTCATATCAAAAATCCTTTGCCACACCTATTAGTCACATGCTTTTCTTGATTTACGACTAGAATACTCCAAACTAACTGGCTCAATTTGTGATAATCCTTCCTGGGGTGATTATCTCTTTGGGTATCAGCGCGAGCTAGAGGTGTAGGATTAACGGAAGAACTAGAATCATACATAATCTTACTATAGCTTTGTTAAGATTTTCAACTTAAAGCTTTAACAAATCAGATTATAATAATTTATGTCAGAGAATCTACGATGGCAAAACACACAACACACAATATATAGATAATAACAAATTAACCTAACCCGGACCACTATCAATAACTGACTCTCCTAAACTCAATTCCAATAATATCACCGATACTAATATTAAATAATCCATCCTACCTTGCTGTAGCTTGAAGTAACGATTATAACACCTAGTTGAAGCAGCCGTATAAGGACTCGAGTGCAATGGTATGCCCCTTGATTCGATAGATCTCTTCACGTATAAATCCGACTATTCGCCACGTAACGTTACCTACAGCTTCTTCACTCTTGAACCACGAACTGTTTACATTCCTCTAATTGCCATTCCACTTACTCTGATTTCTGATATTTAAAAGCTTCCTAATTTGCATCTTTCTTTCACACTTCACTTCTTGAATTCGGTTGGAAAAAAGTTGCCATTATTAATTCTGGCCCCAAAGAACACAAAGGACATGTTAAAGAAAAGACTCGTGACCCTGTCACAAATTTATTAACTAATGATGGTTGAAACGGAAAAAGAAGAACATTAAGGGAAAATTACTTTTTGTTCATTCATTGTGAGGCCTTTGAGACCAGCAGTTCGTTCACTCATTGTAAGGTCTTTGAGACCTACAACAGCTTTCCTTATTTCCTACGAGGGATCTTTGGTGCAATCCAAGACTTGACGAATCAGACCTGTCAACTCACGAGTTGACTTCAACGGCGCCAAACAAAGGGACTCACTACACTAGCCATTTACCGTAATCCATACATTAATTTTGATAATTCGTGTATTAATATTAATATTGATTAATTTTTCTCTATAATTTTTGGTATATAATACAACATATAACCTTTAATGTCCTCACTCCCTTTAGAAAGAGCCACAGATCAAGGATCACAACTGAAATTTAAAGAATAAACTCTACATTTTACATAAATTCATGTGTTGCACAAGTTACAATTCAATCTAGTTCAAAATCGTTGCAAAAATTCATCAAACACTACATCCAGGTTAAATTCAACAAATGATTTTCTAAAAAAAAAAAAAACCCAAAATTATACCCTTACAACACAATAAATATTTGCTTGTATATAGGAAGTATATATCACATTCTATAAGAAAGATTGATTAGAAACACTCAGAGTTGAATATATATATAATCCAAAACATAAAAGTACACAGATAGTTAGAACCAAAGATATATAATATATATATATATATATATATAAGATATATATATATATATGTATATATATATATACACTCAGGAACATTGAAAATAGCGACCCAAGAAGAAAGCATCGGACTGAAATTAAATTTAATACACATAATGACACAGATGAGAGAATCCCTTGATCTCAAAAACAAGACAATTAAACGAATACAGGGTGTGCAACGGCACAAATACTGGGCAACTTCAATAGCGCGTTGGACCAAATCCGGCGGCAATAAATGCAGCCACACGGTCCGGCATTGAGTTGATTAGACACTTTATGTTGTCCTGTGGCAGATGGGCCTACAAATCTTGAACAGCCAACTCTAAATTATGTACAGAGTGACACGATGGCATCTGCCGTTTTAGCTGATCCCACACGTGCTCTACAGGGGACAAATCGGGGAGCGGGCCGGCCATGGAAGAGTCTGAAAATGACGTAGGAAATCTTGAGCAACTCTTGCTGTTTGCGGACGAGCATTATCTTGCTGGGAAATTGCCCTTGGGAGACCATTTAGGAAAGGTCCTACATGGGGTCGAAGAATATCATCAACGTAACGTTGGCCCGTTAAGGTACCACGCATCACAATTAAAGTGGATCGGCTATCATAGGCAATGGCCCCAGACAATTACACCAGCTGTGCGGGCAGTGTGATGTAGAACAGTGTGGGGGGAATTGTACCGCTCACCAGGGCGCCTCCACATCCGTACACGGTTATCATCCGTCCCCAAAACAAACCGGGATTCATCACTAAACACAGCCTTTTGCCAATATGTGACATTCCACATTGATCTGGCTTGGCACCACTGTAGACGCAGTTGCCGATGTTCCGGTGTTAAAGGGAGTGCACGGAAAGGGCGCTTGGATTTAAGATTTGCTTCTGCAAGGTGTCTGGAAATTGTTTGTGGAACAATTGCTACGCCTACGTCTGCTCGTATCGTTGAACGAGTCACTGTGGGGTCCACAAGTGCTTGCCGTACGATCCTCTCTCCTGGTGGTCTTCCTGGACGCTCCAGACCCGGTTTTCCGCGCGTGGGTACCTTCTCGTGTCCACTGCTCCCAACAATTTCTAACGGCACACTCCGAACAATCCACCTGGACAGTAACACGGCGCGTCGACCAGCCTGCAATTTTCATCCCAATGATCAGGCCTCTCTCAAACTCGCTTAACTGTGAGAAATGTCTTCTAGCACGTTTACCTGGCATGTTTCGCTTACCAAACTCTTCCTACAATCGGCGGGTAATCGTCACGTTTATGAATCTTCGAATTTGTGCTGGCTTATATAGCACCCTCTTCCTGATTGTAGCGCCACCTCGGCGTGTATGAGAATGCGTATTGGCACAAAACTTGGATCATTTGCATATCACATTACGCTGTACTTATTTGCAAATTTTCGCGATTGTACTTGGCTTCCTTCTTGGGTCGCTATTTTCAATGTTCCTGAGTGTATATTATATAAGATATATATATACATATATTAGGTACATAGATTTTTACTACTTTATTTATGCTATCGATTACTTGAATATTAAGCATTTATCACATGTATAAATTACAAAAATAATTCATTCATTAAATCCTTAACATTATGAATAGAATAGTTTAAGTGTTCAACAGAAAAGAAGTCTTGGTGCATTGATTGAGAGAAGGGGAAAAAACAGGAGTAACATATTAAAATTATTAATTATTCTACATTATAAATTCAATAACGAATTATGAAGTGAATTGATACATATATTAAACATTTTAGGTAGCATTTTTTAAAAAAAAATACATAAAGTACATAATAATTAAAGAGCAGTTGAATGAAAACTTTTACTTACGATTAGTAAAAACAAGATGAACCAAGTAAAACAAATGTATAGATAAATCAAGTTTCTCTCTATGTATTGTTTATGTATGTATAAGCGTATATATATATATATATATATACACACTTAGAAATGTTCACAATAAGGCTGCACATCCATTTTTAAATCAGTACACGAAATAACAACATCAAATGTATAGCTCATTTGGTTTTATTCAATCCCCTGTCCTTATTTAGCATAAAGAATCTTTACTGTTATTACAGATTTCGTTCACCATAGTAGAAATTCAATGTAAGAAAACCGACATTTGTAAGACAGTAGCAATTTTTATGTAAAAGCTAGCTGCATGGCCTGGCGTTGCCCGAGCTCTTTAGTGTGAATAACTTTTTGCCTGTATAAATTTCCCCATCCCCTCTCGGTGTCAGCACTTCCTGATCCATCTGTGATTTTTATATTAATGTCATTAAAATTCCCTTTTTCAAAATTTCTTCCATCTCTTTGCCCCGTCGGACAGGTCTCTTTCCCCTCAGTTTAGCCCGATATTGCACGGGCTTCTTCCGAGGGTATAACTATATCCTCACATGCAAATGTTCCCTTTCTTTGTGGACGCCAACACTTTTGCATGCGTATGTGCGTATTCCCGATGTGAGTGATTTCTATATTTATGTCATTTAAATTCACGCTTTCGAAATTTCTTCCACTTCTTTTCTTTGTGAGACTGTGTTCCTTTTCCCGGCGTTGCATGGACTTTATCCGAATGTAAAACTTTTTTTTTCCCAGGGATAAAAACTTTTTTTCCAAATTTCGATTTTCGATCAATAATTTACAAAGCTTATCTAGTTTTATTCACACACACACACACACACAAAAGAAACAGAAAATGTACGAATTTTTATTAAATAATTAATTTAGAAATGAATAGTAAAAAAGCAATACTGCTTTAGTTTCTTTCGGGTTTTTTTTAATATTAATATGTATCCATTCTCGTTAAATGAATCAAAAAAATCCGTACGGTCAACTATTGTATGTTTGATTGTTTTTAAATTTCTTATTTAAACAAACGTATCTATCTATGTGAGGTTATCTTCTCACGAACCACTGAGCGCAGAAACGCACTGGAGGCACCAAAAGTTGGAAAATGATCCGAGGAATCCATTTTGATCATTTAAATTCCAAAATTACAATGAGTTAAAAAGATATTAACTAAAAACGTTAATAAGCATGATTCGTCTGCATTGTGGCAACAATGCAGACCCGGTTTGGCCAATTCGGCTAGAAACCGGTTTCCGACACCAACTCATGTCATAGTTATAACATTAATATTGTTACAACAATGCAGAATTTTTTAATGCTTTTAATTAATATATTTTAACTAATTGCAATATCGTAATTTAAATAGTTAAAATGGATTCCTCGGATCATTTGCCGTCTTTTGGTACCGTTGGCGCGTTTCTGCGTGCAGCGGTTCGTGCGAAGATAGCCTCACATAAATAGATACATTTATTTACCTTTTGATTATTATAGTGTAGATAAACGAAAGAATATATATCTGATAGTTACAAATACACATATGTGGACAATACCATTAAATGCCTAAATTAATTATATTCATAAGATATTTTTTTAATGATTTATGTTATTAGAAAAATATTCGACCACTTAATCTAACAAAATGCGCATTGTGATTTTAAACTTACTTGACAAATAATTCGGTTTTCAGGATCCAAACTGAGGCCTAAAATTCTTCAGTACGTTCCTGTACCTATTATAAATAATAAAATGTGTGAAGGCTGGCACAGGCGTCGTGGAATAAATATCATCATATTCGATGAAATGGTGTGCGCAGGGTACGAGTTCGGAGGTCGGGACTCTTGTCAGGTAAGTTTATTTATCCAATGTCATCACATGATTAAGGAGTAAAAAATATTTGTACAGTAATGTTGAATACGTGTATGTTTTGTGAACAAATATTAGCTCGTGTGCAAAACTTCTACATCAGTCAGATTCATATGTTCTACTTTATTTGTAACACGGTTCAAGAATTTGAAAAAATTCATTTTCTCCACCGAAAGCTCTTCAATACAAACTTTCTCAAGCCATACCGATTCAAGATTTTGTTTTATGTGAACAGCATTTACCATGATTAATTTTATGAATTATGTTAACATATTATTACCACGAAGATAGAATCTCAAAAAGAGAGAAATTACCTCACATAATTTCTAAAATTAAGATTTCTTCTCATAATTTTTTTTAATTAACCATCAAAAATCAGCTTTATTTTTCTTTTTTTTAATAATATAAATTTTACAGATAAGACATAACGCAAATTTATTAGTATGCCTAACAGATTTATCAAGGCCCCCGAAACTGCTTCACTGATTTTTCTTTTTTCACTTTTACCGGTTGATTCAAAATTAGTGTGACCAATTTTAAAAGCATTTAACTATGAATGGTAAATTTTTATCGCTTTACTGCCAGTTATATTTAACACTACTTTTTATTTTCTAATTGTGGAACGTAAAACTCCCTAAATGTTTGATTTTTATAAGTAAACTCTGCATGCTATATTGAACGTTTCATAATAAAATAATTTTTCTTATACTTACAAAAAAATTTCATGTTCGCACTTCTTTTTCAAGCAGTTGAGAAATTTGTGATTGTGTGCGAAATATATGCACACACAATTTGAAGTTTGGTATAAAACTAAGTTTTATATTGCAATGACAGAGAAAATATCGGCTTTTTTTGGATTATCTTTATATTTTCATTTCTTCTCAAGCAACAAATTGCCCATTGCCTTGACAGTCCCTGTTCCTTATCAAATATTTTTAAGAATCTAAATTCCTGCTTTCAATGAAAAATTCCCGCCTTCACCACAATGAATATCCCGGAAGAGAAGTATTTCAGTACCATGTGGACAAACTGTATCTCTTAAAAACACACTAGCACTAATAATCTCACAAGAAGAATTAAAAGTATGTGCAAATCAAAGGTAGAATGAAGAAAATATCAGTGTCCGTACATCCCACGGACAAACCGGTTGTGGCCAGGCTTTCGGTACCCCGTACGGTGTACGAGCAAACCAGTTAAGAGGTGAAATAAGTAAGTCCTATATATTATACTATATCATTGCTTATAACTTATGGAATTCGTCTGATTGTATATAAAGTAAAAATAAACTTACAGTTAAAATCTTTAAGTTTACTGTTGCTAATATCTAGTTATTAATTTTCTTTTTAAATTTTGCAAGTCAAGTACTCTCACGCTTAATTTAGTTTATTTTCCTCTACAATTTGTATTACCGTAAAATCTAGCGTACAGTGCGCACCCATACTTTCGAGTTGTATTTTTTAATTTTTAGGTATATTCGCCGTATAACGCGCACCCCCTTTTTTACCAGAAGTGTGCGTGTACAATGCTCGCATGTCTTTAAGTCATTTGAGTTATTATCCCAAAATTTTGAAAAAAATAGTATACTATTAGTATCAGAACCCTTTAACTTCATCAGGTATGTCATTTCTTCCAAATATACAGCATTCCGATCTATGTAGAAGTTAAATTTTCTTATGCTCATCTCTTTTTTTTTTATTTTTGAAGCTATCACTTTTATACCTGGCGTATACCACGCACCCGTAAATTTCGATCTCATTTTCTGTGTTAAAAGTGCGCGTTATACGCCGGATTTTACGGTATATCCTGAACACTTGGAAAGATACTTCTTAATGTTTGTTTTTCCATTTTAGGGAGATTCAGGAGGGCCTCTGATGATTAATTACTTTGGTATATGGTATTTGGTCGGTATAGTATCAGCAGGTTATTCCTGTGCCAAACAATTTCAACCAGGTATTTATCACAGAGTTAGCAGTACATCAGACTGGATTTCAACTAATCTTTACTGAAGAAATCGTCAAGATTATAGTATTAGTCACGGAGTAAGAAGTATACGTTATAAAGAAACTCAAGCAGCACACAATGGACTTTATTGCAGGCAATATAAGTACAGCTGTTTCAGTTTCAGCATATCGAAAAGCCAAGAAGCTCATTTGTGTGTGTGTCGATCATATTTTTAAAAAACTCATTAATTTTTATTAAAAATGTCAACTTTTAGGAAACATTTTTTGAAAACTTTAGTTCATTTAGATATAAGTATAGTTAATTTGTATGGGGGTATCTGGATTACGCAGATATGTGTGATTTGAAGAGCCAATTTGGTTTAGAGTCATCATGTAAATGCCATGCCTATCAAATAGTCATTCCATTTTTCTACCATTAAACATGCATATTTACTTTATGTTGTTCGTTTCTTTATACAGATACATAATCTATACATAGTCGAGATAAGAAAAATCAATAAAATCTCGATAAAAAAAAGTGTTTCATACAATAGAAGGAACGATGCGATGTCTTCTAACAACATGATAAGACATGTAGCCCTCGCTTTCATCGGATACTTTATTGTGGGCTTCAGACACTGAGGGCTTAGTTCTTTATGAGTGTGTCGTCTTACATAGGCACTGCTTATTTTTACCTGAAATGCAAAACTTACTTTCATCAACCAAATATTACCTTTTCTATGTCTTTAAACAGTTCCTTATGACAGATCCTTTGCCCCGCCAATCAATCAGTAATGGTTTTGGTGAGCTTTGAAGCCTTGTAATCCAATTTCCAGCAGTCTTCCTCTCAGAATTCGTGGGAACATATTCACATTCGATGTCACAATCTATTATTTCAAAATTTGTGGTCAATTAAGAAATTCATTTAAAGTGAAATCATATGCAATAATACCCTGTCTTCACGTACAGTTGTTTTCTCGAATCATCCAGATTGCTTCATGTTCGCTATAGAATTTGTTTCAGAATACTTTTTCAATATTCTCACAATAGTAGAAAGTCCATACGGTACTTCAATAGCAATTTTGCGCCTAGAATAGTCTCCTTCCTTCAAAAGTATTACATTGTACCTCCCATTACAACGCTAAATTAAAATTTACCCTTAACTCCAATATCATCCACGCACGTACTTCAAATTGTAAGACATAAATAATTTTAATACTCTAAAACAGTGCTTCTCAAACTTTCAATATTTGCGGCGCCAATTTTCATCACACACACCCCCTCCCCCTCCATACAGTAAAAATGTATAGAATACAATAATAATGTACTTTGACGCTAAAGCCACAATACGATTTTAATTATAAACTGCACAAATTATTAAGATAAATATTACATTTTGTACATGACAAGCCCATGGGAGTCACTAGTAATATTATAAAGCTTGTTCTTAACTTATTTATTGATTAATTAATTATCAAATATATTGTGCAGTACTAATACATTTATAAGTATATTATATCAGAGTAAATGTGTATTTTATTTTCTATTATGTCAGAATGTATTTTGTTTTGCTTAATTTCAGTAAATTCGTAATTTTTAAAATCTTTTATTTTCGACTACGCTTGCGCCCCCCACGTAAGGTTATCTTGCTCCCATGGGGGGGGGCACACCCCACAGTTTGAGAAACGTTTTAGTGTATTGAGCCCTTCTTCACTACAGCTCTCTAAATGATCGAAATAATGAAGCATTTCATTGGTTGAAAAAAATAATAACTTATTATTATGGTTGCCTTGTGCTTGTCTTATCTTTTTTTTCAAAATATTGATATAACTATTAACTTTATATAAGTTTTACAGAGAGAATTGAAATCGACATGAGAAAATACATTAGAACCAATAATAGTAGTTAAGGTAGAACGATAGTTTCATAACGAAAAATAAAGTCAAACATAAAAACTAGGTTAAAAATTGAGTGTGTTCAAGATTTTTTGCCACCAATGTATAAAAGTAAATATAATTAAAACCTGGCGACCGTTTAGAAGCACTTGGTAATATAAAATCCAGATAGCGGAAGACAAACATAATCTCAAGAGCAAAACTTATGCTGGAAAATCTATTATGTGCTTATTTTTAAGTGCATGTAGAATGAGAAGGCTGTTTACGCTAATACGGTCAATGTGAACTCTAGCAGGAAAGGAATTCCCTTGTCAAATAGTACAAGATGCTCTTCTTTCAAATCAATTCAGAACATGAGGAATTTTTTTTCAAATTCTACTTTGGGTGAAAAGAAACCATTTTAAGTGCATCCTGCTTTTACACATCTGAGGAGACCAGAGTAACTTGATGTAGTTTTGCATCATCAGTACTTAAAAACAACACTCTCTGACCACTTTATTCCCTTTTTAGTAAAGTAGAAATCAATGGCAAGAAAAATATATGTACCAGTTATATTATCAGAAAGATGATAAAGCAGAAGTCCTCCTACAGATTCATTTCCTTGCCATAATTATCAAAACTGCAAATTGTGCTACATCAGTACTTTCATCTTGAATAGAAAAATATTTACTGTAATGGATTCCTTTCACGCATCATCCACTTTGTTACTAACTGAAGGTTTTGCAAATAATGTTTTGCGATGTTTATTGGAACAAAAATCTTTATTAACAGCACCGCACAGAGAAACAGACAGAAAAACCAACAGTTTCAAAGAAAAGAGATACATATAAACACTCAATTCTACATCTGACATCATCTTGTGATGTAATCAGGAACCAATCCTTGACTGGCGCGCATAACATCACTTTAATCCTTACGTCATAGTTATGATGCCACGAGCGTGATCAGGGAAAGTTCAAGGATAAATCAATGGCGTCGCAACACCCTTTATATTATGAGAAACTTCTTTAATTCTATAAGGGACTGTATCAATTGGAGAGAGAGAATAATTTTAAATTTATGTGAGCAAACAAAATATAATGTACCTAGCAACAAAAAACTACATCTTTAATACTGGGTAAAATTAAATTTTTATCAATTGAGGATTTTTCACTATTTCTAGCAATACAGTAACTGATGTGATAAGAAGCTTCAACAGCATCGTTATTGGTATATAATTAGGAAATAAATACATAACTGTATAACTTATTTTTATTTATGAGAAAATGTTTAAAAAAGCGAGTCTTTTGCCTTTGAAATTTGAGTATTTAGTTTGCAAATGATGAGCAAGAATAAAAACCTTAATACTACTGTTAGACAATACCTCTCCAAAAACAACACATTCTCTAAAAATGTCCTTAATGATCACAAATGAAAATCTGCATGACAAATATTCTTCACAATATTTTTTCACTTCTAATGTAGCAAAATTGGAAACTTCGTTTCCCTAATATCCAGCAACTCCTTTTTAGATTACTTCTCACAAGCAATGGTATTTGATGATGGAATTTGACCATTTACTAATTAAATAGTTTTTTAATGGGTCCAAATTTTGACCATTTATCCATGCTGAAAAAATACATCACAATAATTAAGCTATGACACTATTCACTACGTGAGCAAACTAGAAAGTCAGTGAAAATACAGGGTGATTCATAAAGAAGTATACACTTCCCAGATGCTGTAAAGCAGTAATAGAGAAAGACAGGCACCACCTCAGCAAATCGCAAGGTATAAATGTATTTTTAAAAGTTTGTGTCTAGTTTCTGACAGAAGTGATGTAAGCAATAGTGGGCATGTCATGTAACTAATCTATCAACATGGCGGTGTCTACAGTGGAAGAGGCTTTTTGTGTTCTTGAATTTAGAAAAATGGAATCCACAATTGCAGAGCAACAGTATTTTTTATAACGATTTGGAAAAGAATCTCCAACTAGAAAATCTATCCAACAGTGGTATGAAAAATTTTAAAGTATCGGCTGTTTGTGCAAAAGTAAAAGTCCTGGACAAAGCTCAAACAGTGTTCTACAGCCGCTATTGATGGAGTTGATACCTTAACACATGTTTGGGTGGAAAGGTATTATCGGCTCGATGTGTGTTGTATGACTAAAGGTTCACACATAGAATATCTGTGACAGTCTCTAACAAAACTTAAAATAGTCCCATACATTTCTGTTACAGGTGACATTCAACATCTTACATTGTTCTTGATTTTTAGAGCATCAAAATTGTATATTTCTGTATGAATCTCTCATCCTGTATTATAATAAAAACAGAAAGACAAAACAATGCTACAAACCTTATTAAAATCAATTGCAGAACAACTGCTTAGTTAATTATAGTACATTTTAGAAAAATATGGTACAATAAGGTATTCTGTGGCCCAATAATTGAAAACAAATTTGCTTACTTGTTTCTTTTAATTGTATAATTTAGAAGTTATTTCACTACATAAAAATATTCAGAAAACGATGATTTATATATGATAAAAAAATTACTAGCCACTCTTTACAGGAAGTTACAACTTCATATGAGCCAAAAAAATAACTAGTTATATATCAAGAGAAATAAGAATTACACAATATCACAATTCTCACAATGTCACATGTGGATGTTCTCAGATATTATAAATTAAAGTTGCTGGTACAAAAATGGAATAAAAAATGTATATTAATACTGTAATAGCAATTAAAGTATTAAAAAACTGTGGAGATTAAGTCACAAATGGAAGATAAATAAACCCATTCAAAAGTTACTCCTCCATATTTATAAGTATCTTAAAACAGAATTTCAATTAATTAATTGTTCATGCAAACTCAACCTTTTTTCCCCCAACTTTGTACAACAGATGTAGTTTCAATTAAAAAATAAATTCATTTGGATGGAAATAGTGTTCCACACATTTCTAATGTGCTGTCTAATAAAAAGAATAAGAGAGTATAATTAGTCATTTCTTTTCTATATGCCAAAAATTATAACAATACATATGTTAAACCATTTGAAAAACAATATACAAAATAACAATTTATGCATTAAAATACATAAAAGACATATTTTAATTTAACTACCCAAAATAAAACATTACAACTAAATACAAAAAGAACAGAGTATTTCATTCAAAAATAAACTTTCAAAACTTAAATCAAGGTATAACTAACAATACAGGTGAGAAATCAACTACAATTTGTGATAATGCATATGATATATATATATATATATATGAGACTCGAAATATAAATACTCTGTGATTACAAAACATGCATTCATATTTTAGAATCAATCAACATAAAAATACAATGCAACAAACCCCACTGATTCATTCACATAATACTAAAATAATACTTTTTCACGTAACTAGTATTTAAATTGAATGCACAGATATAAAAATATCACACAATAAAACATTTAACTAGTATCACAGATAAATATCCTCAATAAAGTTAAATAAATCATTAAAAAAAATTACATGGAAATTTAACCAGCTTTAAATTTCTTAACATAAATAAAATACAAAGTGTTTCTCTTACACATATTATATATACACACTAACACACACATATACAAGGTCTGTTTCAAAAATGTATGTAATCATATATATATATATATATATATACTTCATCATAATTCATTAAAAATATTGCACAAAGTATTAAACTAATACACTTCATGTAAGAGTAAAATTAAATAAAAATTCTCTAAGCTAAAAAAATAAAACATATATATAATATATGTGTGTAATACAATATTTTCCTTCCCAATTATTAAAAGATACAAAATGTGAACAAATTACACACACAGTACACTTTTTAATTCACTATTTCAAAACATTTTTTTAAATTTTGAAATAAATTTTTAAAAATATGCACTCAGATCAAATACATCCATACATTTTATTTTAAGAAAATGTTTAAACATTTATTAATTATCAAGAATTCTTGTGTCTTTTTATTGTTAGTAACTGTTGATCTGCAAGCAATAAAAAGACAACTTATGAAACAATGCTTCAAAATTTTAAACAGTTTCTTAATATATTTTATCCACAATAATTTAATAACTGTAAATTAAAATTATGCAAGAAGAGTTACTTTTGTCACCTGTGCAATATAAAGCATAAAAACCATGGTGTGTTTTTCAACTAAAAGATAAGTAAATAATTCTTGAAATGTGGAACATTAAAATAAAACATGTAATAAAATAAAATTTTACGTGTATAACATAATAAATAAAAATATACACCAGAGAAAATTAGGAATGAAGAGTGCTTTATAATGAACAAATAATACATTTAATCAAACTTTGTGTAAAGTTTATAAAATACACTGGTGTGCAAAATTAGTTAAAAACACATTTTTTGCAATTAATAGATATATCTACTATTATTTTATAAAGTGGTGTTATCTAGTGAAACTTAACCAATTATTTAAATGTATGCATCTAGTGTGTTTTTCTGCAAGAAAAACAAACAATTGAAATGGTATTTGAATTGTGAAAGTTTTCTGAAACAAACAAATATGTGTGCAGGATTCCGTTTGTTAAAGAAACCAACACCGTCTACATTACAGCCATGAACATCAATCTTGGATAGAGCACGATTGACCCCATGTTCTTTTCAGTGTTCAATCGTGATTCAGTACACAACATGATTATTGACAAGTTTTCAATTGGAGAGAGGCTGAGGCACCAGGGAATCCAGCAGCCACCAAAGAAATTGATCACTTTGGTCGCACTGGTATCCTTGTACTTGAAGAGATAATGTTGGACGCACGTACACTACTCCATAACTTTTCTCCAAACATTTACAGTAGAACACTATAAAGATGAGATTTCTGAGCTCTACACGCAAATTTTTCCATAAATTTGTGAGAAACCAATTGGTTTTCATGGATGATAACACCCGACCAATAAAGAGCTGCACTTGTCAACGATTATTTGGAAGAGGGTATATGTCGTGTGGTAGGGCCAGCAGTCTCTAGATCTCAATTTGATAGAGTAGTTGTAGGATGCTCTGGGATGAGCTACAGCATGTCAACTATCACCTCTGAGGACTCTTTGGGCAATAAAATCGGCTCTATTAAAAAAATGGAAATTACTGCCACAAACGTTGATCAATAATGTCCTTAACATTATAAAAGTAAGTTGTGGAGTTTATATAGCCTCACCTCTCTCTTATAAGACGAAAAATACAGGATTTATGACGTATCCTATTCTGACTTATGTTACTCTCATTTGCATGCAAGCCTATATTAAATTTCTGTGTGTGTGTGCAATTTTTTTAATTACCATTTACTGCCCTGCAGCTTTAAGTGTTTGTTAACCAAGTCTCCAATCATTAAACTGAATCTTTTTTTAACTATCTAATTTTTTATGTTTGTAACTAATTTTGGACACCAGTGCATACACCATTGCACTATGTTATTATCTTCAAAAAGCAGTTTTAATAAGCATATAATACTTTTGATATTACATCATTCACTAATAATTTATTCTATTAGAACTGTACAAATGATAGCTTATATTTAAAACTATGAAAAAAGACCACTTTTTTTAAAGATATCTCATTAAGAATAAGATCTATATCTCATTAAAAGTGGTGGATTTTGCAACATGTATCTTCGATACAATAAAGAAGATACAAAAAGAGTTAATGACCAGAAACTTGTCACAGATGTACATGTGGCAGCAGGATAGTAGCTAAAATCTTTTAAAGTGTAATCTGTAACAAAAAAAATTAATTTTTAGAAAATATTATTTTTACAAACCAAATGATATTTCAAATCAAAATTTGATAAAATAAAAAGACTTTTGTGTAACATTTTTAATTAGTATACAACTAAAGCAGTACAGTTTAATTACATAGCAAAGAGATTTCAGCTAGTTTAAAATCAAATCGTTTAGCCGGCTGGGTGGCGTCGTTGATTTGTCGCTGGCCTTCTGTACCCAAGGTTGCGGATTCGACCCCGACCCAAGTCAGTGGATTTTCGTGATGCAGAAAATTGACAGCAGCCATGTCATATGATTATACAGCATGTAAAAAATCCCTAGAGTGTCCATTTGTCTTAGGCACTCTTGGCAAAATTAAATCCTAGTACAGGTTCGCCTCATCAGAACTCAGGTGCCTTCCTCTGGGGGAGGAAACTGGGCGTCAAAATTACTTGCAGTAATTGGTATCGCCTATATATATATGGGTGCCGCACTAAAGAGTGATATCAGCTCCTGGGTAAGCAATGGTAAAAATACCACATCCGCAGCCCCATTGGATAAAATAAAATCACAAATCATTTTTACTTCTACAGAAGGTCGTTCACACTTTATGGAAACGATTTTGTCAGTCATTTTCTCATTTGCATTTTGAGATAAAACTCTGGCAACTTCAGAATAATCTTCTGCTAAGGTTTTCTTTTGACTGGAATGTAAAATAAAAGTTTTCTTTTAAAAACGGCTCCTAAAAATGATATATGGCTCGAAGGTTAGTTAAATACGCTTTCCAAGGAGAAATACTCATATCAACAAATTAAAAATCTCAGTTATTGCATATTTCAATCGAAGGTATTTTTAATACATTAAATTTGAAAGGGGAAAAGCATCTAGCAGAAAGTATAAACGAAAACATGACCACAAAACTTCATCCTAAGGCTGTTCAAATGCAGGTAATTGTCAACAACGTGAAGTCTCTTATCCTAAAGGAAAATCTGGCGAATCAAAGATTGATTGTATTGAAACTAGGAATGTCTTCTGGCATTGTAATTAAAATAATTCATGAAGATTTAAAGTTAAAAAGATATTTAACCCTAAAGATCGTCTTTTAAAACATATTACTGAAAGAAAACCATTATAGAAAATTATATAAATAATACCTAGCAGCTGAAAAATGGAAATTTGTGGCAACACTTGATGAGACATGGGTATATTTAGGTGACTGTAAAAAAAGAGGATCAATTTTCTGTTGCTCAACTGACGAAAATGACCGTACAAAATGGCTTCGTCAGTCTACAGCAAAGTTCCTAAAGGGATTCATGATAGTTGCAGAATTTTCTAACAATGACAAAGAAAAAGAAAAAAAAGTCTCAAGCAAAGCCAAAATTAATTTACTCCACTATCAGCAGAATGTTTTAAAACCAATTTTTAAAGAAGAAATTTCAACTTTATATCAAAAGAACACTGATAAAGTTGAGCTTCATATGGATAAAGCCTCTGGTCATATGTCTAAGTCAACTGTCACTAATTTAGCAAAGAAAAATCAGAAACAGGAATAAAGTATATCCCATTTGATGATATGTGTGTAAAATCACCCTACACTTCTGCAATGGACTTATGTGCTTTTGGTTCATTCAAACAAGCCTTAGGAAACCAGCATCTAAGAACACTGAACAGACTTTGGAAAACAGTTTAAGAGGAATGAAGTGAAATTTGCATGACAGTGCAAAGAAAAAGTTTACTTTCATGAAAAATTTGAGCTAGAGCAAGTGTCAAGAATAATGGCCATCAGACAGATGTAAATTTTCACAAAAATTGTGGTATTTACTGATAAAAATTAACTATCAAAATCGTTTCCATACAGTGTGAACGACATATGACTACTAGTACCACAAGCAGGAAAGAGGCAATACAAATTATTGAAACATGGCTCTGTAAGCATTAATAAAGTTGATTTCTTATACATATATTTCACGGTTCAAAACTAATCAAGACCAAGCAATTCTCAAACTTTCTCTGCAATACTAACAATAACTGAACATTGAAAAATATAGTAACATTCTACATTAACTTAAGTAGAAAAATACTATTGGGAATATCATTAATACACACTAAAGATATTTTAAAATATATAATAAATTTGAGAATACCTATAAATATAAAGAGATGTGTCTTTTTTAAAGAATTTTTTCTCCATTACTGTAGGATTTAACTTAATTATTAAGAAATATTTTGCATAAACATTTTACTTTCATTACCATTTTTATAATTTCCAATCCTAAGTAAATGCTAAATGCAAAATTTCTAATTAATATTACATTTAAACTGAATTCTAAGACACCATCATCTACCTAAAATAGGATCAAAATCTGTGTACTGAAACAATTTTAAACACAGAATCCCTTAGGCTCCCTTCACACCAAACGATTCCGAGTCTGTCGTATCATTCCAATTCACAGCGATTCTGAATGAACCAAGATTTGCCTTCACACCGCCAACGGATCAATCATTCTTCCATTTGTTGCTGTCGAACATGGATGTCGTTTTTAATGTTTTAAGATGATTAACATATCAAGCTATTAATTTCACAACTGTATCCTTATTCATTTATTTTCAAATTGAAACACATAAAACAAACAATATAAGAACGGTTTTATTTTTTTTATATATATTTCCCCTATTAGCATCAAGTGTAACTATAGTCTGAAAAGCAGTAACAAATTATAAATATGTATTAATATATTAATTGTAATTACATTATAATGCAATTACTTTTACAAATAATATATCTAACATTCTTAAAAGACTTCAAATATTGTTATATACTACCGCTTTTGTAGCATATAACAATTATTTTCTTGATTATATATTTAAAAATTGTTTTCTAATATATTAATGAATTAAAAATTTTACATGTCATTTACATTTTGTTTGTTTCAACTAACATAACAAAATTTGAGATCTATGTAGTAAAAAAATGGAATATTTTTAAAAAATTAAAATTATCGACAATATTGGTCTTTTATTTTATTTTAGCATTCTTATAAATATTTAATTTTTTTCTCCCAATCCCCAATTTTTAAAATCAATTCATTAGTTTTTTGAAAACCCTGAAGAAAAAATTCTTACAAATACAAAGACACTGAAAGCTGAATTTTCATTATTTGAGGCAACGAATAAAGGAACAAAGATTTGTTATTTTATACCCTGAAAACTATAAAACCAAGCTCAGTACCATGTGAATAAGTTTCCAATTTCAGGCAATATTGTTATCAAAATAAGAACAAGAGTTAGACACTGTTCGGTGCATATATATTTCATGTTTTTTATAAAATCCTATTTTCTAAGAAGTATAAAATTCATGCAAATAATATAAATATGATTTGAAAATTTTGTTTAAGTTTTCGTTATTTTGTATAATATGTATAAGTAAAAACTTAATTTTATTTTTATGTTTTGACTTTGATATTTATTTAATTTTTTGTTATTTTATATAAATTAAATAAAATATTTTTCCCTTTTATTTTTGACAAAAATTCGCTGAAACCGGTTTTTTGGAAATATTGAATTTGGAAACTGGTTTTTCAAAAAGTTGGTTTTTATAAACCCTAGTACAAAATGGCTTGAAAAATACATGCAAGAAAAATTACACTTAAAAATCTTTACAGCTTTGAGATAATTATAATAAAAATATTTATAAATAGTTTTACACATGAAAACTACTTAAAAAATGTTATACTCACTTTGATGGCGTGTGATAGCAAGCGATAAATAAACCCCAAAAACCACATTGGATAGAAGAAAAATAACCAAACCAAAAGAAGCTATACTTTCTAGATGATCTGCTGTATACCAATCATTGATAGCTCTTCTTAAAAACAGGATAAAGAGATGAAATGAGCAGGCTGATAGCATAGCTGAAATTAATATTAACACAGAATGTTGATTCTTAAATAACTAATATGCAATAATACATTTAGATATTTTTCCTTACATATGTAAAAATACTTTCATCCCTCCAAGAAATAATCATTGAACTAAATTTCCATTTATCTGAATTTTCAACATCAAATGCAGCATATGTATATGATAAAACAGAATTATAGAATTTGTTATTAAAATTCTGCACATGATATGGAAACACTTGACCTTATTCTTTCTTTTAAGTGGAAAGTTTATTTGTAAATTCATTTTCTCTTGCAAACAAATAATTTTAATTAAAAAGTTTTTTTCCCATTTCAGTATTAAATAAACTATAATATATCAATTCAATATAAACTATCATATACTGTAAAATCTGGTATATAACATGCACCTATACTTTTAAGCTGCATTTTTAAATTTTTAGGTGTATTTGTCGTGTAATGAACTACCCCTTTTTTATGAAGAAATCAGAAACATATAAAAGCAATGTTACTTATGTTTTGAAGTCATTTATTCGAGGTAAAGTCCTAGGATTTCGAAAACGAAGAATATTTCTTGAACTGCAAGACTTTACATTTGTTATACATGCCTCGTTTCTATTAAGGCCAAAGTCCATATTTTCAAAAACTACCTTTATCCAACAGATGGCGTTGTTTGCAACTCGAATGACGTCAAAGCAATAATGTTTGTAAAAAGGTAACCCTTCGTTACTATAGCAACGGGGTGTAGTTAAGAAATGATTGACAGATATAGTCGGTTTCAGAACGCATGCGCAGTTGCAGTCAAATAAACACAAATTATTCAAAACCATGTATGTTTTCGTAGCTTGAATGTACCGTAATCTTCTTAAAACATTTTCAATTGGTATTGTTATTCAAATGAAAGAATATTATTTGCCTCTCGTGTAAAAATAATTTCTTTAGTCACTTACGGAAAACGGTAGTAGTTCATTTAAAATACAAAACGCTAATGAGCCTTTGAGTACATTCATTAATTATTTACCATACTTAAAAGGATCCTAACAATAGCTCGAAATTGAAATAAAACGTAGTTATATTTATTTTGATGATTTTGTTTGTACTCATAACGCATTACGATAATTTTGTTTAGTTATAAATGAACCAATCTATAATTTCTAAATATTTAATTTAAATTGCTCAAACTGTGAAAATAATTTTCAAAGAAATAAGATTTGTTAAGTTTACCTAAAGATATACACACACATTTTTTTATTGAGGTAACATGTGAAATAAACACATAATTTTCTAATATACTCTAAGACTGCTAAGAGAGCCGTTATTTTGTAAGATTGAATTTGAAAAGCACAATTTTTTTCTTTTTGCATTTATTGCTATTTTTAAGACTGATTTGCACGATACCTTCTTGATTAAGATCTTTTGACCAGAGACTTTGAAAGAATATTTAATGCAACCTAATAATTAGTTATGCGTATAATTAATTATAAAAATACATTAAAATCATATAATTTGTCTAAAATATTGTATATATAGCATTCTGTATGCTTCTAATAGAGTTAATCAAAATTCATCTACAACAATCTATAGCAATATTTAAAATCTTTGTCAGAACTATGGCAGAAATTTCTTATAAAAAGCATTTAATGAAAGGTTTATTTTTACAGAACAATAATAAATGTTGAAAAAATATAGGTAATATTTTTTAGTTGCTCTCTCCTAGTAGTATAAAACTATTTCATTAAAGTAATAGTAAAATGCATTACAGAAATAAAAATATGATAAACACAATTTATAAAGTAGATAAGTGATTTCAAACAAAACAAAAATGTGAAAAATTATTCAATAAGTAGTAAGGTTGTATAATCTTGAGTATTTTTAATGTAATTGAGATATAAGTTTAGTTCAAAAATTTTAATTTCTTTTGTGATATTGTGGCCTTTGTCAAAAGGTTTTGAGTTATCTTAGAAATTTCAAATTATTCTAGAAATGTTTTATTGTTCTGTTTAGTCTCAAAGTATTAAGATATTTGAAAAAACAAGCAAATAAGTATAATAATAATATTAAAGTTTTATTAACTTATATTTAGAAACTTTAAAAGGAAACTTTACAAATTCAGAGTATTATGATTGTGTTTTTCTAGTTTTTTTTTTTAAACCCTTAGAATTTTTGAAAGCTTACTGTTGGTGGATATATTTTAATAATTTTGGAAGTAATCTAGAAGCTAAGCTACGTTTTATGTACTAGAAAACTGTGATTTCTATAAAGAATAAAAGAATGAAACAAAATACGTTTGTATTAAATTAGAAATTTCATAATTCAGTCAGAAAATTTGAAAAAAAATGAAAGTAATTTTTGAGAGTTTGAAAAAAAAATTAAAAAGCTTAAGAGATTATATTTTTAATTTTCTAAATATTTCATGGAAAAAATTTACTGTTCGCAATAATAAATGGAAAACTTTAAAAAGTTTGAAAATTTAGATTCGATTAATAAAGAATTTTGTTATTTTTAATTCAAAATTTATAACTTTATTTACAAGCATTCATAGAAATTCCTTCCACACTGCTACAGAGAAATAAATTGACTCGGAATCGGAAATCATCCCTCGGGCAGACCCGAGGCTTTGTGCAAGCATTGAAGTTGCAAAATGTGTGGTAACGACTTTCCCTAATGTAGAGATACTTTTAAAAATATTTTTAACTATACCGCGATATAGAATGCATTGGGTCAGAGATCTTTCTCAGTTTTAACCCGGCACTTACCCCGCGCAAGGTATGTCATATCCACCGTCTACCTTTTTTAAACGCTCCTTCTAAACTTTTTTTGGAAAATGGATAGTTTCTCGTGTAGCTGACTTCAAGGTCATATCCTTTGAGGGGACTTAGCTTGTAGGTGAATTCTAAATATTTATATTTTTGGATACAACTTCTTCGGGTATGTCATTCCCTGCGCGTGAATTGCCGTTACAGTTCTGAATGCATGATCACGTTTTAAATCTTCCTTATTATTGTAGTTATCTTGAAGAAATGTGATATTTAAGTAATTTAATAGTTACAGTACTTAACAGATATAGTATAACAGTATTTTTGGATGAAGAAATTCTCTTCACGGTTATGACGAGGAAGAATCAAATGACGAAGAGTATAACAGCAAGTATGATTCCTCCCATGAAATCGATCTAGATTTAGAAGAGGGAGACACTGTTGAAAATTAATGTCTTATGTGTAGAGACAAGAAATCACATTTGGGAAGAACGTCCTTTTAAAGAAGAAAACTGGTACACATCTTATCCACTTTCTAATGAACTTTTAAAAAAAAAAACTATTACTAGAACAATAAGAGAAAATAAAAAAGAAATTCCAAAATAAGATATAGACGGTATACAGCTCTTCAATGAAGTAACTTCATTCAAAGATATTTTTCCCAGTAAAAAAACAGCCAACTGAGATATTAGAAATTATAGTGAAAAATGATCTTATTCCCTGTTTTCCCAATTTCGTTCTAGCATTAATAATTTTTTTAATCTTGCCTGTTTCTGCAGCTTCCGGTGAAAGAAGTTTCAGTAAATTAAAAATTACTTGAGAAATAATATGACACAAGAAAGGCTTTCAGATTTGGCCATAATCTCAATTGAATCTGAAATCTCAGAAAAAATTGTTTTAATCGAAACTATTAATAAATTTGCTTCTCAAAAAGCCAGAAAAGTTATTTTATAGTTAGAGTAAAATCCTGCGTATAACGTGCCCCTACTTATATTTACCGTATAACACGCACGCCCTTTTTTACGAAGAAACCTGTAATGCATGTGTACAATTATCTTATGTTTTGAAGTCCTTTATTCGAATATTATTCCAAGCTTTAGTAAGAAATAGTGTATTTTCAGAATTACAACCCTTTAAGTTCATAAGGAATGGTATTTCTTTCACAGAAACAGTATTTCGATATATGCAAAAGTCTGATCTTTTTTTCTATGCTCATCTTTTTGTATTTTTGAAGCTCTCATTTTTACACCCGACTTAAAACGCGCACCCGTAAATTTCGATTTTATTTTTGGAGTTTAAAGTGCGCATTATACACCGGATTTTACGGTACAGTTTATTTCTTTGTCTTAGTAGAAAAGGACTGATTTATATACTTTCCATTTCCCGAAATTTGTGCCTTAGTATTTAATTTTTAGATTGTATTTTTTGCATTTATAATTATAAAAAATGTTTCTTTTTTTTAAAAAAAGGTTATATTTTTGTTAGTTTATTATTTTGTTAAAGTATTTTGTCGCTATTAGAACTCATTATCTGGTCAAAAAATGAAGTTTTGCACTTCAAATTTTATTTGAATTATTATTAATGTGATTTACTTGTTATTCTTACATAAGTAGATGAGTTTTTAACGTCAACGTTAAGTATTAGTCAAAATATGAACAGTTCTCTGGGGAGGGCGGCCGATACCCTAGGATCGGCCCTGTCTACATCTACATTTTCTTAAACAGGATACCACATAATGTAGCCTATTTTCTGGGTTACTACATTAAATGAAGATGTTATTTGGTTACCAAACATACGCACACAAGCGTAAAAATTAAACAATATGTTTGAAATGAATTAGGAAAGAAGCTTATAATTTTCTTTGAGACAAAAATCGTTTTAACCTACAATTATATTATATAGAATCTAATCTCTTATTGTTATCTAATGACATTAACATCAAATTATTATTATTGTTACTAAAATCAATGACAGTATGTGACTTAAAACTTGAATTTTCATTTACATGTACAACATAGAATATGTCAGGTGTATTGTTATGCGACACTTTTATCAACGATGTAATTTAGAATTCGAGGAATGAGTAATTATTCGAATCTCGGCATACACAGGAACGATGAATAGTGAGTGAGTGAATATTAACGTCGCTTGATTGATTGATTGATTGAATATTAACGTCGCACTGTACAGCTAGCTACACGAGGGCTTTTGGCGACGGACCACGTAATTTTGAACTATGGTTAAGTGACGTGGACGACATCTGAGCTGGCACCCCCTCTCTCCTAACTACCTCACCACACCAACGGGATGACGTTAGAGCTCTCGACAAATATAACGTGCATCGCTCCCATACACAGCGGGTCTTTAGTGGTAGTGGGCTCAAACTCGTGACAAGGCCGGCCACGATCCGATACCTTAACCACTCAGCTACCGCTGACACATGTCTATGTTCAAACCTCCTCCAGTTGGTGTGGCGTGCAAGTTAGTAGATGGGGGGGCTAGCTCAGGTATCATTCTCGTCGCTTTATTATGGTTCATAATTAGGAGATCGGTTGTCAAAAATCCTCGATTAACGAGAAAGTGCAACGTTAATATTCACTCACTCAACCATTATTAAAAGTTGTATTTTTATGTTATTAATAATTGTGCAAAATTTGTAATAATTGTGTGGTCATTGAAAAACATATTTAATTAACATCGTAACTCTTATATAAATCAATTCAAATTGTTGGAATTAAAAAATATGAAGTGACCGAAACTGATTGCTTGGGATAACAAAAAAAATATATAAATAAATAAAATTGCTTTGCTCCGATAAAAATAATTTTTCTAACAGGCTTCAGTAGTAAAAGTAGGAGTTAATAGCCATTTCCTCGAAAGAACCGATTTTTCTCACAAATATCTCTTTTTATAAAAACAAAAAAGTTTTTCGTGATGCTGTAATAAATTTATTTCTACTTAAGGTGAAGTTAATAAAAGAAACTACATCTCTTTACAACAACTATATGACTAGTAGTGAATGTCAAAGGAATAAAAAAAGAGAATTTGCCTAAAGTTGGATCGAACTTATCTATAATACTGAAAATGCCGGTCTTTCAGTGACAAAAACGAAAATTAGGTATAATAAACTGAGATTACAAGTATTTACGACGAAATGCTTTAAATGACCATTTTTAATTAGAAAAAATATTCAGGAAAATATTCTTAAATATAGAAATTATATACTTGCACTTTTACTTCGTCTGAATACATGTTAATTTTTTTTCCATAAGTTTTTGGACAAATATCGAGAAAAAATGTTTTTGCTTGAAATAGTTCATTGATAGGGTCAATTTTGGACAATATTGCTAACCATTCTATTAAAAATGATTGGCATTTCTTTTATTGAATCCAATAAATTTTTAATTAATGAATTCTTCTAGGTTATAACGAGTTTGTTCAAACTGTATATACACTGCTTTAACCGAATCTGCTGTGTCTACACCAGGCATGTCAAACTCCTTTGATATCCCGGGACACATGAATTATTTTATATTATGTTGAGAGTGCTGCATGTTTTCAATGTTCAAAAAATTAATGAAACAGGATTATTAGAATGATTAGAATTATGTTTTTCTTAAATTACTTTTTAGTTTCATATGAATAAAAAACAAAACCTATTTTCATTCACAAACTATTAAGTAAAGACTACGCTTTGTCATGGCCATCTTATGGTTTTTAAATTTTAAAAAATAAAACTTCAACTGCTTCTTTGATGTCACGCTTTTCGTCTCTCAATGATTGGAGATTCAAAGAGAAATAAAAGTCGCACACACAATGAATCGTAGTGCGATCTATAACAAATAATATTCACAAATGCATTGAAGAATTTAATAAAAATTAATTCATTACAGTAAAATTAAATGAAAAAAAAATTAATAGAATATTAAAAATAATTTTCATTTAAATGCTATTTCTATTATTAAACAAGATTTTTTAAAAAACAAAAATAGATAACAGATTAATAAATTGTAAATTTTTAAAAGTTTACCGAAAATAAATTTTAAAATAAAAAAAAAGACTGATTCTGTAAAATATAATTAATTTAGTAAATTGTACTTATAGCTTCCCAACGGGTATCGCAAGATTGTCTTCGAGCAGTGGCGCACAAAAAGGGGGGTCCTAGGGGTCCGGAGCCCTTGATTTTTTTCCGATTTATTCTAAGTATATAGTACGTAAAATTTAATTATTTGTTATTAATGATTAATTCTATTAATTAATGCTAATCATTTATTGAATAATTATCTTTTTGCTGTTCTTTGGTCCCGAAAATAGACAAAATCAAAAAGGAGCATGTTACAAGAATGGTGGACTTTCGACCCAGGATAACCCCCTTGAAAAATTCCTGTGGGCGCTACTGTCTTAGATTAAAGCTTAATTGCTTTTGTAGATGCAGAAAATAAGCATAGAAATACTTACTCCCAATTTTTATAGTACATATTAATGGAAGTGACATCACAAACTAAAAAATTAAAAGATGATAAGCAAGGTGATAGGTTTAGAGCAATTATTCTAGATCTTACACCTTTATATTTCCGTTTCATATATTGCTACCCTTTTGTCACATACCGACAATTTAAATCTAATTCTAACTCCCTTAACCTTTTCATTAAAGTTTTTGCTATTCCTGGTGACCGCGGTAGCTTAGAGGTTATGGTCACGAGCTCGTGGCTGGAGTGTCGTGGGTTCGAGTCATGTTGCCATTAAAGACATGCCGTGTAGATGAGGCCATTACTCTCGCTGATGTGGTAGTTAGGAAAGAAGGGTGCCAGCTCAGGTGTCCTCCTCGTCACTCGACCGAGGTTCAAAATTACGAGGTTTGTGATCAATAGCCCTCTTGCTTTGTAGAGCAACGTTAAACATCAAATGACAATTCCGCATTTTTCACCCACTAAGAAAGTATACACTCCACAACAGTGGTTTTCAAACTGTGTTCCACGGAAGCTTGGAGTTCCACGATTCATGCCCAGGGGTTCCACGAGTCACAATAAATAAATCGAAAAAAAAATTATGAATGTGTATACAAAATGGAGATTCACGTTCTCTATGAAGTTTGTATCCTCACAAGAATTAAAAGCTCATTCCTGTCATTAAGAAAATGAACATTTTATTTCAACATAATAATTTATTTTGTGCAATACTTTTTAAACTTTTATAATATAATAGATATTAAAATGTGTTTTACTTATATATATATTACCTAATAGATTGTAAAAATTTTATTGTTTACTATCCCGGGTTCCACGAGATAATTGTATACTCGTTAATACAATGTCTTGCAAAACTAAATAGTTTTCCAATGGAAAGTGCACCTTTTGACATTTGTTGGGAAAACACCTACAATAAGGGAGAGGTAACGACTTATCGACCGATCAACAGATATGATGTCCAAACTCTAAATTTAAGCAAGATGCAAATTCATACAAAATACTCAGTATTCCTCTAAACGTTTTAATGCCATTCAGAACAATGAGTATAAGTGAAAAATATTTATTGGCATAAGTGGTTACAAAAACAAAGTATAGAAATTAATTAAGCCCAGAATATGTAATGCGATTTCAATGGGCTTAGACTTCCGACGGTTTGTGTGAAAAAAATCAAGCACACAAATTCTAGTTTTATTAAACATAATGCATGGGTGGGTGAAACCTGGATCACAGATTAATATTATTAATTAGTAAATTATATTAAAAGTAGTTTTAATCGATGCAATACTTTTTTTTAATTGCCTTTACAAAAAGTGTGTGTGGAATAAGGTTCCACAAAAATACTTTCTAGTTCTAGGGGTTCCACAAAAAGACCTAGTTTTAGGGCAGTGGTGGCCAACCCGTGGCACGGTGGAGTTGTAACGGGGGCACGCGAAGACCAGGACCGGACCGTGACTTTTGAGGTCCCTGGGCTAACAATATCTGAGGGGCCCCCTAAATAATCAGTTTTTTGCCATTTTCCTAAGAAAAACGTTTTGTGTGAGAAAATTTAAAATATACGAAATTTTTAAGGTTTTCTTTTTTTCAAACAATTTAAATACGTTATAAACAGTAACATAATTTACAAAAAAAAAAAGTTTTTTACACTTTTGTGCTGCATATTCTTTTATTTGCCCATCACATTTTAAGTCTTTGTTGAGATCAGTATTAATACAAAGTAATAAATAATTAAGCCTAATATTTGTCATTGTTCTATATACTTTTTTTTCTATGTAGGACATTTTAGAGAACGCACGCTCCGCTTCACAACTAGTAATACGGAGCGTTAGAAAAATCTTTAAAATGGTATACAAACTTGGTTTGATTTGATTTGATTTAACATTAACGTCGCACTGTTCAGCTACACGAGGGCTTTTGGCGACGGACCACGTAATTTTGAACCATGGTCAAGTGACGTGGACGACACCTGAGCTGGCACCCTCCTCTCCTAACTACCACACCACATCAACGGGAGCACATTTCAGCTCTCGACAGATTTAACGTGCATCGCTGCCCTACACGGCGGGTCTTTAGTGGTACTGGGCTCGAATTCGTGACAAGGCAAGCCACGGTCCGATACCTATACCACTCGGCTACCGCGGCCACTATACAAACTTGGAAAAACGTCAAGAAGTTTCTTTTCAAACATTACATTGAACATATCACTACAAATATAAACTCTAGCTCACAGTTTGTTTTGGATAAGTTTTGAATTGAACACCTTTATTTACTAAATTCTGGTCTAAGTCATCTGATTAGTAAACAATAATAGAGCGTGCATTCTCCAGGTCGACGTTCTTCTTACTTTGTGTGATATTGCAAATCCATCAAAAAAAAATTTTAATTTCTTACTATATTCTTCCATTTAAATCAAGGAATAGCTTGCCTAACGCAACACACACAATAAGCGTGTCTCTTTTAAATTTTTCTGTCCCATACACAGCTTTTTCTGTGGGTTTATCAGCAAATTTTGAAATAATCCGTCTCTTGTTCACATCGCTATGTTCTATTTCTATACTAGAACTTAATTTTTTGGCTGCGTCTTGATACTCCTTTATTTTTTATGATTCATGTCGTACATTGCTTATAAACGTTTTAAATGACATAATTAACTTATTCCCTTCACAGATGTCCAAACCAGGAGCCTGAAATTGTTAACTGAATTAAAAACCTTTGTAAAATTTCTTCCCAAAATATAATTAAAATGGCAGTTTCAAGTTTTGTTAATTTATTGCATAAATTTACTGCCACTTTTTTATTTTCTCATTTCATTGTTACTAAATTTCTTTAAAATATTCTTGATATTACCATAATTATCTTTTAAGGCTTCAACGCCGTCGTAAAGACAAAACCATTTGGTCTGACTTAAACTTTTTAAGGTAAATTTCAGTTTAATTTCACGATTTATAAGTTCCCACTTATGGGTTGAAGCAGAAAAGAAAACATATTTGTTGCAGTAAACCAGATGTTCTCAAACATTTCATCTTCTCCCTTGCCATATTTTTCGGTTTGGACGTCACCCTTGCTTACCTAATAAAGAACTTCTGTAAATTATCAACTGTTGTTGTTGCTTCTAATGCCACTTGTCTAACGTAGTCAGATCGAGGCCAACGAAATTCATCGTGGCAAGGGGCTAGATGTACGCTTGTTGTTGGCCTTAGCCTTGAGCACCATACAGGTGACAGTACGATTTAGCTCGGTGAAGTTCCCGAAGGAAAAGAATGAATGTTGCCAGAGCCTGTGAGACAGGTTGGACTTC
The DNA here is from genome assembly GCA_019973935.1 of Trichonephila clavipes. NCBI lineage: Eukaryota > Metazoa > Arthropoda > Arachnida > Araneae > Nephilidae > Trichonephila > Trichonephila clavipes. Next base: position 45,210 of record BMAU01021372.1, on the reverse strand, counting down.
TTTACGATAGATGGCGAAACCACCGATCTTCACCTCCACAATATAGGCATGAAACTGGAGGGCTGGGAAATATTCTCCAGCCCCCTGCACTCGTGGTTTCAGCTGCGACCGCCCACAAGACTTTCAGACCCACTTACTGAACGAGCACGTACTAGGAGGGTATTTGGTGGCATCGAACCAAGGCCTTCCGGTCTGGAGTCCGAAATTATCAACTTAAATGTCTTTTTGACTGCTGTTATAGAACTACTTACTTTTTAAGATACTTGACTAAAAAATTTAAATGTCTAACTGTAGGGAAGTATAGTGTTTAAAACTTAAGAAACACAGGCTAATTAAATTAAAATTTAATTGATACAAATTGAACAAATTTTTATTAAGGGAAAGATGAACCTGGTGCTTCAATAACTAATTTTCAACATTTGGCATCAGTCTCGTCAGGTATAACCCGAAATCTTCTCGGTTAGTAGTGCCCAGTCTTTTTCTTTCTTTTATTTTCGAGCTTAGCAGCCGCACTGAAACTCCTTTTCACTAGGAAAAGCAATTAAATACTCCATAATTCGGAATAAATAGCAGGCATGTCTTTTTAAAGCCAAAATTGCTGACATCTGTTTTTAAACTTTACTTTAAGATCTCAATTACTGCCCATTTCCTCTTGTAATATGACATTTTTTTTTTATCAATAGGACAATTTGTGTTTATTGCCTACTGTGGTAATTACCATAGTTAAAGCATTCTCAAACCTAGTTTCAGAATTTGAATAAAGGGCGTTTAAATGTTGAACGTAAATTAAAACGCCATTTTCCTGGCAGATTATCCGTGGCCAATTGAGAAACTGAGAAAATTTAAGAAGTAAAACATTATACTCCTTAGGCTTAACTCTGGCACATGAAACGCTGATTGATTGATTGAATATTAACGTCGCACTGTTCAGCTACACGAGGGCTTTTGGCGACGGACCACGTAATTTTGAACCATGGTCAAGTGACGTGGACGACACCTGAGCTGGCACCCCCTCTCCTAACTACCACACCACACCAACGGGAGGACGTTTCAGCTCTCGACAGATTTAACGTGCATCGCTGCCCTACACGGCGGGGATTTAGTGGTACTGGGCTCGAACCTGTGTCAAAGCAAGCCACAGTCCGATACCTATACCACTCGGCTACCGCGGCCACCATGAAACGCTGAAATGATGGTCTTTGTTTTAATAAAATTTATACTGTCACCTTGTAACTGCAAATTAACCTCATTAAATCTTGTAAATTAATTTGTTAAATATGTAAATTCTGGTTTCCATTTGATTAAGTCACGATCTGGTTTAATGAGAACTATAGTAGACCCCCATTTACATCTCATAGACTCCCAAATTATTTTTTTGCTGACGTGGACCCTTTGTATGTCGTCATAGACCCCAGAAGGTCAATATAGACTACTTTGGGAATCACTGCACTAAACCAAAGAAGTTTAAGATTTCAGTTGCAACCTTAACTGATTCTGCACCAACCAGATTAAAAGAATGTGCAGCACACGGCACATAATTATAGCGAATTTATTTTTTCTTTTAGAAGAGGTTGCACACCATTATATCGACCGGAAATATTGGCAGCGTTGTCAAAAGACTGTCCCCTACAATTACCAATAGCAATTCATTTGTTTCTAAAAATTATTGTACAGAATTAAATAAGTATGAGTCAGCGTGACTAGTTATCTTAATTAATGAGAAACATCTTTCATACACTTTTCCTCAAAACAATATCGTAGTACAATAGCAAGTTGGTCATTGTGGGCCAAATCTGTTGTTGAATTCATCACAATTGAATAGTACTTTATGTCATCATTATTTGAGTTGTAATTGCTTTAATGATTTGCTTGCCAATGATCTCAATTATTTGCTGATATATTGTTTTTGATAAGTACGATATTAATGATTTTGGTTATAATTCTTGCCATTCAATGTGTTCAGGAATGAATGGGTCGAACTCTGCTAGTAGTTCCAGGGCACTCATAAAATTACCATTACGAGAACCAAAAACTTCTTAAATGCTAAACCTCTTATATATATATATATATATATATATATATATATAAATACTTTACTACCGCGATAACACGTTTGATGACATTGTGGTAATATTCTGTATCTGTTTTAGTTGTTCCTGTGACTTTTTATCTAAAACAGACTTATTTTCTTTTCGTGTCAACCAAACTAACATAAAATTTTTATGCTCAATAGAATTTTCATTATTTTTTTAACAACTTGTTACTTGTTTCCAATCAGATAAGCCGGTTGTGTATTGAGAATTCGTTTGAGAAAAAATTTTGGACGTTAAACAAAAAACACTACCAATACTAATTGAATAACATAGCTAAGATCTTCCCAACACTTGGCCATTTTTAAGTTTTTTAATGAAATGATTATTCGAAAATGATCTCTTTGGTTTTTTGAATTCTGTTACCGAAACAGAACATATATTGTTTGGATCTTTATTTTGAAAATAACTCATTTCATGTGAAAGGATATAATCAATAAACCAAAAATTTTTTTAACACTTTTCAATCGGGGCATTACTGATGTCCTCTGGTTGAACAATATTTTTTTCAGAAGGCTGCTGGTCATCTTGATCTTGCATATTTTCATCATTAATATTTGCTTGTGTTTCTCAGTTTTCTTTGGCTAAGTTCCTTTCCCTTACACTTGTTAATGCATCGGTTTTGTTATATTCTTGTATTTTGTTCCATTGTAAAAAAAAGTCAAAATTTTGACACATTTAATTTTTTCTTTTTCTCGATTTAACAATAATTTTCGTTTCTCCGTTCCACTTTTACAATTCTTATCAGATATATTTGTATTGTAAGCTAAAAACTTGATTTTCTTGAAAATAAATTTAAAAATTTAGGTCGTAAAATTATGATAACACAACCGACTCTTCTTAATAAACTAAAAATATTCTAATAAATTTTTACAAAATAATATAGTATATTTCTGAGATAATTAAAAAAAGTACCTAGTTTATTTAAAAAAATAAAATCTCTTCGTCTATACTCGCTAAAGCCTAAAACGCTGATTATTATTATTTATTGGTCCATCTATTTAAAGGGGTTTTTATAAAATTAAACTTAAGAATTATATGACCCACTTTAAATAAATATTGTTCTTCCGTCGTCATCCATTATTTGCTGGTGCTACCTATACTTCATCCATAATATTCGCGGAAAATGTCTATAATCCACATAAAACGATTGCTATTTTTTCCATCCTATAGAAGTAATTAAGTTACTCACCCCAAAATTTAAGATAAAATACATATTTAGGGGAAATCCTGATAGTTTCAATCTTTGAAAAATTGAAAATACTTAAACATAACTTAAATACCTTCCTACTTAAATAATTTAGAAATGTGTATTGGTACTTACTTTTTACTTGAATAAATAGGTACCTTTTAATTCCAGGTGTTATGTACAGGTCACAGCAACAAATCAGTATATTATTATCTTAGAATTATTATTGCACAAAAATAAATGGCTGCAGAAATAGTGTCACTACGTTTTTATAAATGCTCGATGTTCGTCGGCACCGCTCTATGATAGAGCCTATGTGTTATTCATTAATTCTCGCGTATTTGGTGGTGGAGCGGAAGGGAAAAAGTAAATATAGTATTTCGGGTATTTCATTTTTGATTTACATTTTTTACTGGTTAGTTCTTTTATTACTATTATGAATGTAAGCATCTTTTTCTGTTTATTATTTTCGACGAGGAACGGAGGTCCCTAGAACCCGGGGCCCTGGACTGCAACCCATTTAGCCCATACGTAGATCCGGCCTTGGCGAAGACGTACTGAAAAATTAAAAGAAATTTGAATACATAATAATAAATGATTTCTACAATTTTATTGAAGTGGGGTTGTCTCAGACAAAAGTCTGAAAATTTGGATCAAAATATGTTTGTGTGTGTGAATAAATGTTTTCTGCTATGAACATAAAAAAATAATCATATAACTAGCTGATGTGCACCTATAATAACCTAATTTTGTTAGCATCTGCAAAAAGTTAATCCTAATATAGATGACTTGGTAAAAAAAAAAGAAAGAAAAATTCAAAAGCCACATTAAGTAAATACTAGCTGTTTAATAATTATTTAAAATTAAACGTTTTAAGTTACTCATTTTTATCTTGTATATCTAACTTAACTCAATTTTGAACCTGTAAAAGTTTATTAACAATAAAACCTAAATTTGCACTTCAACTTATTTTTAAATTTCTTGCATTAAAAAGAAATGTGCTATTTGCGTAAAAATTCCATAATATATATATATATATATATATATATATATATATATATATATATATATATATAAGCCTATAAGTAACATTTTTTTACTTTTCCATATTTGTTTGATGGAAATGTTGGAAGTGGCACTCATAATTATTTTTTATCAAATTGTGGCACTCTTCCCAAAAAGGTTGGCCACCCGTGTTCTTGGGGTTCTGAGAGTAGAAAAAGTTTGAAGACCACTTTTGCGAAATAACCCCACTATCAGTGCTAAAAATAGAGTCCCCCCCCCCTCTCTCCCCATTTCACAGCTGACATGTGCAAGTAATTCTTCTTCCGGCCATTCTAAAATTCAAACAAAAAGTAACAGTCAGCTGATTTCAAGGTCACTTGACCGTTGCCTTTTCGAAAGGATGTCATGGGGAGTGGTTTCTTGACGTAGTTTAGGGTTACTTTATTTTTCAATTCCCCCCCCCATTTTTTCATGTAAAAAAAGCAAAATTAAGTGTTTCTGAAGGGATTAAAGTCGTTATTCATGTAGCAAAATATTCTTTTTCATAAAATATAGTGTTATTAATGTGTATTTAAGCAGTTTTTATCCAGTAATTTTATTCTAAATTAACATTCAAAAACTTTTGTACGTCGATTGCATACACGTGGCGCCATCTGCAGACTTTGTTATAAAGCTTGCCAAATATGGCGTCAAAAAATTCTGGAAGCAAGGATATATGTATTTTTCGTAATTTAAAAATTTTCTAGACTATTTTTGACATTTCTACATTTCAAGGTGGATTTATATGAGTAATTTACGTTCTCAGCAAAAGTTTTACGCCTGAATAATGTGATTTAATTGTGCAAAAGTACCCTAACCATTTCAGTACATTTGGCAGTCCCCCTTAAATATACAGTATTCTGATATATGTAGAAGTCTAAACTTTTATGCTTTTTTTTAATTTTTGAAGCTATTTTTTTATACCCAGCGTATAACACACACCAATGAATTTTATACTTATTTTTTGTGATAAAAGTGCGTGTTATACACCTGATTTTGCGGTAAGTAGTTTTTTAATGGCAAAGTGATTTACAAATTTGTAAGGTGTGTCTTAAAATAACTGTACTACATACAATTCAGAAAAATACACAGAAGTATGTTTTTCTAGTGCTATTTGACATTCCTTTTCGTGCTCATGATTGGCATTTCCATCAAGTTGTGGTTCAAGTTTTTAGTGCAGCTAAAGATCTGCTATATTGAGGACCTTAATTCTGTCAAAACTCAAGACCTCACACTAGTGTGGCACACAAGCTTCGAGAATGGGATGCTAGCTCTCGAGAGCCGTCTTCATCACTTGACCATAGAGGAAGGAAATAAAGATAAGCTTGCGGTATAAAAAAATATTTTCTTCATACCACTTAAGCTGATTGTTCTCATATAAACTGAGGACTTCATTTCAAATTTTTTTTTAAGAATTATACTTAAGTTCATACCTCTTTTTCTAATTCATTTGCAAGTATAATAGCAATTAATAAGAGATTTTACTAAATTTTCCACACAACAAATCTGATTTCTTGGATACAGTATGAAATGTATTTCCAATTTTAATACCATATCCATTGTTTCTCCAAATTTCCATTGTCCTGTATTAACAGTTGCAAAAATCTCCACATTAATGATTTCTGAAAACATTTTACTTTTACCATGTTTAAAATACAGTAAAATAAGTCTTTGATGATATTTTTGTACATACTTATATTAAATTTAGAATATTTTCATAGAATATTAACATTGCAAGCTTTAGAAATTTATTTGATATTTTTTTATTTAAAAAATAAATTGTTAATAAACATATCTAATGAAAAATCATTGGAATTTTCAAGAATCTAAATCATTAATTTTACTATTTTCAATATTCTTGAGTCATAGGGTCTTATTTTAAAAAAATACTTTCAATTTTTATGTATATATATATATATATATATATATATATATATATATATATATATATATACTAGCCGTTACCCACCCGCTTCACTGGGTATTTCACGATGTTGTACATATGTATACTGTTTACATATATATTAATTATTGATATCAAGCATTAAGAATTCGATTGTATTGAAAAATATATTTACAGCTGTTACACACTCTCGCCCCTTGATATAAAAAGAACATAAATTATAATATCTAATTTCTATTTATATCTAAAATAGAAGGAGAAAGATTGATTTCGCTCACTTAACCTAACAATCAAGTGGATTTCCACCAAAGCAACTTTCAGTGGATCTCTACTCCATAAAATAAACATGCGTGCTATATTTCAAGTCTAAATCTAACAGAGCAAAAACGGAATTTTTATCATCAATACCTCATTGACAGCATTCTTAGCGAATTCCAATTCAACAAAAGAAGCATGCAAACCAAATTTTATTATTATTTTCTTAGCAGTTCAAAAACGGGAATTTCGTCTATCAATACGCCACAATAACTCTCCCCTCTTCCCCCTGGAGTTGATTTCCGTAAAATCCATTCTTAGTGGAACTCTATTCAACTAAAGAAAAAAAAAGTGCTCAACAAGTTTCAAGTAAATGAGTTAAATTCAAAAACACGCCATTTTTCTATAACACGCCTTAATCCCTCGCAACCCCACTCCTTTGGGGGTCCGTTTTCGCAAAAATCTTTGTATATATAAAAGGAACTTTATTCCATGAACCGAACATACCTTCTAATTTTCAAGCAGGTGGTTCTAAAGGGTGTTTTTTTAGAGGTATAGAACTTTAAATTGCAATAAAACAACGATGTATTATTCGATTGACATGAATTTTTTTATTCGAAAGATAATCTTGTGGCATTACATTTTAAATATGATTTCTGGCATAGGACTGCCACGGCTGGCTCGGATGTAGTCCAATCTAGACGTCGAATTTTCGATGACTTTTTCCAACATTTGTGGCCGTATATCGGCAATAACACGGCGAATGTTGTCTTCCAAATGGTCAAGCGTTTGTGGCTTATCCGCATAGACCAATGACTTTACATAGCCCACAAAAAATAGTCTAGCGGTGTTAAATCACAAGATCTTGGAGGCCAATTCACAGGTCCAAAACGTGAAATTAAGCGGTCAACAACGTGTCTTTCAATAAATCGATTGTGGCACGAGCTGTGTGACATGTTGCGCCGTCTTGTTGGAACCACAGCTCCTGGACATCACGATTGTTCAATTCAGGAATGAAAAAGTTAGTAATCATGGCTCTATACCGATCACCATTGACTGTAACGTTGTGGCTTTCATCGTTTTTGAAGAAGGATTCCACCAGCCCATAAAGCGCACCAAACAGTCAATTTTTCTGGATGTAACGGTGTTTCGACATACACTTGTGGATTAGCTTCACTCCAAATGCGGCAGTTTTGTTTGACGTAGCCATTCAACCAGAAGTGCGCTTCATCGCTAAACAAAATTCGCTTATGACCAATCTGTGTACCAAGTTTCACGACTGTACATCTAATAGTTTAGTAATGGAAATAATTATCTATAACGCCCCTTAAACCACCGTAACGCCCCTTGGGGTTCGAACTTTGCAAAATCTGTTCTTAGCTGACGTCTACTCCATGAGGGGAACCTACGTACCAAATTTCAAGTCTGTAGGTTTAATAGTTCCAGAGATATCGTGATTAGTCAGTGAGTCAGTCAGTCAGTGAGTGAGTCGCTTATCTCCTTTATATATATAGATAATTAGTGGATTTATATATATATATATATATATATATATATATATATATATATATATATATATAATTAGTGGTATTTTTAGTGGAATGAAAAAGGTTTATATAAATTAAAATAAAGTATCAAAATGTGTTAATCAGATCGGGTTTTTTTTTCAGTACATGTATATATATAGAGAGAGAGAGAGAGATTGAGAGAGAGAGACTTTCCCCCCATACTGTTTTTTTCTAACTTATATATTTATATGTTTAATCAAACGTTCAGAAAAAAGCAATCGTTTCAATAGCTATCTGTTAATTTTTCTTTCATTTATTACTAATAGAAATTTGATTTTAATAAATATATATGTTTTTTTAAAAGGATTACTTCTATTATTTCATTACGAAATGAATTCTTTGTTAATTAAAAAGTACATCGTCTATTATGTTGGATCAAAATACATTTTAGAGACATTTTTAAAGCTAACTATATGTAACGATTGTGATTCATGAAAATCTGAAACCTATTTTATTATTAGATTCTTAGAAACTATTATTAAAAAATGATGAATGTTTTTTGTTTTACTCTTAGCATCAGAATCGTTTTCTTTTTATTGCTTCACATTAATAATTTTTTAATTCTAACGCAATATTTTTTTTTATAAGTCATACAACGAAATTTTAAGCTATATCTTATCTGTGAGAAGGAGAGGAAGATAGAACAATAATTTTACACAAAAAACCCGTGTTCGGGCTATAGAGAGGGGAAAGAAACCTGTCTTAAATCAAAAATAAGTGGAATGAAACAAATTTCGAAAAAGGGAAATTTTTTGACACAATTTTAGAAATCACTCAAAGTCATTGTGCGCGTACAAACACACACACACACACACAGAAATGCTGGTGTCATGAGGAAAAAAGAAAGCCCGAGCAACGCCGGGCTAAGCGGTGGACGGGGGGAGGGTCATTTTGAAAATGAGTATTAGAAGTTCTGATTTTGTGAAAGAAAGGGAAAATTTATAAAAGTAGAGATAGCCCGAGCAACGCCGGGCCATGCAGCTAGTATTCTTTCTAACTCCTGTAGAAGACAGCTTACCAACTGCTGAACTGTTTTGGGGGGTGATAAGCGACTAGCAACCTTTCTCTTTAGAATGTCCAAAATATATTGGGTTCATATCTGGGAAATATGCTGACCAATTAACTCGAAAAATTCCCTTGTTAAAAAGAAAATTGTCCACTTGCTGATCATGAAGTGACCTGGCATTAACAAACCATGAGAATGAATTCATCCATAAATAATGTAGCAAAAAGAACCACAATAGGTCTGAGTCTCAACCCTTTATCACAGAACTGTTAGTGCTGCATTTCTGATAATGCATAGGTTGGTGCAGCCATCAATAGCATACCAGCCCAGATCACCCTTTCATGCACAAATGCAGGATTATTCTAAGCACCAGGTTCTTTCCAAATGAGAATCTACCTACAGTCAGTTTGTACATTAAAGTGAGACTCCTAAGTGAACAGCACATTACTCTACTCACTTCATTAACATCTAAAATGCTCCCATGTCCACCTTCGGCAGGCAACACAATGATCCCCTGTTTACAAAACACAAACCACAGGCAAATTCACATGGTGGAGTCAGTTTCACACAGTTTGATTCAAACCTCTGTTAACAGTAACCCTCTGAAAGTGATGTGACAACAAAGAGGAATTCATACTGCAGTATCTTCTGACTCTTACTGTAAAATATAGATCTTCATTTTGTGTTGTTGCAGGTGTATGATCTTGTCCCAATCTTCAGTGAACAGTTTCAGTTTCCAAAAACTGATTCCGTAATATGAAAATGATCCTTTGAGACACTACTCATGTTTCAACTACAATGGATTGCATTTAATCTGCCCCTTAATGACCGATGGTCTTCCAGACTACCGATTCAGCTAAGTCATGTTGCGAAGACATCATATTCACTGTTACAAAAAATTAAACCAGTGTCAACTGTTTTTAATCTACTCCTATGAAGAATGCTACAGATCGTTTTTTTTTTTTTTTTTTTTACTCCTTATCTAAAATGGATAGTTTTTTACATCGCAGACAAAATTTGCACCTTCAACCTCTTCCATTTCATCTTTGTTAAAAAAAAATTATCTGTTATATAGTTGTTTCACACCAAACTTATAATATCTCCTAATTATTTTAAACGAAGTATATATATAAAATCTTAAAGCTTATATTTTGACATTATAGAACTGTATGTTATATGGCATCTAGAAAGTATGAAAATTACAGTTAAAGCAAACATTCAGTCTCCAGCTTATACTTTAAAAATACAAGCATTTTTTCTTGAACTGATTTAATTATATGAACTGAAGTAATTTTAAGTTATTTTAGTATTTTTCAGCCCTTTAGGGCCGATCCTAGGGTATCGGCCGCCCTCGTGCAAACACCTAATGTGCCAGCCCCCCCTCAGATTGATTGAATATTAACGTCGCACTGTTCAGCTACAAGAGGGCTTTTGGCGACGGACCACGTAATTTTGAACCATGGTCAAGTGACGTGGACGACACCTGAGCTGGCACCCCCTCTCCTAACTACCACACCACACCAACGGGAGGACGTTTCAGCTCTCGACAGATTTAACGTGCATCGCTGCCCTACACGGCCCCCTCAGAGAACTGTTCATATTTTGACTAATACTTAACGTTGACGTGTTAAAACCTCATCTTCTTAGGTAAGAATAACAAGTAAAACACATTAATAATAATTCAAATAAAATTTGAAGTGCAAAACTTCATTTTTTGACCAGGTAATGAGTTCTAATAGCGACAAAATACTTTAACAAAATAATAAACTAACAAAAATATAACTTTTTTTAAAAAAAGAAACATTTTATAATTATAAACGCAAAACGACAGAATTTACTCAAAAAATACAATCTAAAAAATAAATACTAAGGCACAAATTTCGGGAAATGGAAAGTATATAAATCAGTCCTTCTACTAAGACTAACAAATAAACTATACCGTAAAATCCGGTGTATAACGCGCACTTTAAACTCCAAAAATAAAACCGAAATTTATGGGTGCGCGTTATAAGTCGGGTATAAAAATGAGAGCTTCAAAAATACAAAAAGATGAGAGCATAGAAAAAGATCAGACTTTTGCTTATATCGAAATACTGTTTCTGTGAAAGAAATACCATTCCTTATGAACTTAAAGTGTTGTAATTCTGAAAATACACTATTTCTTACTAAAGCTTGGAATAATACTCGAATTCAAAACATAAGATAATTGTATTGATTGATTGATTGAATATTAACGTCGCACTGTTCAGCTACACGAGGGCTTTTGGCGATGGACCACGTAATTTTGAACCATGGTCAAGTGACGTGGACGACACCTTCAAAAAATAATTAACAATAGACTTGGAGAGTGACAGAAAACTTCTGGCGCTTATGGGCCAGATGTTTCTCGGATCGCTTGCTGACTGAATGCATATTCGGTCTTTTGGTTGTTGCAAAGATAAAAGAGAACCGGGATAAATAAAATCTAATATTCTCTTTCGCTGGACCACTTCTGAAAAAAATTCCAATTACCAAGCCTTCGTGTAGCATCTTAGTGCGGCGTTTATTACAGTCAATCAATCAACAGACGCGCGCGCGCGAAGGGGGTATTTTCATTTACAAGCAAATTCACTGCTGGACAATTGCTAAGGACGGATAACACTATCATCCATAGCAACCGCAAAATGAAAGGAAGCAAAAGGTGGAAAATTAGAATAAGTGCGGGATATTAGTAAGAAGAAGTATGAGTATGCAAATTTTTTTCCACGTCTGTTCATCACGTGATAGCGTTCATAAGAGCTTTAAAGCTTTTGACGCGAGTGGACAGTTGTTGTTTCAAGTCAAAGTTTTACAGGAAAGATTTAATAGACGAACTTAAAATTTTTGGCATGTCTTCCCGACATCACATAGATGATTTTATGCGTGGCCGAATTATTGGAAAGATCGAAGGGCGAAAAATAACAGATGTTGCCAGGGAGTTCGACATCGCTCACAGCGTTGTTTCACGGCTGTGGAAGTCATTTAAAAATACTGGAATGTGTAGTAGACGGCACGGGGGAGGTCGTGTTAGAAGCACGACGCCTGCAGAAGACAGATATATCGTCCTATCAGCAAAAAGGAACAGGCGCACCACAGCTCAGCAGGTGGCAAATCAGTTTCTTGCTGCCTCAGGAAAGCAGATCTCCCGAAAAACTGTTGCCAGACGTTTGAGGGGAGGAGGACTATACGCACGCAGACCTGTTGTGTCCCATTGACCAGACAGCACCGTATTGCCCGTTTGCAATGGTGTCGTGAGCATCACAATTGGACTGAACAGGACTGGGCATGCGTACTATTCTCAGATGAGAGTAGGTTCAGTCTGTCATCGGATTGTAGACGCCAACTGATCTGGCGCGAGATTGGTACTGCTCATCGTCCAGAAAATATCCAGGAAAAGGACCGATATCCGACATGCAGTATCATGGTGTGGGCTGGCATCATGATCAATGGCCACATGCTCCTACATGTGGTTGCGAATGGGACTATGACGGGCCAACGATACATTGATGAAGTTCTACTTCCTCATGTTCGTCTTTTCCGTGGTGCTGTCGGTGATAAATTTGTTTTTATGGACGACAACGCAACATGCCATCGAACACTCGCTGTTCAGGATTGTCTAGACAGCGAGGGTATTCAACGTCTCGTATGGCCAGCGCATTCTCCAGATCTAAACCCCATTGAAAATGTGTGGGATGCTTTAGGGAGGCAAGTTGCTGGTCGAAACTATCTTCCGAAAAACAAGAACACCCTCATCCGTGCACTCACAGAGGAATGGGATAAATTGCCTCAACAGCGGCTGGATAATGTTGTGCAAAGTATGGTACGACGTGTGGAATGTTGCATCACACTCCACGGTGGATATATCCCGTACTGATACCTTTCTTTAAGGTGCCTGCTGACTTTTAGATGCATTGTTCCATTTCTCCGTACGCAGATCAAATGAACATTTTTTTTTCTTTCAGATGTTTCACGGCTTTTGTACTTTCCAGAACAATAAATATTCTTTATTCTAATTTCTGAACAGTGTGGCAACTATATTTTATCCTACTAGGCCTCATGTCTCGCTTAATGTTATGCTACATAGCAATTTGTGATCCGTCCTTAGCAATTGTCCAGCAGTGTAACATTCTGAATGGATTTTTCCTGTCCCAAGTGTTATTTGCCTTTCACTTCAAACGATCTTGTTGTAGAACCGCTTTGAATGATAAGTTTTTCCTGCTTTCTGACAACAATACCTCTGCTTGTTTTCTCATTATTTTGAGTAATTTTACCAGCTTTTAAACTTTTTTACTGTGGGTCTTGAGATTCAGAATTCACACGGAAAATTTATACCGTTTGAAGCTAGTGGCATACTATTTTATAAACATAGAAAGAAACTCTTAATATGCCCATTAATCACACTTTACGACTTTTTGCTTTCACACGTCCGGTGCCCCTGCAGGTAGGGGGGCGTATCATTGATACTGGCCCCCTGATAAGGCAGGCTACACCTCTGATGAGAAGGAATGTTCCTCAGAATTTGAAATCCATTCTTATTTTTCTCGAACTATGTTATATGCTATCGGGTCTTATTTTGATTTTTCACTAAATATTTAAAATTCAGCATATTTTTTCAATGTATCATAAATTTTATTTTGAGAAATTCACAAAAAAATTTTGCTTGATCGATAGAATTATAGGTGGTCTGTGGCCGACCCCTTGTTTCGGCCGCCCGCGTGCGGTGCACACCTGCTACAATCGGCCCTGCAGCCCTTGGTGCAATACCTTGACAGTAAGTGTAACTAATTTTTTGCCCCAGATTATAACTGCTTTTATAACTATTGTCTATGCCTGTAACAACATTGCTATCTTATTACCACCAGGAGTCAAAAAACAAAATAAAATGCACCAATATGGCTTTAAAATATGTGATACAACTAATAAACTAATTGTTTATTTACTGAAGCAACACAAGAGCTGTTGGTAATAAACTACATAACTTTGAGCCTAAAACAAGTGCCAAAGACAGCATATGAGCTGACATCTCAATCATGACTTCAACAGAAAAGTATCAAAAAGAAAATACTGATATGAATAGTTATTATAGAATAAAATAAGACCAGTTTTTTACCATAAAAATAGATAAAGCTTGTAGTAAATGTTTGGTTTGTTTGTTTGTTTTTTTAAAAAAGGCAGAATAAAAAAAATAGAAAAGAAAAACATGATACATCTAGTTTTTTTCATAACATAATATAATTTGAATTAAATGATATATCTTAAATAAATTTTGTTCACTCAAAATTTCAACAAGCATTTCAATAGATCATTAATAATTGGTTTTAATTATATACTTAACAACTCATTTATAAGAAAGGCATAATTATTTTTTTATTCAAAAGATAAAAAAAAACACAGAAAGGGATTTTATATAAAATTATTCAAAATGATATTGGGATACAACTGTAATAAACATTCCCAATGGGTTTGGTAACTTCTCCCCTTCCCACATTTTCAATTATTGTTTACATGTTGCCTTCTGCACATGTATCTAATCAAGCTGCTGTAACAATATACAACTACAATAAGTGATATATAATTTTAATTAAGCAATAACACTAAAATGTTCTTTATTCTTAAAGATAAATTTAAACTTATATACTAAACATCATCAATCAGAATCCCTCTTTAAATATTTTATATAAAAAAAAACATTTATCAAAATATCCAAGCTGAAAAACTTCCTAAATTTAAAGAAAAAAGCTTTGATGAAAAACTCTACTTTGGTTCACACCAGGGTGATAATTTTTAAAAATATACCAAGATGGCACTGAAATGCGATTTTTAACTTTCGCAGTCTTAACATGAAATAAGATGGCCTCCACAGTCTGAGAAAAAAAGTGAAACTGCTCCAGATGGAATGAGCAATAAGACATGAATTAAAGTTTAATTTTCAAAAAGAACAATGAAAAGGATCATCAAAACAAATGGGAAAAAACACTGACCTTAATATAGCATTATGGAGATTCTCTTTTCTGACAAATCCTTCAAGATTTATAAAAAAGGAAACAAATTTTTACTGTCCCTGTGAGCCACTGTTAAACTTTTTGTTACAAAAAAAAATCTGTTTTTCCCTTCTTTTTGGATGATAGTTCTATGAAAATAAAATGAAATAGGAAATTTATGAAAATCATGTAGATCATCTACTTTCTAACTACAACTGAGGTCTATCATAAAAAAAGGGGAGGTGAACAGAAATTTCTTCATTCATTAAACCACTATGAAATTCTTTTTGTGAAAAACATTCATTTTTTGTTCTCTTTTTTCATACAATTTCAATTCAGCATGAAAAAAAGAATAAAATGGTCTTTTTTAAAAAAAATCGCGCAGATTTCCTCCTTTCTGTGTGTGTGTGAAGACAAATGTAACGTAAGAATGAATGAAATGGAAATTTATTCCATAATAGCACTGTGAAACCTTTTATGAAAATTATTCAGTTTTTCCCCTCCTTTCGAATGAAAATTCTAGTTCAGTGATAAAAAAAAGGAAGAAATTATTTTTATACAGAATATACGAATTTTTTCCTTTCCTATGAGAATTCCATCTTAGCATAAAAAAGAATTAAATGAATATCATATGCTGTGTTTTCTGGATAAAAAGGAATAATAGTCAAGTTTTGTGCAGCTTCATAACACAGAGTTGTCAAAATAATAAGAATGCCATTCTGTCAAACTTGCTGCCCAACATAGCAATAAAAAAAATTTTTGCATCAAGGCATGAACCAAAATAGGATCTCACCAAAACTCTTTGTAAATAATTAATAAGAACCTGAAAACTACAGAAATGTAAACATTAGATAAAATTATAACTTTTCTACAATTTTTCACACTTATCTAAAAATTTACTATAAATTAACCAAAGCTTTTTTTTAAAAGGGAAAATTACCATAAAATCCAGCTTTTAACCCTCTTGCTGCATATCCATGATTTCCACGGGCAAAGTACATGTATCAGATGTAGCACTACGCAGCAAGAGGGTTAACACAAAAAATACGATCAAAATTTATGGATGTGTGTTACACGCCAGGTATATAAATGATAGCTTCAAAAATAAAAAAAAGAGAGAAGTATAAAAAAATTTAACTTGTACATAGATCAAAATACTGTTTATTTAAAATACATGTTATGCCTATTGAATTTAAAATGTTGTATTGTTCAAGAAATTTACTATTTTTTCAAAATCCCGGGATAATACCTCGAATAAACGACTTCGAAACATAATAACATTGCACATGTACTTTTCAGGTTCCTTCATAAAAAGGGGGTGACCAGTATACGCTGAATACACCAAAAAATTTAAAAATGCAGCTTAAAAGTATAGGTGCTCATTATATGCTGGATTTTACAGCATTCTAAGTGAGTGAATATGAACTTAGCACTATTCTGCTACTTGAAGTCTTTTGGCAACTGATCTCGTAATTTTGAACCATAGTCAAGTGACAAGGACAACACCTGAGCTGGCACCTCTCTCTCCTAACTTCCACACCACACCAACGGGAGCACGTTTAAGCCTTGACAGTTACGGAATTCAAAATTAAGATGATAAGCATAATTCATCAAGACATTATCTGACTTTTAACAAATAAAATAATAATCCATCTTTTTCAACAGCTTCCTTCATTAATTTCGAGCTGAAAATCAAATGACTAAACTAAATTTAGGAAAGTATTACATAGAAAATAATGGAAATCAATATTTTACAACTAAAGATATTTTTCTTCTCTTAAATTCAACTGTAAAGACAAATAATGCTGTAGTAAAGAAATATTGGGAAGAATGAAAAAGGGAATCAAAATTATTTTCCCTCTCAAAAATAATGGCAAAATTTTCACTAAATATCCTAGCTAAATTGTTTTTTTTTTTTTTTTTTTTTTTTTTTTTTTAAAAAAAACTGCTGACAAAAAAATACTATTATAGTTCACAACATTAAAAAGTCACAGATAAAATACAAAGGGATAAAAGTGTAACTGAATCCCCAGAATTAATGAGATATTAAATAAAATATATTTTTATAAAAACATTTCACATAAAATTAAACATGAAACATCTTGCTTATGTATTCAAAATACTTTAAAGAACTCACTTGAGAAAATTTAAGAAATAAAGTAATAAAAAGTAATGAAACATTTAACTAAAAATATACTCTCTTGCTTCACATAAATAAAATGGTAATTTATTTTATAACATATAAATTAAATTAATCCATTTCAGGAGTTCTTTCGGCTTTATTTGCAGACCTTATGTATGATTTGCCTGATAATTACAAAAGCAACTTCATATTATTACCAGATTCATGTTAAAAAGTATTTTCACACAAAGTGCTAAAAACTTCACAAAAACTTCAGTAAAACAAAAATATCCAAATAATATTTATTGAAAAGCAAAACTTACTACTCATACATTGAAAAATATGACAAAACTTTCATATTAATTTGCAGAAAATCATTACCTTCAAATATAAAGCATACTGTTGAAATTTAGGCTGTAACATAGTTTCATTAAATTTTAAATCAAAGGGCATTTGTGGAATTTAGAAAACAGATTGGAGATTCATGGAGATCTAAGCATTACAGTTCCAAAATTATTTTTATATCATAAGACTTTATTATAACCTATAATTTCCCAAATTCAATAAATATGTTTTCCCAACAGCAGAAATTGAAAAAATATTTGATGCTCAATACAAATAAATAAAATGCAAATCTGTTTAGTGTAATACATACAGTGAACCACAAAAGTGTAAAGACACTTGCAATTTCCTATATAATGTTTTCCACAAATAAAAGTTAATTCATTCGAATTAGAATTTTTTTTGATACCTGCAACTTGTTCTTAATGGAATAACAATCAGTTTTTAGAACATAGTATAACTATTATTTTGAAAACTTAATAATAAAAGAACTACTAAAAAATTACACCACTGAAGTCATAGTGCACTTAAAAAAATCTCAACACAATTTTTAATATTGTATTTCTTTCTTAATTTAATACTTAGTAAGAAATCTTTTAGTGTCCACAGCAACTTTCAAACATCCTGGTATAGATTTCATCAGGTTTTTGTAATTTCTGCATCGATGTTTCTCAATTCTTCCGTGTTAGTTGTTTTTACTTCACGTTTTGTTTTTATATGTCATGTTTTCTTTTATAAAAATCAGATTCAAACCAAATCTGTTCTACTAGGATTAAATCACGGGATTTAGGAGGTGTTTTCAGAATTTGAGCACAGTAAAAGGGACACCACTGGCATATATTGAGAGCAGTGTGCTTGGTGTCATTTATGTTGTTTGGATATTGGCTTCTCCAATATTCAAATTTTGGACAGATAATTTTAAATTGTTCTTTAAAATATTTAAATAGAGCTCACGATTCACAATACCATAAAAAAATACAAAATTACCTAATCCTGAAGCCGATTTACATCCCCACACAAGAATACCTCCAACTCCATGCTTCACTGTTCCAACTACATTCGTGGGATTAAGTTTCAGAAAATTAAACATTGAAAGAAAATAGATTGGGATGACAGAAAATTCAAAATTTTTGGTTCTGAGTTTGTAGAAAAAAAATTGAGGAATCAATTCCCAAGAACTTATGTGAAAAACAAGAGCATCTCCACCTCCATCCAGGTGTTCTTGCGTGGGGGTGTAAATCGGTTTCAGGATTAACCAATTTTGTATTTTTGTAGTATGTGAATCAATTATAAGCTCAATTTAAGTATTTTAAAGAACAATTTGAAATTATGCGTCCAAAATTTGGATACTGAAGACACCAATATCCAGATAACATAACCCCAAGTGCATTGCTCTCAATATACGTCGCTGGTGTCCCTTTTACTGTTCCTAAATTCTTAAAACACCTCCTAAATCCCTTCATTTAAGCCTAGTAGAACACATTTATCGATAATTTGTTTTCAAAAAAGAAAATATGGCATATGAAAAAAAAATGTGAAGTTAAAACAACTAACACAGAAGAATGGAGAAACATCGATGCAGAAATAACAGAAACCTGATGAAATCTATACCAAGATGTTAAAAAGTTGTTGTGGATGCTAAAAGATTTCTTACTAAGTACTAAATTAAGAAAGAAATACAAAATTTAAAGCTATGTTCAGATTTTTTTTAAGTGTACAAAGACTTTTGTGGTGTAATTTTTAAGTAGTTTTTTAATTATTAATTTTTCAATGTTTTAACAATGTTGAATTATTATGTTTTCAAAATTGATTGTTTTTCTGTTAAGAACAGATTGTAAATTACAATTCCAAATATCATTTTAAAAAAATTACAATTCCAATATATTAATTTGTAGCGTCTGCATATTGCGAATCCAAACAATAGGGAAGGGACTAGTCTACTAAAGAGAAGGTGGGAAGGAGAGAGTTAGCAGGGAGAAGTGAGCGTTAGCAGGGAGAAGTAGGGATTAGGGAAACACCGCGAATGTAGTTAACCGTTAACGTAGTTTAGTTAGTTCGCCATTTTTCTGTTTTTTTCAATTGAATTTTTAAAAAATGGCTGATAAACATTTGAAAGAACAACAGCCCTTGTCAGGGCTATCTGAGAAGTTAAAAACGGCTTTGCGCATTATGTGATGAGAAATTTCGAACGATGAGAGAATTAAAAAAACACTACATAGAATACCATGATGATTTTGAACTGAAACATGAAAAACACGTATTTAACACAGATGAAGGTTTTGAAGAGTGGAAAAAGGAAGAAGAATTAAGAACGAAGTCGTCTTTTGTGAAACGTGGAGGCGCCAAGAAAGTAACAAACAAGCAATTTACTTATATGTGTCATAGGAGTGGTGTTTCAACTATTAAATCAGAAAGAAAACGCAATGAGAAGATAGGAGGATCTGTCAAATGTGGAAAGACATGTCCAGCTTTTATGACATTTATCTGAGAACAACAAGAAGCGATTATAATAACAGTTGAGTATCAATCTGTGCATGCTGGTCATGAAATGGAGGTAGGTAAACTTAATCTTCATGGAGATGATAGAATAAATTTAGCTGCTCTTCTGAAAGCAGGGGTACCATCTACAAAAATTATAGAAGATATTCAAAATAAATGTCTACCTATGGAAAGATTAGGACTATATTAACTAAAAAGGATCTTCATAATGTAAGTCACAGTTTTAAATTAGATAAAGCAGTTTTACATTCTGAAGATTCAATATCTGTTGATTTGCAGGTTAAAAAAATGCAAAGGGGCTCCTATAATCCTATTTTAGTGTACAAACCAGTTGGTTCTGCTCTCGCAAATAATCTACTGATCAAAAAACAGGATTTCATTCTCTGCATAATGACGGAAGCGCAGTTGGAACTGCTGGAAATATATGGCAAAAATATTATTATGATGGACTCTACTCATGGTACTAATCAATACGGTTATCTTCTGACAACCGTAATGGTATGTGACGATAATCATGAAGGATTACCAGTAGCAATTTGCTACTCCAATAGAGTATGTAGCATTTGAACCATTTTTTCAGGAAATAAGAAACAGGCTGACTCATTTACAGCCAAAAGTTTTTATGTCAGATGATGATCCTGCTTTTTGGAATGCTTGGCAAAGAGTATTTGGAGATGTTAAATACAACTTGCTATGCAGTTGGCATGTATCACGAAGCTGGAATAGGAATCTTAGTTCTAAAGTAAAAGACCCAGAATTAAGAAAGGAGATGAAAAATAAATTGACCACATTGGTGTCTGAAATTGACGAATTAACATTTGAACACATTTATGATTTTTGTACAAAATTATACAAAAAATGAAGAATCAAAAATTTTTGTAGAATACTTTGTTAAAAATTATGGAGGAAGGAAAGAAAAGTGGGCATATTGCCACAGAATTGGATGTGGAATAAACATTAACATGAAATTAGAAAGGTGGCACAGATTGTTAAAATATGAAGAAGGCAATGGTAAAACCATCAAACGATTAGATAAATCTCTTTCAATGGTTCTGAATGCAATTTCGAAAAAATTGACGAGCCGAATAATTACCATGGAAAAGGGAAAACTAACATCTAAAATATCTACAATAAGGACACACATCAGAAAAGTTGTTCAGAAATGGAAAATTATTCGGCTGAACAACTCGAACCAGCAAAATGGATTGTATGTAAAAGCATAGGGAATGCAATTTATACATATGAAATAAACAAAGTAAACGACTGCGATTGTCCGATCAGTTGCATCACATGTAATATATGTATTCATTCATTTAATTGCAATTGTGTAGATTACGCTGTAAAGTTTACTATTTGTAAACATATTCACTATATTTGTCAGAAATTTCCATGTACAGTTGAAAATGTTAGTAATGAAACCACACTAACGATAGATGAAGATTCGAATCATTTGAGGAGAGAAAAAGAAAGAGAAGCAATTTTAATAGAAAAGGAAAAGTATGTTGTGTGTGAGGAACGTGCAGAGTTAGTTTACGAACGAATAAGGAGACGTATGCAATTTATAAACACTGCAGCAAGTGTTGCAAGCACAGAAGAAATGAAACGTTTAAATCAATGTCTAGAAGACTTGATGAAGCATATGGGCTATTCAGAATTTGGCTCATCTCTACGAAGTATTGAAAATTTTCCAGCCAATAGGTATATCATTAAACAGCGGCAAAAGAAAAATTACAGACCTTTAAACAAGCAGAAGCTAGCCAATGTTATGTAAGTAGACTTTATAAGCATTCACTCTTGCATCATTTCATGTCATTGTGGTTCTTGAAATGCATAGCTGAAAAAAAGATACGTGTATTTCTTGCAGAACTTGTCAAGATTAAAGCTGCGAATGTAAAAATTTTCATCAATATTTTTACTTTATTTCAGGGTACAATGGAGTTTCAAAAGCAATTTTGTTTTAAATTGCCTATGAATTTTTTTCAAATTTAAGGGAAATATGTAATGTTACAGATATCAATGTACAAAATTTAATGAAAATATCTAATGGTTTCTGTGATATTAAAATTTTTAATTGTACTGAATAACTTAATACATTTCAAAAAACTCCATATGCAACTAGATTCAGTCTAAGCTGTCAATATTCCCACATAATGTTCATTTTATACATAAAAATAAAACAGAAGTTTTTTTCATACTTCATTTTTTTTTAAATTAAAATATTATGTATGTTAAAATCTTCAGTTTTTTTCCTTAAAAACTAACTTTATGTTGTCTGGTTTTTATTATTCGCATTCTTTATTATTTAAATAAAAAATGCATATATTTATATACCTTTTCACTGCAATAAAGAAAAATGTGTTGCATAGGGAACATTTTAGTTATTGAAATGACAGAAATTATATTTTCCTTAAATAAAGTTTTTAATGTATATGGTGATTATAAGTATTCAACCACATTTGATAAAGGCAATTATTGCTATAATTAAGGGATACTATATTGTTTACAACTTATTTTCTTCATGTCATTGTAATAAATATGCCTAATTTTCAGTTTGAAATGAAAAATTTAATATTTTGATGTAATCATTGAAAATATGACTGAAAATGTATTTTAAATTCAAACAAACCCTAGTACTTTATATACATCATATCCAAATGTTAAATGATAAAACATGTCTGCTTGATCACAGAATTATTATTTTTATTTATGAATAACTTACCATTGTAAGAGTACAAAGATTTCAAATTAAATTAAAAAAAAGAGAGAGTACTAAAAATTTCCAGCTCAAATAAACTGAGGTCATTCTTTTCCTTATGTTTGCCTTTTTTATATTTGCAAATTTTTTTCTCTCTTTTTTTATAATATTCTATAACTCTTTGCTTTCTTTGCGACAACCTCCGATGATCGCATCTGTGGGCAATTTTGAGTGCAGTTCCTACTGTACCGTTCTTTGACTCAAATGCATCTTTAGGACATTTCCTCCAAGTAGAACTATGCAAACTTTCATTGACATTTTGTGTTTTGCCAGAAACACAGCAAAGAGGAATTTCATTCAAGGTAAGGAGCTGGTACATTGGCATAATTTTAGCAACTACTTCTGACAGTTTTGTTTTTATACTTCTGTAACTACCTGGTATTATACTATCTGTCTTAGCTCTGTTATAAAAGCAACAGGATAGCTTTCCTTTTGAACATTTGCTGTTCATTGGCTTAGCATCAGTTGTACATGCAATGAAAAAAAAAAAAAAAAAAAGTTGCTAAAATTCATGTTTTCATCTTACCAACTTCTGGAACATTGTTGACAATCACTTTCCTATAAGAGTTCTGTAATTTGGTTTTTGATGCTTCAGTCAAACTACCCTGTTTCTGCCTGTCCAAAGTAAACAAATTTTATGCCAAGCAGTTTGAGTTACAGTTATTTTCATGTTGCCAAATTTTAGAAAAATATAAAATTCATATGTAGAGTAATAAAATAACAATATGAAGTAAATAAAAGTAACATTCAAAATGAATAAAAAAAACAATACAGAAGCTTAATTCTGCAGCTGTTGCAAGCTGCAGTTTTCATAGATGTAAACAAAGAGTCGTGGTCAAACAGGTGTTTGAATTGACTGGTTGGCAATTTTTCACTTAAAATGCATTAAAATCTTTGAAGTTTTGATGTCAAGGCACAATTTGCATGGTGCCAATTTTACTGTGATATCTGTAAAGCATAAGTACCATTGTATTGTGTGCACGTTAATTTTCAGTAAGTAATAAATGTATTATGGTATTCTATCAAAAAAATGTCATGCGCAAGACAAAATTGTACATGTTTTCTTTTTAACCAAAGGAAGTGGAGACCAGTACAGCAAGCGTGAGGACACAGACAAGTTCTTTTGGCGATTGATTTGCTAGCTAAAAGACTTAAAAGCAACCCTTCCAAAAAAAAAAAAAAAAAAGAATTTGTTCCTGAAAACATTTTATTTAACAGTATCTTTGTATTCAATATGTTGTGAACATTGTGTCATAATTCATTTGTGTTGTAAAAATAAAAACTTATTTTCATCAAAGAATCTTAGTTGTTAATCAAAAACTTTCATATTAATTCACTCTAATATTTAATACACATTGGCATAAAAAGGTAAATTGTAAAAATTTTCTGTAAGTTTTAGTTATATTTTTGAACCATCTATATTATATTGGTAAAAATCATACTATAATTTTTCCATGTAATTCAATGAGAAAAGTAATATATACATAACGAATAATTGACATGAACTTCTAAAAATTATTGTCTTTTCTAATACTTCCCAGAAGATTGTATAATACTTTTAGAAAAGATACATTAATATTCTGAAACAATAAAAATCAAAGAAAAATATACTTCTATTTTTTAAATGGCTTAGAATAAATAAATCACAAATTATTCAATTTATATATAAATCAATAACTCAAAATAAAGGATAAAATCAAATGAAATTTAATCATTAATATAATTCAATTCTTTAACTTATTGGTGAAAAGAGTATTTACTTTTCTTTTTTAAACTTTGGAGACAGTTATTACTAAAAAAAAAATCAAACATTTGTAAATGATAATTACAAAGTGTCAAACATGTTGATTGTTATCTTATTACAAAATTTCTTCAAATAGCTTCCATATCAACTCTAGTATTTTATGTATAAAATTGCTTTAAAAAGCTTAAGATTTTAAGACAGATAAATCTATAATATCCACAAATCATAAACTCATATCCATAATTATCTTTACATGCATAAAACTGAGTTTTCAGAAATTAAACTATTTTATGAATTATGCAAAATACCAAATACAGAAGAAAAAAAAATTAAAGCTATATCATGGAAAAAATAATAATTACTTGCTGAGTAGCCGATGTTGAATAATTAGCCACTGAGATTAAAAGCCATCGATAAAGAGACATTTTCATCAGAAGACAATTCTCTACATCAAAATTTTCATATTACACTGACTTAAAGAAATAAATTTTGTTACAAGTTAAACATGTACTTAAAGATACTAAAAAATAATTAAATTACAATTAATCATTTCTAAATATTACCTTTTGCAATATCATTCCCCTTAAGAATTTTTAATTTAAAAAGAAATGACATTAATTTTTGCAGAGTAACATTGGAGACTGCAGAATGACCCCAGACTGGTGAGGTGTAAACGATCACTGGTCTAATAATGAGAGTATAGATAAACATCTTGTTTTTTATAAATAAATTTGAGTTCTGAGAAATTAGGGGGTGAAGACTACACAATACTTTTGGAACTTGTCTTTAATTTGATTAATGTGTTGTCGAATGTGAGGTTTTTTATCTAAAATGACACCAAGGTATTTCGTGCTTTGAGACCAGGGTACTGGGTGAGTAAAAGAATAGTTATTTAAAAATCAATTTGCAGAAGGTAAAAATCAAAGACCAATGACAATAAAATTTCATAATTTTGTTGTATTGTCCAGATCAGGATTAACTATTTCCAGATTTGGTGACTAATTTCGTATACCAGTTCAAGATTTGGCGACTAAAATATTTAAGTTACAACCCATTCATCATTTTTTTAAAAAATTCGAGTGGCTAAATGCTTTGAAATTAGCCATTCAACAAACACACCATTTTTATTTGTCTTATGATTTATTCATTGCACATGATTGTGTACGCATGAAAATATTTTGAATTTATCTTTTATTTTGTTGAGAAAAAAGATGAGAATTTGGGACATATGTATCCTTAGGACTGATTAACACGATAGTGGAGTATTTTATTTTATTTTAATCACCATGGCGAGAAGAGTTAAATATTTAATTGAGATTTCAAAATTTATGTATACAACCAGATAGTAAAATACAGGAAATTAGTGTTTTAAATTTAATACTCTTAAATCTGACTAAGCAGCAAAATCAATAGGCAAACATTCCAGACACTTAGAAAAAGTTTTGTCAAAAGCCCCGTATAGAGGCTGTGGCAAACTTCAAATAGGCCATGATTGCATGGCACATTGGCTTAATAAAATATAAGCATCCTTCCATCTAGTATATGCCAAATTTTAAGTTTAACATCATGAATGCAAAGCATTTTGCCCAGAACTAGATAGTCACAAAAACATGGTGATATAAGCAAACTACTTGAATGCCAGAATTTTCATGAATACATCATGTTCCTTTTTTTTCTTTTGTTCCCATCTTAATTTGTCCTTGTTCTTTAAATCTTTCTTTTTTTTTTTTTTAAAAAAAAAAAAAAATCTTTGTTGTGTGAAATTTGAGCTGTTTTATATATTTGGTTGATCCTTTCAATAAAGCCATATGTAACAACAGTGTTTCAAATTTAAGCTTCAGCAAATCTTGGCCATCTTTTGATTTGGGAATTGGTCAATGGTATAATACACAACTACCAATTTCTGATATAAACAAAGTAAAATAATTTGGTTAAGTTGAAAACTGAAATAAGTGTATCTTTCAGAGGTTTAAGTAATTTAATTTAACAAATTATCTGAAGAACAACTATTTAACATGCACAAACACTCCATGTAAAAAAGAACAGAAATTTCAAGCTCTGTGTAATTGACAGCCCTAACATACAACATGTAATTAAACTATCTGATTTTTAAATCAAAATATTGATTGAAAAATAAATTATAACATTTAACAATAAAACCTTTGAATCTAAAGAATTTTTTTTTCGTTTTATGGGAAAAATGATAAAGTATTTTTAAAATAATTTTGCAATTATGAGGAAAAGTTATGGAACTCCAAAAAATAAATGCGTGTTCTGTATTTAATGCACACACACACAAATATTCCCAGTTTGTACTGGAACATAACTGTGTCCATATTTTCAACAATTACCACTGAATTGGGGATCAAGAGTTCTACAAAATGCAAATTGTTAAATGATTCCATTTATTGTTTTCAGTTAGACTGAAATTAAGAAAAGTTCTGATTGTCGCTATTATATGTTAAAATGGTGTAGGGCAAAAGAAAAAAATTGTTTATTGAAACATTATTATTTATAAGAAAAATACAAGCTTTACAATCCACTACATCAATATATACCCCTTCCAAATATTTTTGCTTCTACGAAGGAATGAATGGCTTACAGGAGTTATATATATATATATATGATATGTGCATTTCACAATTTACAAACCCATGTATATATATTACGTGGATTAATATTATCAATGCACCTTGAGTTAATATTCAAGGATCAACAGGTGTTTCTTTGGACATATTGGCAGGGCTATATAATACTTTTTTGCCTTTTCACAAAATGTTTGGCGGGGTATTAAACATCTATATATTGTTTGCCATTGGTCTCCACCTTTAATTCAATAGATGCTGCTGGAGAAGTGTATGTACTTCTCCAGCAGAGGTTTATTTGCCACAGTTTCACGTATCCAGGTATTTTACTAAAAATTTTATTTTATAGAAAACAAGACAAATATCCTTATACTTATTATGACACTTCAGTACAACAAATATTTTTGCATTAAACGTTTTTGCAAAACTTTAATAACATTTATTTTGAAATTAATACCTAAAAGTGTTATTTATACTTTACACCACACTCACTGCATAAAAGTTTATAGCACAATGTTTTTCTTTTTTTGTTCTAATAGTAGAAAAACTTTAAATATATTATACAAATGTAATATATAATAAGCTGTTTTATAACTTATATGTAATCTGTATAAAGTAATTCCCTGTGTTCATTAATATACATTATAAAATGTTAAACTATCTATATGTATATGTTTAGTGGGCATTTTGTACATGAATAATATTCATGGGTATTTTTCAATTTACATATTAACTACATGATTATAGTTTAATTTTTGAATTCTCCTTAGATTGATCTTACAATAAATTATTAACAAATGAAATTTTAACAAGTCAACATATCTCAAGATCCTAATTTAACTTTTGCTTAGTGCTAACAAGAAAAGTGTTTCATCAGTTATACACAGAAGTATCTAACAATTATACTGAACAATTTATTAATCTTACATTTTAATTTCAAACAAGAATGTTCTAGAATGCTTCTTGAAACAATATATTCATATTTCAAAAAGAAATCTATATATAATGGCTCATATATCATATATTAGAAATATTATTAATTGTACCTATATATTAGAAATTACGACCATGTTATGAAACATGTTTTTTCCCTTTTACGTTAATGTTACAATAAAAAAATGGATTTTCCTACAACTACAACAAAAATTTGGGTACTTGCATACTATTGCAATAACGCCGATGTTCAAGATAATTTGCCATCCAACCCTGATTTCACATGTGTTGAAAGCGCTCAGTTGGCAACCATGTGCTTCGTTTCATATAATGTCCCCAATGCAGTTGCGATAATACACAAGTACCAAAATTTGTACTCCACTGAAGAGTCAATTCTTACACATTAATCTTAAAAAATACTTAGCATGGCATTAGTCATTGCCTCTGTTTTTGCTCAGCTAATAGCCACCAGAACCCCCTTTTCTACTATGGTGTTGAAATTTTGACTGGTAGAATGAAACTTGCGTATTGAAAACATTTATTCACAATACTTGAAAAATATATTATATTTGCTGGACAAAGATAAAATTGAATTTTTTATTGGCTCAGGTTAATCATTTCACTTTTCTATATATGTGTACATAATATACATTGGTATTTACTGGATATCCAGATAACGGGTTTGTGACAGCTTTTCTGAGCTGCTGATAAGACTTTGGCAATATCCAAAAGGATACACTCACTACAACATTGTATCAGAAGAGAACTTCACCTATTCTTTATTCTGTTTGGCCTCATGGTCCCTATAATCACTAAGTACCAATGCATATATAAACTTAAATAACATACATAAATCTGGAAACAAATTTATGAGAAGTATGACCAGTGGTGCAACGTAGAATATTAGGGCCTCCCTGCAAAGTAAGGCTTTGGGCCCCACCCCCACAATATAGGGGTGTACATTATGCCATTGAATAAGACACATATTAAAACTTTCATTCCAGTTTACATTTAAATATTTACTTCATAGTATCTAACCTAGGATTAATCCTACTGCAAATAAGTTCATTTTATCTAAATGATAATATTTGTGACAATTAATGCAATATTTTAGGTTTAGCCTTCAAAACTTAGAAATTATTTTTCTCCATTGAGTGTTGACATTTGTTTTCGAGTAAATAGAAATTCATAGATCTTGAGAGTGTGAAGTAAACTATATTAGAACACTTTAATTAGCTTTTTCTGACATAAGTAAGGTGTTTTTTTTAAATATATATATATATATAGAAATATTGAATTACAGGTAGACCTGTATATCATGAACTACTATCTTACGAACTTTTACCTGGAACTAGTTTATAAAGTATATATTATTGAGAAAGATGAATTGCTGTACAGAATTTTCTACTTTAAGAACTTTTTTAGGATTTGGCGACTTTTTTTAGATAAAAAAGTCCGACTATATATTAAAATTTTTAAAAGTAGTAATTATAAAATATTGAAAATTCAAATGGCTTTTTATTTTTAAATTTATATGTAATCATATTTTGTATAGAGTTAAAAATTTTGGAATTTGAACAAGATTAAATAATTAAGAACCATTTATGTATATTTAAGAAATATTTTATAGTTTTTGAATTTGATTTAGTCTACATGTATGTAATATTGATAATTATCATTTCTTTTTTTCAAAAAGGATAAAAAAGAACATTTGATGATGACAATTATTCTCACTTTTTAGAAAGAAATTCATTTTTAGGGAAAAACTAATATAATACAACTAAAAATTTACCCGTATTGTCTTATTATGTATTGTAATGTGTGTGTACAAGCTGTCTTTTTTGTAGAATTTCATTTTGTATGAGTTATTTGTCAATATAGGAAATATTCTCATACATTGACACAATTGAAATATTTTATTAATTTTTAAAAAAGCACAATAATATATTTCTACTTTATAAAAAGCTATTGCTATTAAAATGTGTGTGTTCATATTTGAATATATTTTTTATTAATTAAAAAATTCACACAAACATTTTCATAAACAAATATTTTTTCCTCATCACCAGAAATATTTGCTTGATACATGATTAAAAATGCTGCTAAACTTTGTAAGGAAACAGAAAACACAAAGCATCTAATAAAACAATTTATCCTCTAACCATTATTGCATTAAAATTTTGTTAAAGAAAATGTACGAGAGAGAGAGAGAGAGATTACTTTTCCCATTCATTTTATCATACATAAAAGTAAAATTTTTTTAAAAAAATGGACATATTATTCCAAATGGTTTTTCTGAACCTTAAGATTATTGCGACTCTTTATTTTGAACCACATTATTCATTTCTAACAACAATTAAATTTCTTTAATGTTGCAAAATAATTTATTTCCTTTAATTTAAATTTCATTGTATGTCCATGAGTTTCTGACTTTTTACAAATGCTTGCACGGAGAAATGTTTGCAAAAACGTTGCTCGGAATACTTTTCAAGTAAACATGGATACTTTTCTCAGATTTCTTCAGGAATTAATTCCCTATAACTGAGAAATTTTTCCCTCTTTCCAAGTGCGAATTCCTCTTTACCTCCCTAGCTCTAAAATAGATTTGTCCACTTTTCGCAGGATGCAGACAAAAAATGCACTTTTACTTTGATATAATTTATAGGCGCGCGATATTAAGTCAGCAAAAATAAAACCTTCTTCAATACCTAATTAGCTATCTTTGATCCAATAACCAAATAAAAAATTTTATTTGATTTGCTGTAATCCCATGATGAGAGATTTTTTTTTTTTTTTTTATTACGCTTTTTTTTTTAACCTAACATACTACTCTTTCAGAGAAAAAAACAGATCCCAGACCCAGAATCGAAAAAATTTAGGAACATAAAAAATTCATCACTGTCATTATTTTTGAAATATTGTACATTATAGCTGTAATCTGTTTGACCTTCTAAGTTATTGGTACAGTTAGTTATGACCCCTCTTTTATGTGTTCTCTGTTGCGCTTTTTTCCATGCAAAAGAGTTTTATGATACTTGGAAAACCACGGAGAGCACACACACACAAGCACACGAAGGATTACTTGGCCAAGACATATTTTTATAAATATTCTCAACATATAAAGCATAACGAAAAATTTTAACACAATTTTTTTAGCTGTAACATACATATTATCATAATGAATATACTTCTTACCCAGAAGTGGTCGCGCGGGACACACAGATTACGAAATCGTTAATTCTGGCAAAACTGTTTATTTATTACCAAAGAAAAATTGAAAAGTCCTTGAAAGTAGGTAAGTAAACTTTCTCTTAATTAAATTATTCACTGGAATCATGATTTGTATCGTGTACAATAAAATAATTATAAAAAAAGGATTGGGGTGACTCAATAACCCCGACCGTATCGAGTGCGCGCCTGCTCCCGGGTTAAAACATGTTGAAGTCTTTTCGCTTTAAATATTAAAAATAATACAATTATTCTTCATCGATATTTTATATTATTGATCATTATTTAACATCAGTGGCGCACACAAGGGGGGGAGGTTCGGACCCCCCCCAAAGCCCTTGATTTTTTTCAGATTGATTATAATTCTAAGTTTATAGTACGCAAAATTTAATTAAGTATTTGTTATTAATCATTAATTTTATTAATTAATGCTAATTATTTATTCAAGAATTAGTTTTTTACTGTGTTTCGTTCCCGAAAATCGACAAAATCAAAAGGAACCTGATACAAGATTGGTGAACTTTCGACCTCGCCCCCCTCCCTGGAAAATTCCTGTGTGCGCTACTGTTTAACATCAATTATAAATGCTATTTCTGTGAGGCTTAAAATTACAATTCGCTTAAAACTAATTATAATTTGAGCAACCATTTAAAAAAATAATTTTACATTTTTGTAAACAGTGTCGCGCACGTGGCTCTACTCTCCTTACAATTCAGCGATTATATCAATAATGTTTTATTTTCTTCTAAATGAACTCGTGGAAAGAGCGGGCACATCAGCCGGTATATTTTTAATGTATCAGTGCTGCACAGAGTATTTTATAATTAATTAATACTAAATTAAGAACAAGTTTAATAAGAATTAACGACTTCCATGGGCTTGTCTTGCAAAGTAAATTTTTTATAAGGAATGCTTACGATTAGAAATTGACCCTCTGAGTTTTTTTTCTATATTTAGCAGATATCTATATTTTGTCTTCTAAGCAGCTACCACATTTTGCAATATGTTCAATTTAAAAATTAGAGAAAGGAAAAATAACATAATTATCCTATTATTTTATTTATTTTGCTTAAAAGTAGTATACAAAATTTAATACTTATGTTACTAATTTGTATGGTTTATAATTAAGATCGCCTATTGTAGCTTTAGCGTCAAAGTGCATTATTATTGCATTCAGTACATTATTAATGTATAAGGGGGGCGCGAAAAAAATTGTAATCGAAAAAGGTAGTATTGAAAGTTTGAGAAGCACTGGATTACGAGCAGAAAGCGCTTACATTATTGTTTGATTGTTTTTTGAAGCTCCGGGTTTTTAACGAAACGATACTGGATTAATTTAGATAATACGATTACTCATGGCACGGAAATTCAAAAAAGAAGCAGCTCATCTGTTGTACATTTTGTAGATGTTACGAATAAGTATTTTTAATATAACCAATAAGTGATTTAGTCGGATCTTTTACAAATGTTATTACTATAAATCGAAAGGTAATTTTTTTTTATAAAAAATAAAAAGCGTTTACTAAAGTGATTTGAGAAGCTTATTTTCGTATTTAGTTTTCTATTCTACAAAATCTAATGTTTATTTATAATTTTAGATAGCTTGTGCACTGAATATTCATTGATAGATTTGTATTAAATCGGTTATTTGTTTCGCTCATTCTGTGGGTCATCAAATTACATTTTAATCGTTACGTAATCGTAAATACTTGTTTTACTAATAACAATTCAATATGTATATATATTCATAATGGTAAGTCGAATGACGGATTGACCGGAAGCTATGGTTTTCACTCTGACAATGAATCGAGTTTCTTTGATATTTTTGTTTAATATAAAAGAAAAATTTTTAAAAGCTTAAAATTTTATCACTTTATATCAAACTCTCCCTCTGTAAAAATACAAAAGCAGACTTCCAAAATTAACTAGAAACAATTTTTTTCTCATACTTGCAAGCTAGATCAGCTTATAAATTAAACTCATTTTCAAACGGAAATTAGTATATATCCTTCCATAGTGTAATCATATATCTACACATATAATGTATAAACTCGATTCAATTTGTTACCAAATTTATGCCAAATAAAATAATGAAAAAGTGGATTTCAATTACATGTTACTGCTAAATGTAATTTTTCATATATAAATACATATTTGTGGAAGCTTTTTTTTTTTACCTAATGAAATTTGAGTTTGAACAAGACAAAAATTGAATTACATTCTGCCTGTGTTATAGTTTTTAATAAAATGGAATGAAAATCCCCAATTTTCTGTCTCTACACGCTATGCCTAATTTACACGCAATAAGCTTTCTTATAAGGAGAAAGTTAAAAATTCACAAATTTAAAATGCAAGAATTCTCGTTCCATAAGAAACCACCACCTCTTATGGTTTCCTCTTCTAAAATAACTATATTAAACACCGAATTAAAAATAAATTCCCTTATTTAAATGCCTATAAAATGAAGGAAAAGGTTTATTGAAATATTTTTTTACCTTAGCAACAATGGAAACTACAATTTCACACAATTGTTTCTTTACAGTAAATTATTTTAAATAAAAGGGGTGCATTTCTCTGCTATGTTAAAAATCATACGGCAAATTATTTACAAATTACTAAAAAAAATACTTCTAAATTTATATTAATTTAAGTATACGAAACATGATTTAATTTTTTTTAAGAAAAAGTTATCAGAATTTTTTACAAGATTTTCTGGCTGTAATTTTATATCCTTGCTAATTTTAAATAATATAATTCGAGTTTATCAATAGAAATTTGTATCTAATCAAAAACTAAAAATTTTTTTCTAAGAATGTAACTAAAATTTTACCACACTTTTACCTATATAATGGACATCATACTTGAATTCCTGATTGATTTCATTACTGAGTTCCAACCCTCCTCCTCCCAAACTTTTTAGACAGTTATAAAAGCGTGATTCTTACTGATTAGTGTGTGTGGGAGGGATAAGGATGATAATCTTATTTTTTCTGCTTCTTAAATCTTCAAAACATGCATATACTCGAAAATAGTTTATTTATTCAGCCATATAATAGTATAACTTCTATTTGTTATTCTCTCTTCCGTGTTCTTTTTGATAAATTCTAAAGTGGGAAGAAAATTACTTTTGAGTCAAAGATAATATTCAGTTCTCTAGTGTAAATCAATTGATTTTTTTTTTCATTTAATGTTAAATACAGTAAATTGTGCCAATCCTAGTTCATAATGACGTATAAAAATTTAATCACGCAAAGTGAGTGAGAATATGGTGAAGCATTGAATATCGCAAAATGGGTGATGACACAGATATTTTTTTATCAAATTGCAACTGTAGCATTTCTTGCTGAAATAAAAGGCCATTTGATTTCATAAGATTTCATATATATATATATATATATATATATATAATTGCATATATATATATATATATATATATATAAACTTTTTAAAGAAGCGTGCAAATAACCAAATATCATACAAAAAGAGGATAACCAACATGAAATTGGGACTTGTAAAACACATGACTTTTTAACAAAAATTTGGTAAATTCAATGCAAAAACAACATTATTTTTTTAAAACACATTTAATACAACTGATCACATACACGAGTACATTTGTTATTTTGATAAATAGTTTTGAAATGAGACAATCTAAAACATAGTTTAAAATTAGAATATAATACATTGTTGACTAATTGTGATACTGGTTGCTAAGTAACACAGAAAGTGTTGTGAATAAAAATGATTTGTGTGAATGAGTGGCTGCATGGCGCCACGTTTTGTAACTGTGAAGAAGTTGTGTGACGTCATTATGTTCTGTATATAAAAAAGGTGAAGCAATCAAGTGCTTACTCTCACTCGGTAGTTCTGAATAAACTTAATTACTTTAATTGACTGGCTCGAGACTGAATTTCTTCCTCCAACGCCCAGCATCAGGTAGATGCAGCTCGCAGAATTTTAGAATTGAAATTATTCTTTACATAAGTTTTTGGTACCCTCGGCGGGATTGGTTGTTGGTTGGAACCGAAACTGAAACCGAGAGAGAGAGAGAGAGAGAATTTAAATTATTGAACTTTGAACTATTGAACATAACTTTTTGAACTATAAAATGGAAGTGAATGCTTTGAAAGCGGAAAGAAAAGGGCTGAGAACAACATTTTCTCTCAGTCTGAAAAAGATTGAAACCGAACTCATAAAAGAAAACATCGGTATGAATCAACTTTCGATTCTGAAAACTCAATTTATGGATAAATTTCAGAGACTCGACACTTGTCAGAATCAAACATTTGAACAACTCTTGGATACAGAAGATGCCGTGCAAGAATATTTAGATGATATGGAAGACGCAAAAAACTACCGTGACCTTTACATCGAAATGTGTACTCGAGTAGATTTGAAAGTACGAGAAACCGTTGTTCCTACTGAAACTGAAAAGAGAAGCTTTAAATTACCGAAAATCGAACTGAAGAAGTTCAGCGGACTTTTTGGCCTTCTGGAGTCAGTTTCAGAAAATTCACAATGATAAAAGCATTGCGGAAGAAGACAAAATGCAATATTTATTGCAATCCGTGAAACAGAAATCGAAAGCAGAACGATTAGTGTTGAGTTTCCCTGCTACGGCGGAAAATTATCCTAAAGCCATTGATCAATTAAAAGAGAGATTCGGTCGTGAAGACGTGTTAGTACAAATTTACGTACGTGAACTTTTAAATTTAGTAATGAAGAACGCTGTTTCTGGAAGAACGAAAGCTGATTTGTCGGCCTTGTACGATGAACTTGAAGGGAAATTACGGTCGTTGGAGAGCCTTGGACGAACACAAGAAAAATATGGAGACATCCTTACACCATTGGTAGAGTCCTGCTTACCTGAGGAAATCCTGATGGCCTGGGAAAGAAAACGGAATACTGAAACAGACGCTAAAGGATCGCAAACTCTAGAACACTTAATGACTTTTCTTCGCCTGGAAGTCCAAGGAGAAGAGATGGTGAAGCTGGCAAAATCCGGTTTTGGAACTCCTATCCGAAAAAGAGATTCCCCACCTGAAAGGGTTAAGCCGACTGAATTAATGACTGCTTCAGCTCTGGCGAGTTCTGAAAAGTCCTCAGGTAAGAAAATCAATAACTGTATATTTTGTGAGAAATATCATCCCAGTGAAAATTGCTTTAATGCTAGAAAAATGTCTTTAAATGCTAAGAGACAATTGTTATTAAGAAAAAATTACTTGTTTTATTTGTTTAAATAGATCTGGACATTTGTGTGAGTAAAAATTGTGATATTAAAAATAATATTAATTGTTCTAAATGTAATTATTCTCATTTTGAAATTATGTGTCCAAAATTAAATAAGAATTATGATCAAAAATTGTGTTCCATAAAAACTGAGAACTCTCTATCAAGTAACACTACAACGAAACCAAAGTATTTACTTTCAAACTCTCTGCGTTTTCATTCGCATTAAAGATCAGGAAAGGAAAGTTAGAGTTCTGATTGATACCGCTTGTGAAAATAGCTACATTAGTGAAAGTGTTACTAGTATTTTTGAAGACCCCTCCACTTATAGAGAGGAAACTATAATTCATTCTCTATTCGGGGGCAACGAAACTAAATCGAAACATCACAGCGTGTTTTTATTGAGGTCAGTGATTTGAAACGCTCATATGCATGTAGTTTTGAATGCTATCCAAAAAGAAAATATGTGGATTTATTTCTAAGATTAAGGATAAGCGTATTTTAACCCTCTAACCGGATAGCACGGAAAATTTCGTCAGTGTAAAGATGCTTCGAAAATGGACTGCACTGATTTTTCTGCCTTCAAGTAACGTTTTCAAAAGGGGATTAGCCGAACTTTTCTGAAATCCTTTCCCCCTTTTAAGGTTTAACATCTTGAAAGATGATGAGGGACGGTGGAAGCAACACAGCAGGAGTTTTATGGCTCGCAGGGAACCCGTGTTTTGACCCTGGGGCAATCGTAAGAAATTGGGGAGAAATTTCTTTAGAACCCAAGAAGTGTTTGTTTGCTAGCTTGTATTTTAAAAGTTTTCAAAAGTCCCAACGCATAAGTAAAATATGTTACAATTCCCTTTTGGTTTCATATTAATTTCAAACTGTAACAAGTTGGGGCGTGTCAGGGCAATCTGCTATTTTATATTAGTTAGACAAATTATCTTTTTTAAGTATATTCTTTCGCTTCATTTTTCTTATCTTAATCAATGGTTTCAGTTTTTGAAACATGATTATTTCATTATAAGATGCCCAAAAAAATATAATAAAACACCAAACACTTTAAAATTTCAAATCTTTTCAACTTTCCAACCACTAAAAATGAATAAATTTAAACTTCATCAAATAATTTGAAACATTTTCTTACACTTTGATAAAAATAATAACAAAAAAAAAAAAAAAAACTAATTAAGATCTATTAATTTTTTTTTTTTAGATTTCAAAAGCCCAAGTGTTCAGGGAAGTTTACGTACAGTGCCTAGTTATGTATTGTTAAAATACACCGAATTATATTTGAATTTTAAGTGCTTGAACTTCAGTTTACATCAAAGACAACATGAATGAAGATTTACCACATTTTTTATAACTTGAATGTTTGAATAAATGGTAATCAAAAATATACGGAAACATTTACAGTAGAAATTTATGCATATAAATAAACATAAAAATCAATTTTAAAATCGAGCTATTCAAAAACATTCGAATTATTCTTCAAAAATATCTATTTATGCAAAATACCTCAACATTTATCTTTTTTTCAATGCTAACTGAATAAGTAATTAAAATCTGGATATTTTTTGAAATCTCGACCGTATAAAGCTAGAAATTTTATGTTAGAAATTCCATTTGAAATTTCGAAAAAAAAAATGTATCGCTAAGTTAAAAATTATTTACCATAAGTTCTAGCAACTCTTTGAGTATAATATAAATTTCAAATTTTATTATATAGCTTCTTTGATATCTTTTAATATATTTCGAAGATTTCATACAATTCAGTTGAAAACTGCATGCTAAGAGCAAAAAATATACTAAAAAAATTGATGAATATACAATTACAATAAATTCTTACATAGAAGCAAAACTGAGAAGCTAAAGGGTAGGAATGAAAAATTTTGAGTATATCTGAAGTAGTTTTCGAAATATTTATTTTAATGTTCAGAAAATTTGTGTGCGTTATGTTGTACTTAATATTAATTAAATGGTTAAAATAATATGTTAATAAGAGTCATGTAATCGTGTGATGACACATTCATATACTAATAAAAATTATAATGGTCATTGATGCGAATGTCAAAAATTTTATGTAATTTTAAATTCAGACATTAAGATATTGATGTAGAAAATATAAAACGACCATCTAAAATACATGAAAAATGCAGTCTGCTATAAAAAGATCTTGACAAACAAAATCCGGCATTTTCACTTACTATGGCAGAGCCGGCTTAGTCAGGGGCGATCTGGAAAAACAGAGAGAGAACCGCGGTTTTGATGGATGCCGATCTAGCTTTTAAAGTTCCCAGGAAAAATTATATATATATAAATTACAAATGCAAAAATAAATCTTGTAATGTTCCATACATTTTTATAACGACGAATTGTGGAATTGGCTTCCAATACATTGTTGTTTTTGACAATATGTAAAGATGAGGTAACCAACCCTACTTTAGATAGATTTGTACTACTTTTTCGTAACCGTATTCCTTTTAAAATTAATTCGTGCAGCCGAAATACACCTTTTGCACCTTTAAAAATTTATGTAAACTATAATGGTTAATTTTAATTTATGCAACTTGTGAAATGTTCATAATTAACCATTTCCAAAATAAACAGTTTACATGAAAAAAAAGTTTGGACTCCCTCATTCATTAGGGATTTATATAAAATTCTAACATTAAATTTTATTTTTTTCACCGAATAGGATCGTGAGTGGTAGTGTATCGTGCTTCCACACCACAGGTCTGGGGTTCTCTTAACGCTGCGCAAGGTCGACTCTGCCTTTCATCCCCCGCTACGTTGGGTCGATAAATGAGTACCAAGCTTGCTTCGGGTCTTAAACACTGAAGGTCTCTCTGCAGACAGACCATCAAATCGGACATCTGTTCATGCACCTCAGCGTCCAATGGTCACGTGTATTATGATGGGCACAGTAGTTCCTGGCCCTCATGGATTGTTGTGCCTCTGAGTTTGAGTTTTAAGTTTGAGGATTACCTCACTTTGGGGATATCCCTTAGATAAACATGTATTTCCACTCATTTGCAATTAAACATTTTTCTTTCAATTACGTTTATTTCAGAAGGAAGTTTGAGTTTTCAAATGTATTTGCTTAATAACATGTATATTTGTGTATTATATTAAAAATTTGATCAATCAAAATTACATGTTTTTATCTCCTCTAAAAGCTTTTAGGATTTTACAACTGATCTTACAATCCATATACGTTTTATAGTAGTATATTTAAAAATGATAAAGACATTTTTACGAGTGTGTGAGCTGTTATGCCTCGTTTATAAATATAAAAAATTGCATTCAGCTACAGTTTTTAAAATGTACAGAAGTAGGTGGAGAAATAGGATACTTACATATTATGAATATTTTTGACTGTAGTAAGATATATTTATATTTCAGTTTCTTTACAATTTGAATGAAGTTGTAAGCCATTTTGCGAATAGTTTGATATTGAGTATAATTCCATAGGCTGTTTAATATTGTAAAGTGTTTTACTTTGATACCAGCACACATTAAAATAAGGCTCATTTGCAGTTATATGATCAGCTTCAGTGATATTTAAATTTTCAAAAATAGTCTACACGTACGAAAACATTCTTTCACAACCGCACACCACATCTCATACTATATCTTCCCTACAGCAGGAAATATTTGTGTATACTGAAAAATTTAATACTGGATACATTTGCAAGTGTTAAATTTGTTTTTAAAATTTGGTATGAATACATTGTGGAACTGTTGGTTAACTTTACTGAACAAAATTGTTTTAAGTGTACTGTTTTGAAAGACAAAATTAATTAGGGAGAACTTTTCTCACAATAGTATTTGTAATGACTGAAATGTGTGAAAATGTAGTTGGCGATGTGTGACAGTTTTCCTTTTAATAAAAGAAACAGAAAGATAAGAAATTTAACTTGAGTAGAAAATGGTTAGAAGTACTGTCATGCGCATTTGAAGAAGTATATCCCCCATTAAAATTAAAAATTATTGACTGAATGTGTGTTATGTCCATCATAAATGCCGATGTAGTAAAGATATTTTTATTTAATACAAGGAGTTCGAAAAGCAGAGCACTAGGAATGAAAATTTAGATTTTTCCGAAAATATTCAGTGAACATAAAAATATCATTTATATGATTTAAATTTAAATAAATTAAAAAAAAAAATATTGAAATCATTTTTTATGTTATTCTAAATTAAATATAATTGAATAGAGAAAGATCTGTTTTATTTCATAAATATGCACCATTTTTGTCTTTTCATAAATATGCACCATTTATGTCTCTATTGTTTAAAAAAAAGATAGGGCCTTTACTCTTTTTACCTCATAACTTTTTAAAACATGAAAAGTGAGCGCGTTTTTCTTACTCTCATATTCAAAAATGAATACAGGATGCTTTTTCTGGTTCAAATCGCAATTTCAAAATATTTTTTTAATTTTTAAAAAATGACAGAAAAATAAATTTTGTTTGAAGAAAATATAACTATTTTTCAACTTTTAACACGCCATTTATTTCATGTTTTTTTACCCTGCATTTTGTTTAATTTTACGGTGACTGAATCTATGGGGAAAACGACAGAGTGAAACTACTGTTTTCATACAAGATTGCCCAAGGCAACAACAGCTAGCTGTAAACGATTGCTATCCTGGTTCTCAATAATGATCAAATACGCCGAACCAAGTCATAAAAGTGTCCCCTTTCGACCTTCCAAGAGTTTTAAAAGGGGGAAAGAATTGAAGTCTGTTGCATTTTTGAAGGGAATAGCAATATAAGAGTAAAAACGCTTTCGGAATAACTTTTCAGGAGGAAGGTATCCAGTTAGAGGGTTAAATGAGTTAAAAAATAAAGAAATTATTTTAACGAATTTAAATTGTAGAAATGGAAGTTGGGGGCTTTTGATTGGGGCTGATAATAAAAGGAGAATTATTGACTGGGAATTTAGTTGAATTCGATTCGGGTTTAACAGCTATTGAAACTAAACTAGGATGGACGGTAATTGGAAAAGTATGTTCGAACGATAAAAACGTTATGTTAACGACATCGTCTTTGCATGTTCGGAATGTTAGCTTTTAAAGAATTGTAGAGACTTGATGTTTTAGGAATAACGGATCCCTTACTTAATGAGAATACGAAAGAAAATTTTGAATTAACCGACTTTTTAAGAATAAAATGAAGATTCTTCCCGATGGAAGATATGAAGTTAAACTCCCATGGAAATGTAACTCCTAAAAATTTGCCCAGTAACAAAGAACTAACATGGAAAGACATCAGGGAAACATGAATATCGCGGATTTACTATCTCGTGGTTGTTCTCCACGACAAATGCTTAATTCTAGATGGTGGGAGGGGGCCTTCCTGGTTGAAACAAAAATTGAATATTGGCCAGATGGTGAAATCCAGTTGCGAGCCTCAAGAAGTTAACGTAGAGAGAAAGAAAAGCTAAAAATGCGTATGTTGATCCAAAGCAAACGATGCACCCTCCTTGCTTATATGTAATGTGTCTGATTATGATAAAATGATAAGAGTATTTGCATGGATTTTAAGATTTGTAAATAATTGTCGCAAGACTATAACAAATGGCGAACATGAACTTTCTGTTGCTGAGAAATTGAAAATTCTGAAAAACAATTGATTCGTTTAAGTCAAACGTATTACTTACCTGATGTTGAATCTTTAAAATTTGTTACTTTTATTGATAATGATAATATTTTAAGAGTAAAATCTAAAATAACTGAACAGAAATGATGAAAGTTCTTTTTTTGTATCCTATATTGTTACCTGATAAATGTGAATTTACAAAAACTTTTGATTAGATCTATACACAAAAAGAACTGTCATGCAGTAAT
Organism: Trichonephila clavipes; assembly: GCA_019973935.1. NCBI lineage: Eukaryota > Metazoa > Arthropoda > Arachnida > Araneae > Nephilidae > Trichonephila > Trichonephila clavipes. Next base: position 2,874 of record BMAU01021372.1, on the reverse strand, counting down.
CCAAATAATGCAATCATTAATTAGAGAAAGGTTCTGGATTATCAGAGCTAGAAAAACTATTAAAGTATTTTGAATGAATGTTTTATTTGTGCTCGTTTTAAAGTGAAATCATTGTCAAGCGGACCATCACCTTTACCACCAGACCGTGTGACTGATTGCGTGATTTTTTTGAAGTTGTAGGAATTGACTTAGCTGGACCTCTCCTCTCTCTCTCTGTTTTTAAAAACTGGAGAAAAAGATATGGATTACATTATTTACTTGCGCCGTCTATCGCACCTATATCTTGAATTAGTAAACGCTTTATCTTCTGATGCCTTGTTGCTGGCCCTTAGGCGTTTCATTTGCCAGGCGTTGGAGGCCCAGGATAATTTACTGCGATAACGGTACTAATTTCCGAGCTGCTTTCAACTAACCTTGCGAGAGTGGGATTGGCATAAAATATCGAGGAAGAAACACTCAAGCTCAAAAATAGTTTGGAAATTTATACCACCCACCGCCGCATGGTGGGGAAGGCTCGAGTGGGAAAGGTTGGTTCTGACATTATCAGGAGGAACTATTGAGACGCGTTCTCTTGGAAAAATCAATATCGTCCTATGAAGAATTGTCTACAGTGATTTGTGATTGACGAATTTTTTGGTCAATGGTAGACCTATTACAACTTATATATCTGAAAGATCTACAGGAATTGATCCCTCTTACTCCGGCAATGTTTTTAATAGAGTCGCTGTTCCGATACTAACGATATTGACGAATTGAATTCGAGACACTTAAGAAAAAGAATGAAATATAGAATTAAATTTTTAAGTGATTTAAGACCACGCTGAAAACGTTTCAGGAAAGAATATCTAATACAAAAAACAAGAATGATAATCAGGTGCGGGAACTTTTGAAAATGGAAATGGTCTTAATTGGAAACGACAATAAGAAACATTTGTCTTGACCTATAGCTAGAGGTATACAATTAACCCTGGTCGGGAGATGGGGAAAATTCGAACGGTACGGCTAAAAGCTCAGCATGGAACAGTAATACGCCCTGTGCAACGCTATCTTCCTGTTGGAAGTACAAGCTATTGCTAATAGCGATAAGGAGTTGAAAGAGGAACCAATTTCTGTTAAGAGAGGAGAAGGAGGAGAGAGGGAAAGTACTAAACCTGAAAGAAAGTCTTGAATACTAATGATGCAATTGTAAAAAAATATACTTCTTATAGGAGGACGATTGGCGTGGTTTACTTTTTCAAGAACTCATAGAGACTTGGAAATTTTCTCTTTTGAATTATAACTATTATAAGGTTTGAGGCGGACTCTCCCCAAAAGTCTCAAAGGGGGAGTATGTTGTGAATAAAAATGATTTGTGTGTGAATGAGTGGCTGCATGGCGCCACGTTTTTGTAACTGTGAAGAAGTTGTGTGACGTCATTATGTTCTGTATATAAAAGGGTGAAGCAATCACGTGCTCACTCTCACTTTCATTTGAGTACAGTTCTGAATAAACTTAGTCTGCTTTTAATAGACCAATGGCGCACTGAGGCTGCGAGACTTTCTTCCTCCAACGCCCAGCATCGGCAGTCACAGACTGCGCAGCTCAGCAGAAGAAATTTAGAAGTGAAATTGTTCTTTGAGAAACAACTCGATTTGTGGTGCGCTCCGAAAACTCAATAGTCGCATATGCGAAACTGCATTAAGTTTGGTAAAAACACCATTTTCAATAATTTGACCGAAAAAAAACGAAGTTCCACATTTTGCTTTATCTCGTGCTTTCTGCTATGGCTATTCTATTCTCTGTATTTTAATATTGGATCATATCTGCATGGCTTGGCTGTGGCTAGCTGAAAAGCAATGGGATTATTTTGTGGTAATTTATAAAAAAGAAAGAAAAAATACAGCATTATGCAACAAATTTGTTTTTCAAACGTTATAGAGAAGTAAGATTCCCAAAGTGGGCGATCTATATAGGACCCCCAGGGGTCTCTGCGCCCGCAGAAAAATAATTTGAGGGGGTCTACGAAGGGGTAAATAGGGGTCTACGAAGGCATCGATGTAAGGATTTTTTCTTTTGAATTTATGGGCATCAGGCATGGAAGCTATCTTATCTCTTTGGTTTACGTGTTTACTTTTTTTGCAGCTTTCTCCCCATTCCTAGGGGGTGGGGTCGCAATATAGATATCCCCTAACGCTCACAGGATGTCCGGTGTCATATAACTAGCAGAAACTAAAGGAGGCGGGGAGGCTGTTGGAAGTAGACCCACGCAGTCGATGATATGTCTTACTTCAGGAGGTTGCTGAGACAAACGAGTTGTCAGTGATTTCTGGATTCAAAAGACTCATTTTCAAACTAAATTGGCCTAACTGAGAATAAGCTTTTGCATAATTTCATCTTTTACAGTTTAATCGTTTGAAATAAACACAGGAAATTATGCTTTTAATTTTTAATTATTTTGTAATATTTTTATTATTAACATTTTAAGATTTCTAAAAGATGAGTTTGTGTTTCTCTTTAAATAAATCCATCTTATTTTACGATAATATATTGATGACCTGACAAATCGAAAGTAACTTTGAAAGAGAAAGAAGAAACGAGAGACAAATAAGTGCAGCTTTTGCAAATGCGTTCGACTCTATCTGAATCTATAGACAAAACAAGATAAGCATAAAGTGAAGTTTTACCTTGTAGGTGGTGCCGCTTTTTCTTTTGGATTTACAGTGGGAATTAAAAATGTGGAGTTAAAGCTGACACAATACATAGGCTTTCAAAATATCTGTACAACTAATTATTTTCAATAAATTTGTTCTATGAGTACGAAATTCATTGGGAAGAGCCGATGCTCTCTCGCTATATAAAACAGTGCTGATAATATAAAGCATGTCGCGTAAAAAA
>BMAU01021371.1:3205000-3215342 GCA_019973935.1 Trichonephila clavipes | reverse complement strand
AGAACTCAGAGGGGTCAATTTCGAATCATAAGCATTCCTTTGAAAACCTTTGCTCTGTAAGACAAGCCCATGGAAGTCGCTAATACTTATTAAACTTGTTCTTAATTTAGTACTAATTAATTAGTTATAAAATACTCTGTGCTGCACTGATGCATTAAAAGTATACCGGCTGAAGTACCAGCTTTTTGCACAAAGTCATTTATAAGAAAATAAAACATTATTGATATAATCGCTTAATTGTAAGAAGAGTAAAGCCAAGTGTGCGACAATGTTTGCAAAAATGTAAAATGATTTTTTTTAAATGATTGCTCAAATTATAATTAGTTTTAAGCGAACTGTAACTTTAAGCCTCAAAGAATTAGCATTTAGAATTGATATTGAATAATGAACAATAAAAAAATTCTGATGAAGAATAATTGTATTATTTTTAATATTTAAAGCGAAAAGACTTCAACATGTTTTAACCCTGGAGCCTCACTCGATACTAATGATCGAGCGGGGTTATTGAGTCGCCCCAGTCCTTTTTTTATAATTATTTTTATAGTACACAATAAAAATCGTAATTCCAGTGAATAATTTAAATAAGAGAAAATATACTCACCTTCTTTCAAGGACACAGAAAATATTTCGGAAAAAAAGTTATCACACCGGGAACTCAGACAAAACAAGTACCTTAAGATCGTAGAAAAAAATCTGTCACTCCCAAAAAAGAGGGAGATATGTGACAAATATATTTTACTTAACGTTAAGATTGTCAAACAGGAGGATAGTGTCAGGGCCATTGGTTCAGTTTTGCTAGAATTACCTAATTCGTGCACTCTGTGCTCGGCGTGACCGCTCCCGGATTAAAAGTGTATTTATTACAATATGGATGTTCTAAAAAAATTATGTAAAACGTTTTTCATTATGCTTGGCTTAGTAATCCTTCAAACTTCCCTAAATGAAAAAAACAAATACATAAGAGCAGGGACGTAACTAACCGCACAAGTAAGCTTGAAGGTCAAACCGCAGCAAATACATTCTGATGCCTACAACTGATGGCAATAATATATAACAGTGATGAACCTTTTATCTTCCTAAAATTTTTTTTGTTTATGACTCTGGATTTTGTCTTTCCTCTGAAAGAGTAGCATTTTCGCTTTGAAAAGAAAACGTAATAAAAAAATCTCTCATCATGGGATTACAGCAAATCGAATAAAACGTTTTTATTTGGTTATAGTATCAAAGATAGCTAAAAAATGAGGTTTTGAAGTAGAAGCTTTTATTTTTGATGATGTAAAATCGCAGATAATATATATATATATATATATATATATATATATATATATATATATATATATATATATATATATATATATATATATTATTTCCGTGTAAATGTGTATATTTTTTACTATGTCAGAAATTATTTTGTTTTACTTCATTCTAGTAAATAATTTTTTTAAACTTTTATTTTCGATATGCTCGCGCCCCACAGTTTGAGAAACACTGGATTAAGTGTTTACCACATTGTATTCATAGGAGTTAGACATGGAAAAAAATCATATAAATCTAATAACAAAACCAAGTTAAAAATAACTAATAAAACGACAACATCAAATGTAATATAAGGTATTTTTATCCGCGTAAAAATCTTCAATGTTTGAATTTTTTTAAGTAAAATACTTGAGAAAACTTAATTCCTTGTATTTTACTTTAAAAATAAAATGTTCATTCATAGACAGCGCAAAAATGTTTTTAATGATTTGCGACACAACTTTTTTTCCTACTCTACCTCAACATTTAGTTTCTTTTCAATTGATAAACATTCTTTCCGTTTCAGCCTTGTACTGTCTGTCGCGTCTTGTAACGTCATGGCAGTTAACAAGTACTATAATGAGAGAGTGAGTGAATGTTAACGTCGCACTATGTATTAAACTGCCCGACGGACCTCGTCATTTTGAACCATGGTCAAGTGATGAGGACGACACCTAAGCTGGCACCCCATCTCCTAACTACCACACCAACGCGAGGACGTTTGAGCTCTCGACAGATTTAACGTGCATCGCTTCCCTGCACGGCGGGTCTTTAGTGGTACTGGGCTCGAACTCATGACATGCCAGCCACGATTCGATACCTTGACAACTGGGCTACCGTAGCCCTTACAAGTACTAACAACAACAAAAAAAAAACACCATTCATTATTTACAATACATTTTTGGTTATCTATATATGTATTAAAGTATTTTTTTCATATTTTTTTCAGAAAACTAATATGTTTCTGTATATTCATTTATTCCTGGTTATCCCTGTATTTATCTAAGGAAAATTTTTTTTTTTTAATTCTAGTCAATGATTTGATATTGATTAGATTTCTTAGGCTTCCGTGGGTAGCCTAGTGGTTAGAGCATCGGACTCCAGACCGGAAGGCCTGGGTTCGATGCTCGATGTCACCAAATACCCTCCGAGTGCACACGGAGTACGTGCTCGTTAAATCAGTGGGTCCGTAGTCTTGTGGGCTTATTCACTAGCGCAGGAACTGAGAATATTGTTCACTTGCAGAAATTGAGGTGGAGATAGAGGTCGTGTCGCCATCTATCGTCCCTTCGGGGAAGTTTCACTGAGCTTAAATCGTACTGTCACCTGTATGGTGCTCAAGGCCAACGACAGGCGTACCTCTTGCCCATGCCACGATGAATTTCGTGGGCCTCGTTCTGACTACGTCAGACAGGTGGCATTAGCCACAACAACAGATTTCTTATAGCTATAAAATATGAACAAAATATAGAATAATGGTCTTGTGGTGGAATTAAAAAATTTGGCCTTTATATACCTTCATTTCTTTATTTCTTGCATTACATTCCTGTAAATACAGATCCATATTTTAAATATTCATAATTAACTGAAAATATTGAACTTAAATTTCAAATTTTGAAGTATTCTTATTTTCTGGCAATCAGTGGATGAAAAAAAAAATGTCAATTTCCAAAAAAGCAGCGAAGAAACGACACTTTCGACTAGACCTTACAATCCCGTGTTATATTTTCAATCTCGGGATTGCATTAGCGAAATCCCAGGGGATTAGGATTTATTAAAAATATTTTCACATTACCATAGTTGAAATTGCATAATAAAATTGAAAATGTTTAATTAAAAACTGGTTTAATATGTATTTTATGAAAAAAAATAATAAATTAATTCATATTAAAACAAATAAAAATAGTTCATAATGAAATTTAAAAAACAAAACATTTTTTCATCTTTTGTGTTTCTGTAAATAAGCTTTTAAGAAACACAATTCGTCCAGCGTTTCATCGTTCAAACGGCTTCTTATTGTTACAAATTGTCCTTCCAAAGAAATTGCTCGTTCAGATTTCATATTTGTCGTCACATTCAATAGGAGTATGTTTTCTTCAGGTGGTCACCAAGTCTCCCTCCCTTTTCAAGAAGAGACATTTATTTTTAAATTTTTGATAACAGGGTCTCAAATCTAATAGACTGTATTTGATGCATATATCTCTTTGATAACGTTATCTAGCTCTTCTGATACACTTAATGGCTTTTATGTGTAAATTGATTCAGTAATTCAATCAGAAAGTGAATGAATTTCAAGTGTTACCTTATTTCAAATAGAAGACCAAGTTACACATGAGCTGTTAGTAATGCAATGAGATTTCAAGTGTCTCAAGTCTTTCAAGCAGATCCGCTATTAATTATATTAATTATATAATTGAAGAAGGAACAGTGACAAAATCAATTCTTGAGATGTTGCCTATGCTATTGTATAAGTGTTGCATTGAACCACTTAGATCTGTGCTATGTTTTCTTATACGAGAAATGAGAGCTGCATATATTCTTTACTTTTAGCATAATTGCACAGAGAAATTCTACGTACATATTTCATAAATAAAATATAAATTTTCTAAAAATTATTTTCTTAGAAAATTGTGATGAGAAAAAAAAATTAAAATAAACTTCAGACAAAATTTAAATCCCGGGATTGGAAAAAATACCGGGATTATAAACCCTAATTTCGACGTCTACTAGTTATTTTATTGTTTCAGACGTGATGCTCACTGCAAGTATAAAATATGAAAGAGAAATTTAAGGAAAAATCCAATTGATACCGCTTGAAGAAGATCTAGCAACTTTGTGTTTTAGTCTCTGAAGCTTATAAGATATGAAAAGTTTAGCTGCGCATGTTAAACTTACAAGGAGAGGGCACGACTAAGGAAATTCATTTGGGGTCGAGACTTGGTGTAATAGTAGTAATCCTTTAGGGTGTTCGCCCCTCAATGTAATTTCGCCGAATGGCCAGTCAATTCGGAGAAATCAGCCTTCGAAATTCATGCTTAGCTTTTATACAATTAGATTTTAAGTTTCCTCAACGAGTTCGTAGCTTGATTGGTAAATCGTCTGCTTACAATGCGCGAGATCAGGGTTCGATTCCACGTGATCAACTTTTGTTATTCAATTCATTTAATTATTTTTTTAAATTAAATAAATTTATTTATGAAATGTCTATTAAATATTAAATGATATTTTTTGTAATTATTTTGTATTTTCTGAAGTAAAAAAAAAAAATTACTGTAATTATATAAATAATTAAATTAAATTTTATAAATATATTTTATATTAATAAATAATATCTGTAGTAAAATATATAATATAAATTTTAAATAATATTTTACAAAAAAAATTAGTTACAAATAGTTTTATAATGTGAAATACAATATACTATAAATAAAATATTATATATAATATAAAATAATTTATAAAATACATTATTATTATTAAATTAATTATTTTATAATTTTATAAAATATTTAACAAGTCCTTTTCAAATAAATTTATTTAAATAATTTTAATACATTTATTTAAATAATTTTAATAAGTTTATTTAAATAATTTGTATAATAAATTAATAATTTCAATAATAAATCATAATTTTAATAATAAATTAATAATTTTAGTAATAAATTAGTAATATTTAATTAATTATAATAAAAAGTAATTAATTATAATGAGTAGTAATTAATTAGTTCATTTTAATAAATAATAATTAATTTTCTAATTTTAATTATTAATAATTTTCATTAACAATTATTTTAAATATTTTTATTTAATAATTTTTTAAATATTTTAATTAATAATAATTTAAAATAATTTTACTTATAAACAATTTAAGTTATATATTTTTAATTTTTTTTGCTTTATAAAATACAAAATAATTACAAAAAATATCATTTAATATTTAATAAACCTTTCATTAAAGCATTTATTTAATTTAAAAAAATAATTAAATGAGTTGAAGAAAAAAAGTAGATCGCGTGGAATCGATCCCTGATCTCGTGCATTGTAAGCATATGATTTACCAATGAAGCTACGAACTCGTTGCGGAAAATTAAAATTTAATTGTATAAAAGCTAAGCATGAACTTCGAAGGCTGATTTCTCCGAATTGATTGGCCATTATGCGGAATTACTTTAAGGGGTGAACACACTAAAGGAGTACTACTATTACACCAAGTCTCGACCCCAAATGAATTTCCTTAGTCGTGCCCTCTTCTTGTTAGTTAAACAATAATTGGCTTCGTTATTTTCATATTTATAATAAAAATACTGGGTGTCCGGGCTTAAAGTATCCAAAAGTTATGACTTATTATTACGGAACTACCCATTAGAGTAATAAACTGTTCATCCGTTTAGTGAAAACCCGTCCGAGATTGTTTGGGTCTAGTCCAATTGGCTGCACGCGTGTGCATTGTTCGGTAATCGCTTTCGGTAAACTTGTTACACTGACTTCATTAGTAAAGATTTGAACGCCACAATAAAAATTGCAGTGCGTTTTTTCGTTAACGGAATTGAAATCAGTCACGCGTGTACTGCGACGAGTTCGAACAAAATGGAATGTCGATCCTTCGACATCAAAATCTATCCACCAATAGGGATGAACTTTAAAGGAGACAAGAATTTCGGTATCTCAAACTCACTCAGTCACTCGTATACACGTAGTGGTATACGAGTGACTGACTGATTTAAGTTCCGTTATCCAAGAAACTCACTGGACTTTTTTCTGTGCCCCCCAATCTTTACTAATGAAGTCAGTGTAAGAAGTTTATCGTATGCGATTGCCGAAAAATGCGCGCACATGCAGCCAATCGGACTAGAACTAAAAAATCTCGGAGAGTTTTGCAATTCAAGAATGAACAGTTTATAACGTTCTGATGGGTAGTTCCGTAATGAGAAGCTATATTTTTCACCCCAGAAAGCCCCTCAGGGGGCTCACCTTCTTTAGGTGAGTACGGGTTTTACGATCCCGAGGTGCCCTAGTGATCTTTTCCTTTTCCCTAGGGGTTTACTGTCTTTGGTAAACAAGGGCTTCACGAACCCGGGGAACCCTAGTGATCTTTTTCTACTTTCGGCCCTTTTTCTTGCCATTTAAGTTTCCCTTTTCTTCTTTTCACATCCAGACCACAGACCTACTTTCAACAATGTACTTTGTTCCATCTTTGTTTTTTTCTGGTAAAAAATTTGATATTTTTTACTCCCGTATTATGGTTTACATTTTATATTACGTTCTTTTCATTTGATTTGCTTAAATTTCTTTCAATATTTTGATTTTGTTGCTTCTCTTATGTTCTATTATTGATTTTTTTGTGTTCAACTTATTATCTTTATTTTTCTGCCACGAAGTCCTGTGGCAGACCAGGACTGAGTGGAATGAAGTTGTGTCTGATGGGTTTTCACTATTGGTATGATGACACAACGGACTGCTCCCTGGGAAAACTGGCACTTGGAGCGGGGTTTTGAACTTTTGAGGACCTTTGGACTAGTGAGGTGGGGTCTTGGAGGAAGCGGCCATGTAGAGGGTACAGGAGAAAAGCTGAGTTTTGCGTCTCAGGCCGCCAGATAGTACAGGGGCCCGGGACAGCCTAACCAGCATGTCCTGGCTGCTCTATCAGCTGGTGTATAATCCCGTCTGTCTTATAGTTCCACGTGGTGCCTGGATGGGGTCCTGCATTGCAGAGCGGGGGGCTCTCCCGAGGCCGCTACTGGTTGCTGAATCTAGGGCAAGCCCTGCCAAACTGATTCTCTGAAAATCATAAGGGATTCTCCTCCTCCTTTTTTAATAAAAATCAAAATAAAGAAAATTAAAGAAAAAAACTCAAAACGCATTTTTTAAAACCCCCAACCTACCCTACCCAACTCACTTAACTCAACACATGAACATTGAACAGATTTCCTTAAATACACGATTTCTTATTGTTTCACTTCCAAATAATGATATGTCGATAAAATCGCCTTTTGCTATACAAAAGGCTCTAATAGGAATTGGTGGTGAACCGAAATCCGTCAAACGATTGCGTTCCGGGGATCTGCTAATAGAAACTACGTCAGCTTTACAAACAAAGTCCTTTCTTCTTGCAAAATCCTTTCTTAATAGCCCTGTAACAGTAAGTCCGCATAAAAGCCTGAATTCCTGTCACGGTGTTATCTCTGAACCTCACTTGTTGGCACTTCTGATTCAGACATACTTGAAGGTTTCTCTGATCAGGGTGTCACTCAGGCCAGGAGAATTACAATAAAAAAAGACTCTACAATTGTTCCCACAAAAATTTAATTTTGACATTTAATAACCCCAACCTACCAAACACAATAAAAGCTGGATATCTGAATTGTAAAATCCGTCCTTATATACCGAACCCTCTGCGCTGTTTCAAATGCCAGAGGTTCGGTCACTCCCAAACTTCCTGCCGCGGCCAATTAACATACTCTAGATGTGCTTCCGTTGGGCATTCGTCCACGGATTGTACTCTAGAGCCAAAATGTGTTAATTGTACCCAGCTCATCCTTTAGATTCAAAATTATGCCAAAAATGGAAATTACAAAAGCAGACCCAAGAAATTAAAACCAATAAAAACATATCTTATTTTGAAGCACGCAGATTAATAGTTCCTCAGTTAACCCAAACGTATGCTCAGACTGCTAGACCTTCAACTCTATCCCCAGCTACCCAAACAGATCCAAATCTATCAAACATAATCTGTACACCTTTACAATGCCTAACACCCATATCTTCTAAAAATCCATTGCCTAGTACCTCGTCTTCAGTTTCTACCTTCTCCACGTCATCTTCATCTACTTAAGGCAATCTACTTCCTTCTCCATCTGGTATACTACCAACAATACAAAGTGAGTCTTTATTACAAATACCCATTCCTACTACTACTACAACTACTTCCCCTGGCAATAACCTGAATACTTTAGTTTCACCTTTAGAAACTGAAACCCGTTCTCATACAACTCTTGCTAAACTTAATTCGGTTTCAACTGAAAACTTACCTGCGTCTGTTCATAATGAATCCAATAGTGAACATTCTACTGCAGCTGAAGCCCAACAATTTGTAAAACGAAAGTCAAGAAATAGAAGAAAGCGCCCAAAAGTACAGAAACCAGATATTGAAATAAAAAGGGTTCCACATAGATCTAGAAATGCAACACCTACAGAAATAACAACTGATGACGAGGATATGATAACTTACGATGTGGAGGAGGAGGAACTTGAGCAAGATCCTCCGAATAAATTCACCATTGACGAAGATCCTTTCATTCTTCCTAAAGGATATTTACGCTCATTAACTCCATCTCGATACAGGAACTATAGAGAATAATTTTTTATACCATGTCTTGTCTAACCTTGTTTTCAACTAACATTTGTATTTTTTAATGCTTTTATTTTAAGATATGGTCTGACTTGGTGGGGAGTTCCCCACCAAAATTTGTTTCTTTCAATCATTGAAAACGGTTTTCCGTGATTTGACATTTCATATTTTTTTAAAGTGTACTGCCCTTTTTTTTTACGTATTTTATCAATCATTTTAAGTCTCTTAACAAATGTTTGGCGCAGCATGGCCAAAATTGGCTCTTGCGCCATTAAACCCTACAATCACATCACATCACCCCAGAAAGTGGCCCATTTGTCTCGCAATTTTAACAGGAATATTTTTATCTGGTTTTTATTTCGCGAAATGTCAGTAACATTATATTTAAAATCAAAGAACCTCTCTTATAAAAATCGACCCTCCATTGACATATGTGCTGTAAGTGAAACTTACAGGCTCATTTTAAAATTTCTGGTGTTTTGGAACAGGAATCTCGCCCCGAGTCCGAATATCCTTCGATTGTTGGAACGCGAGATGTTGCACTTTGGTAATGTACTTCTATTGGAAATTTAGGCCGTATAAAAAAACCCACCGAAAATACCACTAAAAAACTTTTCAAGGCCATTAACGTAGTGAGCATCCTGTCTGAAACTTTAAAATTACTAGTACACTTCGAAAGTGTAGTTTTTGCACTGCCTTTTTGGATTTCAGTGTGATTGACGCATTTCTTTTCATCCACCGATTCTCACCAACCTCAGTATACTTCTCTAAAACTCAACGCTAATCACGAATATGTATGGCGCTTTCCGATTGGGTTCAAAAGTCATTGCATTCCATATTTTCCTCCTTGCATCCGATGCTCCGAATAGCTGGCGTTCTGGCGAAAACCTAAATATTTTTCGCCCCCAAAAGTTACCACAGTGACCTGAAATTTTAACAGGAATCTTAATCTGGTTTTCGTTTCTAGAAATATCGGTAACTTTATCTTTAAAGCCAAAGAGAAAATCGGCCCTCCATTAGCATACGTGCTCTGTGAACGAAACTTACAGGCTGAGTTTTAAATTTCTGGTGCTATTCGAACAGAAATCTGCCCCGAGTACAAATATCCTTCAATTTTACGCTACGATTATTAGAAAGCGAGATATTGCTCTCTGGTAATAGGCCGTATGATTAAAAACACCGAAAAAACAACTAAAAACTTTTTCCAAATCAAATATCGTTGCGAGCATCGCGTGTGAAACAGTCTAATATCTAGACGTCGAAAGTGCAGTTTTTTGTGCTGCTTTTTGAATTTCTGTGTGTTGTGAAGAATAGGGAACCAGTTAAAGTGTCGATCTCGACATATTCACTGATGTAAGTTATAGGGACCAGCAAATCTGAGGGGGTGGAGCGTAGTCACCAATTTTTGAACCTTTATCATTAGATTATTGAGGTGCTTTAACTTTTTTCTTCAGGCGATTTTAAAGGTTCCACATTTCCGTTGATTTAATACGAAGCTAGTTTTCGATCGAAACCAATCAAAATAAACTTTGAATCCAACCAAGCTTTGTTTATTGTAAAGAACAAAATGAGTTGGCAACAACAATGCGGTAATACGTGGAGTTTTGAAAAAAGTTTTCTTTCAAAGGCTGTATTAATCTTGAACTTGACCTCAGCGTTGCGGGTGGTTTTTTACGGTTAAATTTGTAATCTTGATCT
>BMAU01021371.1:2932500-3202500 GCA_019973935.1 Trichonephila clavipes | reverse complement strand
ATTAAATAAAATTCCTCTAAAAATCAAAATGGATGGCTTAAAATTTAAGTGAGAGATAGTTGAAACATTGGCCAGCCTCTTGTTCATACTTGGCGTAAGTATTTTAACTGATTATGAAGTAAGTGTTGTAATTTCACTAAAAAAATTTTTTTGTACCTCCACTTGCTATACATGTTACGGCTTTTATCCTGGCCTTTGAGGATTAAAGGCTTGACATGTATAGCCATTTTCGATGTGTTGATGACATTTCAAGGCCTCGCAAGTACATTTTTGAAAACCACGAAAGCAGCTCAAAAACATGTTGAGAAAAATGGGATGGTTATTTATACTTGTCAAAAACAAAAGATTTTTACATGAAATAAATAATGAATTTATAAAAGAATTAATTATACATCAAATAATTTCCTTATTTATAACAATTTTAGACGAATTAAGATTGTTTCTTCTATCAACTTAGAGCGAAAAAAGTATAACTCGTAAAATTTAATACGTGACCTGTTTCACAGAAAACGCCCAACCCGCACGATAATTATTTGGGTCTTAAAGGGATAATGCATGTATTTGTTTTCTTTCTTTAAGATATCTTTTCATATATACCTGTAACGAAATTGAAAAGGATGTAAATAAATTCAAAAGTGTTTGAAGCAATATAATTTTTTTTGATAAAGTGAGTATGTATTTGTAAGAAAAAAAAAAAAAATGGCGAAATATTATTCGGCTCATCACGCACTTAAATATTAGAAAATTGTAAACATTTTCATTTCGTAAAAACGTCGATTCCACGAAATTTGAGACTTCGATAGAATATTTCCCTCAATAAAATGTTGAGGATAGAAATATAAATGCTCCTTGAAAAAAGAAAATATTTTCTTCCGAATTCTTGGAGCAAAATGACTCAATTTATTGACATAAAAGCGAAGTCTTAGATGCATTAATTTAGAACTCTTGTCCTCTTGGTAGATGACATTCACGATTAATATATTCACAGAATTACTCTAGAAGGTGACTTAAAACGACAGAAAATTTTAATGCCTTGAAATCTTTGCCTCTCTTGAGAATGTAGAACATCTTTTCATGAAGAGTTTGAAGTGTGAATATTCCTTTTATGGATCAAGGGGCTGTATCATTTTAATGAATTCCTGGCAACAAATTTCGCAACCAGTTTCTCCTTCGTTAGTGACAGGGTCTTTGTGTGTGTATCTTGATACTTTCTAATTATAGATTCAAGATATTAAGGATGAGATACTGATAAATTAAAAGGACTAGAATTTCTCACGTGTCATCTTTTGATACTAACTTAAAAATCGTCTTTGGGATTTTATCGCTGTTGATGATAATTTTTCGCATAATTAAAAGTTATTAACAAGTTTCAAGTTCCTTAAGGACACAGAGTTGTTTTATTCTGACATGGATGTATAAATGTGTGTCAGCAGGTTGGATAGTTTTGAATTATTTAGAAGTAGAAGTTTTTAACACCGAACTAGATAGACATTTCTAGTTTGAAGCATAAATATATGCTGTATTTATTAATAAAACTATTATTTTATTTAAAAAATGGATTAGATTTCTCGACATCTTTTTATTCAGTCACTCCCGTTCTTTTCAGTTTTATTTTGTCTGTTGGAAAAATAAAATTTACTAAAGAAAAAGAAAGGAGGATAGTGTTGAAATACTCTAAGTTATTTAAATTTCTAAATCAAATAATTGTATCTCGATTATTCCGGTACTTCATGAAATTATTAGTTTTTTAAAGAGTTTCAACATATTTTTCACTTGTGAAACATCTTCAAACTTTTGATTCTACAACGTGTGTTCAAATTGTTTTATAAAATAAAAACAAACATTGTAAAAATAAAAGAAGTAATTATATTCATCAATGTTTACAGTTGTAAAGAAATTCTCAATTTGGGGGTCCATGAAATCATTTTTCCATTTTATTCTTTAAAACACAAATACAGTATCAATACATACTAATGAAAAATTTTAAAACACTAAAAACAAACATTTTTCAATTTTTAAAATAATATGTCTAGCAATATTTAACTTTTATTTCATCAACCATTCACTATGATGTCCCAAACATTTCTTTTGCATATAACCTTTCAGAACTTTAACGTTCTAGAATTCTAGCTTCTCATTAATTTCCTATCAAATATTAAGTATTGGTATATAAGATTAACAGTTATTTTTGCATACTGGAAATTTCATTGCTATTCAATAACTCCTTATGGTAAGAATGGCTATTTTCTTTCATCTTAGAAAATATTTTAATTTTCTGTTGTTTCGGCAAAATCAAAATCACTGAAAATTTTCACTAGATTTAAATTTGCTCAATAAGAAATTACACCATATTATTATCTTTATCATTATTTGTGAAAAGTTGATGCAAATTACATAAATCAATAATCTTAAAAAGTTTGATTATCCTTCATAACTCAAAACGTTTTCTGCCATAATGTCTTCTTACTTTTAACAACACATAAAAGTGTTTTACAAATACCGTAAGAAAGTAAAAATGTGATATGCTGAGTAAAATCTGCAATAATAATTTTGTTTTTTTTATTCAGACACATACGGTTTTAAATTCAAATTGCTGTGATATTTTCAACTAACTGAAGACTTTAAGAAATTGCATTATTTTGCTTTAAATATTTGACTTTGTGTAATGTACTTTAAAAAGTGTCAAGAAAAACAAATCAAATTTTGAGCAAAAGAAGTTTCTTAAAAATTTTCACGAGTTCTGATGATATAAGTATTGCTAGTGATTTTACATTTAAAGTAACTAATCCCTTTTCTATATTTTGAAGTTCATTTTTAAATTTATTTTTGCATCATTATTTATTCGTGCTATATATTAAAGCCTTCTTTTTTTAATTAGTTCAACACACTCTATAGGCGTAAGACTTAATTTTTCTATGCTAATCCAAACTAAATTGTATTTAGATACATGAACTTTTTTTTAAGCGTTAAATTAATTTCTCTACATTTTTTAAAAAGTGGCAGTCAATTTTGGAAAACGTGAATCAACGACCTGGAGTAACCTTTTTAGTAGGGAAAACATGTCTAAATCATCCAAAATCTGAAATTGGAGTTGTTTACCTTAAATATTTATTTCAGTTGAAGTAAACTTGAAATTAAAAGAGAAAATGATGGAAGTGTAGAATGAGCAATAAAAGTTTTCGTCTAGACTATGAAATTGACAGGCTTGTTGTTACAAAACAAAATCAAAAGAAAGTTCAAAGGAAGAGTATTTTCGAAATCTTGAAAAGAACTGCCTCACTGAGAAGGAGCAAACGCCTAGATGTTTCAAAAATATTTGTTGAGCATCAAATGAAATTGGGTTCTTCAAAAGCTATTTTCAAAAGTCAACACAGATGAACACACGGATTTATTGCAAAATGGGACTTTAATATCTCAAATATATTTATCTTTCGAAACATGAGTTTCTAGAAATTCTGTTCTATGGACGAAATTTAGGAATCCCATGCCGTATGAAATAGATTACAGAAACATATCACTATAACATTGAAACTCGAGCTTTATCAATATTACAGATTGCGAACGTGGATCATAACATCTTTGCGCAAAAATATTTTTAATTTGAAATTCTAATTAACAAATTATAACAAAGTGTTTTTGCTTTTATAGATACAGCTATGGCGTAAACTTAGTAGTATCGCCGGGAAGTCTTTTCCAGCCAGCGACGTTAATATTCACTCACTCAGCAGACGGCGGTAAAAGTGTCAAATGTTGAACGTTCGGCATCGATAAAAGGGTTGGGGAACCCTGCCACAATACACAATTGATGGCATTTCTTTCGTACAACATCTTCCGTCATTTCCATAGACAGGTGTAGCAAGGCTACGTGTTGCATGAAACAGGAATGAATAAACCCTTTCAGCAGACAACAGGCCTGGCCTATATATTGATCGCTTTGATGGAAGGAGACTTTCATTTAGTCTTTTCGTCTGGAGAGTTGGAAAGCGAGGGTGTGGGGGGAGTGGTAGCAGACAGATGGTCCATTAAAAAGCTATGTCCCACCACGTTACGTGTATGAAGTGGCACTTCATTACTTGATTTATACAGTGTGTCCCAAAAGGTTGGTTACAAACTTCACTTGCTAATCTGTGAGACCACGATGAACATGTTTTACGCAGGAAGTTGTGTTCTAAAAAAGGCACTAGATAGCGATATTTACATGAATATCGGAATGTCTGAAGCGGGGTCGTTTCAGGTGAAGAGGTTGCAAAAATCTAGGAGTTGACCACATAGGACATATACTGCATTTGTATAGCAGTGGATGGAACATGGCCAAAATTGGCTCTTGCGCCATTAAACCCCAAACTCACTCACTCACTCAGCAGTGGATGGAAATGAAAAGTCAGCGAGAAATATCTGTCGGGAGCACTTTTCAAATCGACTTTTTCCAAACCCTACACTGTTTCCACATCTTCACCGAAGATTAAATGATATAGTAACTTTCGGAATTACCAACCATTTTTTGAATGGTAACGTACTACACGCAAATCTTCCAAAGAGGAAGATGTGTTATAAGATATTGAAAGGAATCCCCGCGAACAAGCATCAGAAAAATCGAAAACCAAGCTACATCCCTTCTGTATCTTTTGAGTACAGGCACTGGGCCCATGATCCTCAAAGTATTGTATTCGTACATTGATATTTGCATGAATGTATAGTACAGCCCGAATATTTCGTCAAGAATTATGTTTCACGAGAATTATGTTTTTCGAGAAGTGACTTTTTCACTGTGTTTTGAACTCACAGAACTTGCATCTGTGAGAGCAAGACAGCTTTAGGAGTTCAAGAGCTTATGGAAATCAACAACGCTTCACCATAAACGTGTAGCCTGGTATTAGATCACATTTTAATTGGTCTTAGTATACTGTTTCAATGTCTCAACGGGCATATTTATCCCATGATTTTATTCTTTACATGCATTAAATGAAGTTTTTATCAATAAAGTCATGTTAACACCACTATTGATTCCCCTCTTTTGTGTGTTGGTAGCATTCTAACGCACAATTTAATTTTCGGATACAGCTTCTGTCACGTTTTCAAAGGCAGAGCACGTAAAGTTATAAAGCGACCTTTAGAGACACCTTCTGTTAAAAACGATGTACTGAAAAGTTTATCATTTTTATCCTATTTACGCACGTGCTAATAAGCAGGAAACCTCGAGCGAGTCACGCGATCGGATGTTTATATGTATTTCTTACAAAAAAAGAAAAAGAACAATGTTTTTAATTTTAGGATTTGTTTTTGAGGAATAAAGTTGTCAAGTTTTACACTTCGAGTCAATTACATTTTGTATTGAAATTTTTTTGAGTTTTTTTAATGTTTATTGGCGTCCATGACAGGACATTTTATTATATTATAAAGATTGCTAATGTTAAAGGTTTTAAGAAAGAAGATTTTTGTTACTGGTTGCAGAAGAAATTGGTGAAGTAATACCAGCAAAAGTAACAATTTCAGACTTAAAGAATTTAAATCTTACTAGTGATGAGTACAAAAAGGATTCGGACTTCGTCACGTCTGTTTTAATTACGGCTGTTGAAGATCGGAAACAGAGAGAAGAAGTCAGATAAGAAGAGATTGACCGTGAAAAAAGGAAAGACAGAGACAGTATGAAATGGAAGAAAAGGAAAGCCAGAGACAGTAAGAACTAGAGTTGGCGAGAATCCAGGCTCAGTCTCAGTTAGTAGAAGTAAGTGAAAATTTACCACTATCTGAAAATAACGCTAAGAGAAAATTTCACTCCCAAAATTAGATTTTGGAAAATTTTCTGGAAATATTAAAGACTGGTTGCCATTTTGGAGTCAGCTCGTGCACATTCATAAAGATGGCGACATAGCGCCAGAAAACAAGTTTCAATAATTAATTCAAGCCACTGTTTCTGGAT
Organism: Trichonephila clavipes; assembly: GCA_019973935.1. Classification (NCBI taxonomy): domain Eukaryota; kingdom Metazoa; phylum Arthropoda; class Arachnida; order Araneae; family Nephilidae; genus Trichonephila; species Trichonephila clavipes. The sequence continues at coordinate 3,196,580 of BMAU01021371.1, read as the reverse complement.
CTCGTGCTTGGGAGATTATGGAGAGTTTTCCGCCAACGAGCGCCAATTGTGCCAAAGCAGTGGACAGCTTGAAAGCTCGCTTCGGTAGAAATGATTTATTAGTAGAAGTGAACGGCTGGGAACTTCTGAAATTTGTAATTTCTGTGCATAAAAATGAGAAGTTTTCTATGGCATATTTATATGATAAACTGGAATCACATATGAGAGCTTTAGAAACTTTAGGAGTCACGACTGATAAATGTGCTTCTATATTATACCTAATGGTAGAATCCTGCTTTAGCGAAGATTTTTTGAAAGCTTGGAATCGTCACTCTACATCTTCTGCTTCTGTTGATGCCAAGGAGAGGTTGAGCAATCTAATGCAATTCATAAAAGCAGAAGTTGAAGGCGAAGAGCAATAAACGTGGCGAGGTCGGGTTTTGGATTAAACGAACCTAAGTATACACAAAGTTACAAAAAGAAGCAATGTCAGAAAAATCTAACATTTTATAACAGCATTCCTATTGCTGCAAATTTGTTGACGACTGCATCAACTACAGCTGTATTCAAGTGAATATTTTGTGATGACAAACATAAGAGTTTTGAACGTTTTTTGGCTCAAAAAATGAGTTTTGTGGAGAGGCAGAAAATTGTTAAAGAAAAGCGCTGCATTCACTTTGAGAATAAGTTGTAATTGATTAGTGTGTTTGAGTTAATAAACAATTGCTATTATGGTAGTATATGGTTCTGTTTTCATTCCTTAGGTAAGTGAAGACGATTTTTCAGGTGTAAGTCACTCACAATTGTTACGAATAAATCTCGTTTCTGCCTGTGGAGAAACGACGACCGTTGACGGGTATGATGGTGACCCGGAGATCTCTACAAACCAGCCAATTTTGACAAGCGTCAAACCGTTCATACACCGGATATCATGGTTTGGGGAACATCTGTGGGATCTCATTGATGTGACATGAGCTGATGACATTTAGCGCAAATCGTGGATGATTTGAAGACTGCAGTTGATGTGGCTTGGCAACATCCACTGCTCAAGCAACCATCTATGAGCTAATTGATAGAGTACCTCACCGGATTGAAGCCTGTATAGCTGTCCGAGGAGAGCACTGAATAAATTGATTTATAATGATTTTGGTTTTTTTAATCATTTACATATCCCTCTCATAAATGTGGCTCATAAAATTTGAATGACGCTACGTGCATCATTTCTTGGTGTTGCAATTTCCTTCTTGAGGAGTGTAATTTAAGAATTGATTGAAACAGTCATGACATCTAAATCAATATTGATTCAGATAAAAAAATCATATTTCCAATGTTATTAAACAGACAGCTTCACAAAATGTGATCTAAGACGTATTAAAACCAATAATCCTTTAATGCTTCCAAGATCAATGAAATGAAAAGAATTAGGAACTCTAGTCTTCAATAAATATTAACGAATATACGGATGTTATAAATTGAAATGAATGTCATAGAATGAAATATAAGATATTTTTAGTACTTTTGCATGAAGGATAATGACACATATCTGATATATTAAATTGCTTGGGGCGTGAAGGTTATTGAACTAATCGATTATTTGAAAGAACCAATAAATATTTTCCCAGACAGAAAAAAAAACATTTATATAAAGATTTTATCATCATATTTGTTTCTTCTAATATCTCAATTCAAAGTATTGGAAATTTATCAAAAGATATAAAAGTTGAAAATAGTAATAGGTGACAACAAATCTTACACGCACATACACTAATATGCATACATATATATAGAATTATTCTTCCAGTATTGCTATTATTACACTAAATATTAATGGAAAATTATTTGTATGCTGTTTTCTCTACCTTACAACCAAGTACTAACACTCCCCGGACAAATATAACGGAAGATTGATTGACCTTTAACTTATGTTTAACTCTACAATCTTAGATACTACGGCTATGAGTTATTAATATTCTACTACTGAGGTCATCTCATTTCCGACGTATGCTGTCTTATTATATTCCTATTTTTATTGTTTTGATTTACTGTAATTTTGGCAAGTTATTGATTTTATATATGTATGAAGGCTATCAGAGTGAAATGCCAAATACTAGAGATATTTACCATCCCAGAGATAATGGTGAAATAAAAAAAAGGAAAATACAGCCTCCTATGAGATGAGGAAGAAGATGGAATCATTCTCCCCATGACTGCTATACGACTCGGCAATGAATGAAGAAAGGCTTTGAATGCCTTATTTAGACATGGCAGCCCATAATGACTCTACAGATGATCAAAGTTGATCTGTGGTGTTGCGGTATGTAGTATATGACGAAACAGTTATGTTCAACAAGTGATATATAGGAAGATTAGGTAAGCAATGTGTGACCTTGTCCTGTTGGAATGTCAACTCATGTAATATCTGCAAGTAAGGAAGGACACAGGCTCAAAACCATTGAAGATGTTCTATCTGCTCATCGAACCGGCAATACGTTCTAGAGGCTCAAGAGTGGAGCATTTCAAAACATAAACCAGGCTCAGAGCAAAGCATTACAACGTATAAAAGACAATTAACCGGTGTCTCTAGACTTTAATTCGATCGTTGTGGTGTTCCAGGGAAGAAGCGGGATCATGCGTTTCAGTTATTCATGTCCGTCGCATAAGTTGAAGTTTTAAGCCAGGGGTCAGAGCAGCCGCAGATGTCTTCGGAATGCGTCACACAAAGGGCGTCGAAGGGTACTTACTGAAATCGATTACTGTGCAACACATAATATATTTTTAATCATACAGTTTCTAAAGTGGCAGAACAATCCAGAGAGAGAAGCTTGACATCTTTGGGAAACGGAACGCAAAACGTCCCTCCATTCCATATCGAAAGGTATTTGGGCCTTGAAGTGGAGATGCCTGGATTGAGATGGAGCTTCCTGATTGGTGTACTAAAAGAATCAGTGAGTTAACACTCTATTCGCGGCCTTGAAGTTATGGAACAGAAACTGAGTTGGAAAGAAGTGTTTGCCTGTGTGGGTTGCAGATTGAAAATATTTTAAAATTAAGAAAGGAAGCGTGAAAGTAAAATGAAAAATTAGAAAATGGTCATTCACTACAAGGGGAATTAAGCAATTAATTACTAGGGGATATTATACGAGTCCAGAAGGATTTTTTCTGGGCCTCTTAGTATTGACATTGGGATTGTAATTTTCAAGATTTAAGACATTTAAGTTATTTGAATTTGGCAGATTATCAAAAAAATTAGTTGCTATTTTTTAAAAGGATAAATGTTAATAGTTTTTTAAATATCTATATTTTTAGTGTATCAACATGCCTTAGCTATATTCATGATTAAAGCATTTTGGGCATTTTCTAAAAGTTTAATGTCTGAATTAGCTGCATAGCCTACACAGGGCAAGCGTACGTTAAGATGGCCGCGAAACAGTAGTGTAGAGAAATATTTTGTTGTAAAGATTCATTTGAGAATTCCGGCAAATTAAATGGTAAATTGAGCGCAAGGCGTTCCGGAATTTTTCACGCACGTATAAGATGTGTTGTTTCCATGATAAACTTTTGTCTAGAAGTACTCGTAGGTACTTCGTGCTCTGAGACCAGTGTAGTTGTATGGAATAAATGGTTGGCGGTGTGACTAGTTTTCTTCTCCTGGTGAAGAGTACGGCTATTGTTTTATCTACATTAATTTTTATTTTCTATGTGTTAAAAAAGTTTTCAAGTAGGTGTAGTTGTGAGTTGAGTGCACGGGTGATAGTGTTGTGATTTTTATAAGTAGCCAGGATAGCAGTATCATCAGCGTAAATATTAGTACTGATTTGAGGGTGAGTAGGTATATCTTTAATATATATGTTGATTAGCAGGGGCCCAAGGAGACTACCCTGGGGCACACCACTTTTGATATTAAAAGAAGAAAGAGTATCATTCACTCTTGCTTTGAAGGATCTCTTAACTAAATAAGAATTAATGAGATTAATTAAAGCAGGTGGAAAATTGTTAGTGATAAGTTTGTAGATGAGTCCCTGACCTAGACTCTGTAAAAAGCCTTCTGAATGTCTAGAAAAACAGCCCCAGTGGACCTGCCTCTCTGAAATCCAGAAGAGATTTTTCAGTAAGTCTGAGCAGTGGGTGGTAGGTAGAAAGATGCCTGATGAACCCATATTGATTTGGATTAATGAAGTTGTTATCATTAGTAAAAGTATATAATCTATTAAGAATTACATGCTCTGTTATTTTACTTAAAATGTTTAGAAGGGAAATTGGTCTGTAACTATCGGGATCATGACTCTTTTTGCCAGGTTCTTTAATCGGAAAAACTATTGCAGTTTTCCAGTTATTTGGAAAATGTCGGAGAATTAAAATTTTATTAATTAAATGTATTAGTATGAGAACAATTTTAAGTGGAAAATTTTTAACCATTTTATTGGTAATATTATCGCTTCCTAGCGCTTTGTTATTGGGAAGCCTTCTGACGTAATCAGTGATTTCGTCTGGATTAGTAGGAGCAATGGGAAGGTGAGGTGGGTGGAAGAGAAAGTCTTCTAAAGTGTTAGTAATGTTATCATTAATAAGGTAAATTTTTCATCAGGCCTTTTGTTTTCTATGAAATTATTTTTAAGGGGTCACAGGGGTGTTAAATTTCTCTAGGGGTCTGAAAATATAAACACTTTTCAAACAGACATAATTTCTTTAAATTTAAGTGAAATAATTCGATTCTTTTAAACATTACTTATAAAGGAATGGGGCTTCAGAAAATTATAAAATGTTTAAAATATAATCATAATTTTAAAAATTATAAGCAGATGAAAATAAGAAACTTTTCTATAAGAAATATTTATTAGGTTTTTTTTACGTCGCGCATGCTATTTTCTAAAAGAGTAGGTTTAATTACTAGCTATAAGTTAATTTATAAAGACAAATGTATTCTTAATACTTTGTAGCTACTTTTATATAAATAGTATAATAACTTACATATTTTAATAAATAAAAAAATACATTTTAGAAACATATTTAAAAAATTGCAATGTTTTACAAATATTTTGAAACACAAATAATATATAATGCTAAAATTAGGTAGGGTTTAAAGAGTATGATGCATTGTATAATTCTATAAAGTTTTCAACATCAGAGGCTAATATTTTAGAAAATAGCGTGAGCAAAAGCAAAATACTTAATATTTATTATAGAATTTTCATATGCTTATGACTTTTAAAATTATTATTATATTTTAAACTTTTCTGAAGCCCCCATTCTATTTTAAATAATATTTGTTGTTGTGGCTATGCCACCCGTCTGACGCAGTCAGATCGAGGCCAAATTCATCGTGGCATGGGCAAGAGGTACATTTTGGCCTTGAGCACCATACAGGTGACAGTGCGATTTTAGCTTAGAAACTTCCCCCGAAGGGACGATAGATTGACCCCCTGTCTCCACCTCCACAATTTAAAGTAAACCGAAGGGGAGAAATATTTCCAGTTCCTGCGCTCGTGATTAAGCCCGGGCTGTACAAGACTACGGACCTTATATTTAACGAGCACGTACTCTGTGTACTGAGGGTATTGGTAGCATCGACCCAGGCCTTCCGGTCCGAGTCCGGTAGCCAAATCCACTAGGCTACCCGTGTAATATGTAAAAGATTGGAATCATTTAATTTAAATTTAAAAGAATTATACTGTTTGAAAATCTTTATATTTTCAGACCTCTAGAGAAATTTAACACCCTGAGACGCAAGAGCAAGTAGACTACTATTTGCAATGCCAGAAGAACTATTGAGATTAGGAATGTTAGAACGTTTCTTGTGCGAAAAAAAATTTCGCACTGTCATAGGTTATTGTCGGTTGTGTGAAGAGCTTCTAACCTTTTAGTCCAGGAGTTTTGTGTGAAAGAGTGTTGCTTGTTTTCTATTTGCTTAGAGGCTTGAAGGTGGGCGGAGCGAACGGCGGCAGTGAAAGGAGAAATTTTAGATTCCAGCACATTTGGGTATCGGATGCCCGAGAAGTCAGACAGCCGGATAGAACGATTAAGATTATTACTAAAAGTTGACCAACAGGTGTTAACTGAATTAAAATTATCCCTGTGAATAGGGGCGTGGAGAGAAAATGTCTAAAAGACCGGGTTATGATCAGAGGAAAGCTCCGGAATGGAGTCATTAATATACGGGAAATGAAAGTTATTAATGATAGCAATATCGAAGATGTTAGACGAATTATAGCCGAAACGAGTGGGGGTATCAGGATATGCAATATTTAAGTCGAGCAGATCAGCGAAGGTTTTTAAATGCTTTCTACGAACGGAATTAATTGAGCAGTTCCACTCATTGTGTGTAGTGTTAAGATCACAAAATTGCTGTTGGTCTGAAGGAGGTGTTCGAAGTCGAGAGTAAAAAGTCTCTCGTCCGAACTAGGAGAGACATAAACTGAAATAATGGAGATGGGATTTAAGTTAGGTGAGGTTAGAGCTACTATAGTAGCTTCGATGTGCTGGAGGGCGGGTGTGGGTAAGTTAAAATGAGGAACATTGCGTTTAATAAGAATCAACGTACAGCCGCGTGCATTTCCGTCTGTGATGCGGTTATTTCGATAACAGGTGTAGTTAGGTATGCTAATGTTGTGTGTGGGTCTCAGATGTGTTTCTTGCATGAGAATTAAATCGGGACAGTACTTCTCCACTCCATTATTTTGTTTAATATACCGTTTGCATTCCATCAGCAAAGTTTCAGGCCAATCAAATTGGGATTAATCATCGTCTTTATCAAGGATTGCCTCTATTAGGGCGTATAATTCTTTTTTTTATTTTTAGGTTTTGGCGGCTTAGTGGGGGGATTGTTAAAAGAAAGTGCAGCAACTGGCTGAGGTAAGACAGTTAAAGCTTACATGGTGTGTTGAAGGGTTTGCAAATGCCTGTGGATTAAAATTTTGTATAATTGGAAGCTTAACAATGGTTTGATTGGACTGGTTTCTCTGAGATGTAGCAGGATCTCCTCTTTTTAGTGTAACTATTTCTTCAGCGTTTTTATTAGCAACTGTATTTTTTTTGCGGAGGCTTGTACATAAGTAGTGTTTGGGTGAATGATACTATCTACTACAGTGGAATAATTGTTAGCTGTAGTTTTGGGACCTTTACGAAGTTTAGGAAAGAGTGGGCATTTGGAGTAATTGGTCATGTGTCCGTACACATGGCAGTTAATGCAATATGTTATTTCGACTCATTTGATAACGCAGTCGCGTGTCTGGTGTGCCTTTCCACACTTCAGGCAGCGCGGTGTGATGTGACAATTTTCCGCGGTGTGGTGCAATTTGTTGCACGAGTAGCATTGAGTTACCCCTTTGTCATCGTAGCCTTCAATTCTGATTGTTAAGTAGTAGAGTTTGGTGCTGTGGAAAATTTTTAAATTATCTAGATTCCTGGGCAAAGCTACTAAGAAAACTGGAAGTATCTGTTTAGTAATTCTTCCTACGAGTTGGGTTAGTTTACCTATAGTGAATTAGAGTTCTATAATATTGTTTTTAATGTCATCACAGTGTTGGTGTCCTTCGGTAATCCTTTGATTACAATTTTTATTGTTCGTTGATATTTTGGTTTTACACTCATGTCCATAAATTAAGTATAATGAAGTTCAGGCAAAGAAAGAGAAAGAAGCAAAACAAATTTGACTTATTTGTAAAGTCTATTTATATTAAACAAAATGTAAAGAGAAAAAAGATGCTATATGTTTGACATAATTAATAAAAATTGCGATTTTTACTCCACGGAGCAAATTTCAAAAAAGAACTTATTTACAAAAACAGTATAACATGGTTATTATGATGGTTAATACGGAGTATGTCTCCCGGACGATGCAATACAGGCCTTACAACGCCTAGGCATGCTGAGTATCAAATTATCAATCTGATCTTGCGGAATATTACATCACTCATCAAGCAATGCCCTCCGAAGTTCCGGTAGACAGGTGGGATGGGGTTGACGGGCTGCAATTCGTCGGCCAAGCTTATTACACACATGCTCTATTGGATTCAAGTCCGGTGAGTATGCTATATCCATCGTGTATGGCAAGAGACTTGGGATCAGCAGATCCTCAACAATCTGCATAACATTCATCCTTCCACTTCTCATTGGGCAGCACTACCAGTGCGAAGACATGATGTCCGCTTTACTCGACTTCGCATTGGTCACACTCGTTTTACTCATAGGCACCTTCTGTTGGGTGAAAATGCCCCAGAATGTCCCTCGTGTAAAGTCCCATATTCGGTTTATCACATTTTAATAGATTGTCCCATTTTTAACCATCATCGCACCACCTTCTTTCATACATCTGTTTTAACCTTATCTACCTTGGTGGGGGAATCCCCCCACCAAAATCTATTTGCCTTCGTTTTAAAAATTGGATTTTTACATATGATTTGATTTGTGTGTTTATTTATATTTTTAATATATTATATGCATGCATGTATGCATGCATGCATATACATGTGTACATATATTTTTATACATTTTTTTAAACATATATATGACATTCTTTTAACAAGTGTTTGTCACAGTTTGGCCAAAGTTGGCCCTTGCGCCACTAAACCCCACATTCATTTCATTTCATTTCACCGGTGAGTATGCTGGCGAATCCATACGGGGGATATCCTCCGATTGAAGGCATTCGTCTACAATGTTTGTACGGTGAGGACGGGCGTTGTCATCCATAAACAGAAATTCAGCACCCATGGTGCCCCGAAACAAACGTACATGTTGTTGCAGAATGACATCCCGATAGATGTGGCCTGTAATCGTTACACTCTGAACATGTAGGTTAGTTCTGGAACCACACAAGAATAATTCCTCCCCAAACGAGCCATACTGCACCATTGTAACGGTGTCGTTCAATGGTATTTTCTTGGTGGTAACGGGTACCTGGCGCTCTCCATATTAAAGTCCGGCGAGACTCAAACTGCAAACTAAACCTGGACTCGTCGGAAAATATCACACAAGACCACTGTTGTGGTGTCCACAATGCATGCTCTCTACTCCAGGTTAATCACAGGCGACAGTGAGTTGCGGTAAGTGGAACACATCTGACAGGCTTGCGAGCATATAGACCAATGTGTCCTAAGCGTCTGTACACGGTCTACCTTGCAACTGTCGTACCGGTAGCTGAAGTGAGATGACGAGATAGGTCTGATGCTGTGCTCCGTCTGTTTCTTTTGGCATTAACTGCCAAATATAATATACCGGTCCTCATTCGGCATTGTAACGAGGGGGCGACCTGTGCTGTAACATCTACTCACATTACTATCATCTTGGATTCGTTGGCAAAGCGTGGAGATGACACTCCAAGTTCCTCGGATACTTCTAGCTGGGTACGGCCACATTCCAGTCGTCCAATAATTCTACCACGTAAAAAATCATCCTAATGCTTTCTTTGTGCCATAGCAATGCGGTTATTGCACCAAAAGGCTTTTAAAGCGCTTGTGAACAATTTTACTTCTTTGTCACCATTCCTTATATACCCCTCTCTTACACTCTCGTCATTGTGATGTACTATCCGCGCCATCTGGTGGTTTCCTGTAATTTGCATATTTTTCTTCAAGATGTGTGTGATAATTCTAAAGGTGAAATTTTTATTTTAGAGTTCAATTTCTGTGTGATTTTGAATTATCCTTAATTTATGGACATGAGTGTATTACAACGTATTGGTGTTTAATTTGCTTCAAAATGTGGTTTAATGATCTGTATTCTTCATAAGTGTTTGTGCATAGCTTAAGAGGAGATAGTACATTTCGAAACCAAAAGTTGTACATTTCGACATACTTTTTCGATTCAACATAAATAAATGATTTTTTCATATTTTTATGGGTTTTTTTCACAATTTGTACAAAAAAGTTCAAAGTGTAAAATACGTAAGTCAATTTTTGCCTTTAACTTGATAAAAATGTTTTAACTACACAAAATATGCACTCAAAAATTAAAAAAAAACTTACCTTCTGTTACCCGCAAGATAACTTTGGAAAAATGTACAGTGGAATCTTCATTTATGTATCAAATTAAAGCTAAACAATGCTTTCATTCTGTAAACCCCTAATTTTAAATTTCTACCCCATTTAAAAATATTTAAAAATTTAGAAACCATAAAATTTATAATAAGTAACTTTTTTCCATCTATCAAGCTATAAAAGAAAATCTATTCATTCCATTTACAAATGGGAGGTTCACAGAATAAAAAACAACAAGTGCAATACCCATATAAAATTTTAGAATTCTACAATCAAAACTGTTTTTTTAATCTTGCGGGAAAGTGTGAAAAATAGAAACTGAGAAAATCACGTTTATATAAACAATGCACTGTAATTTTATACAACAAAATACAATTATTTAATACTTAAAATGCACCCGCCTCATATGTCACATCTTCTATTATAAAAAAATGCTCATGCATGGTTCGCATTCTCAAAGCCCTACGAGCATCTAATGTTGAAGACGACTTCATTTCGGGTTCTTTTATTCGAGCACTATCGGACTGAAAAGCATAAGGGACAGAAAAATGCCCCAATTTACAACCCAGATGTTTCATAATATCCTAACAACCAGCAATTCCATCCTTATACATTACTACTGCCTCACTCACTGCAATTCCCTTAGAAGATCCTGATGTTTTAGGGCAGCATGTCCAAAGCGTCGAGTTGAAAAACTCATTTGAATTCTGAGTCTTTTCCCCAAACATGTTTTCAATAGCTTAGGTAAAGATAATTCTGCAAATATTGGTTTGACTGCATCCATAACAGAGGTTGGCACAATACTGTTATGTTTGTATGATGTATTTTCTCAGGATTTCGCCTTTTGATAACTACACCATGAGGATGCACCAACTGGGCAGAAGTAATGCATTGGTTCTTCATCTGTCGAGCGGTAATGGCCCAAATGGATTGACGCATATCATCTATGGAGCTGCAGTTCTCACATATAGCATTTCCATAGTATGTAGTGAATTTATAAATTAATTTATCTGTCAGAGGCGATTTTTCCCACTTATACTTTTGCCATCTGATAATTTTTTCCTCCGATTCATTAGTTTCAGCTCACAAAGTCTGGCACCCATCCGCTTCTGTATATGTCCTACACATTCAATTTTTTCTAAATTGTACGACACTATATTTTGCAGCTCTGGGAATCACCAATATATTTCACATATTTGGCATTTCTTTCCATTACTGATCATCTAAAAATTCTTTTCATTCCCTCTACTTCCATTTTATTCGAAGAATCAGAATGATTTTTTACGCAATATGGTTCATGGCTTTTTTCCATTCTTGATATGATGTTCCATATTTCAGACTTTTCCACTGATTTTTTGCAATATGATGATAAAACTTCGATGTCAATAACTTTACCAGTTATATCACCACTAATGCTGCAAACACCAATGCGAGATGTATAACCCCGAGTTTTCGAAGTTCCATCACCACTAACACAAATTTCATTTGTTTCGGATGGGGATATCTCTTCTTTTGCTGCTTTATTCATTGAAGCAACAGCTACAATGGAACTGGGTGATTTTATATTAGTTAAAATCCTATCATAAGGACTTTTGTGAAACCGGTGGAGGAAAATCCATCGCCGAACAGAAAGTTTTAATTCCACGTAGACCAACCCCTAGTGTACGCATGGCATATGTAATGCGGGTGTTTATTTCATAGTCATGGTTACTTAACTCGAACACCGGTGCATTTTTAAAAGTTGATTGCGTAGCACATGAATTACAATTAATGTAAAATTCTGATACCAATCCAAATAGAACCTTTTCTTTTAACACTGCTTTTGAGCCACAGTAAAAGTATACCAAATACTTCGAAATTTCTTTTAAAAAATTGTCTAAATTTATCAATCGATACCTCTTACTTTCATTGGAGTTGCTTTTATAGGAACACTGTTTCTTAGATCAGTGGTTCTCAAACTTTCAATACTGGCGACCCAATTTTCAATCATAAGTTTTGTCGCCCCCCTTTTGTACAACAATAATGTATATACTGCAATAAAATAGCACTGTTATGCTAAAGCTACAATGCGATTTCAATTATAAACTGTATAAGTATTAAATTTTGTATAATTTACTTTTAAATAATATATATATTGTAAGAAAAAAATTACTTAAAATATATATTACTTACTTATTATTATGTTATTTTACTTTCTCTAATTTTTAAATTGGAACAGATCGCAAAATCATATATTTAAAGATTTATTTCCTTCAGCATCCATTTCTAAAAGTACAAATGTCATTAGAAAAATAGTCTAGTCTTTGTTGTTCTCTATCATATCCATCACATCTGTCATTATTGGGTACGTTTGTGTGAGTCTGGACAACCTATCGGACGACTGCGCAAAACATGTAAAAATGCTTTTCCTCGTTCAATTCCAGTCAGCTTTGGTCGACTCGATACTTCTATAGCTACCGAATCTAGCTTGAATGTACATTTTTTAATTTGCACGTTAATTGTAATTTACGGTAATTAAGTATCTGTGGCAGTAGATTAAAACAAAATAATACATGCAATTTTAAGTCGTAAGCAAACATTTGACGATAATAAAGGATCAACAAGTACACAGACGAGCATGGTTCCGAAAATTAAATCAAGGAAATATTCTCAAAAATATTTAAATTTTGGATTTACCACTACTGAAGTGAATGATGGGAAAAAAGCCCCAGCTCGTTATGTGTTAAAGTTTACAAATCTGAAGAACAATATGTGAAAGTTGTTTTTAAAACCATGTAAAATCATTTAGCCATGTTGGCAAAGAATTTTAAAAAGTATTTTCTTCTTGAGGACAACTTGGTAGCGAGTTACGAGTGGATTAGGGATCTATTTCAGAATACTCCAGAAGGGCTCTCAACTTCCGAAGAAGAAATCTTCATAGATTTCACATCCAGTAAAAAATTAAAAGGCAATTTTGTAATAAATCGCTCTTTGAATTTTGGGTAGAAGTGGATGAGGAATTTTCTGCACTGAAAACAAAAGCACTTCGTATACTATTACCATTTTTTCAACATCCTACCTTTTTTAAACCGGATTCTCTGCGGTGGCTGCTTTGAAGACAAGATATAGATCTCAGCTAAATATAGAAAAATAACTTAGAGTGTCAATTTCTGATATTAAACCTTCCTTTGAAACATTTTGCTCTACAAGACAAGCCCATGGAAGTCACTAATAATTATTAAACTTGCTCTTATTTTAATATTAAGAAGTTATTTATAAAATACATTGATATAATAGCTGAACTGCAAGGAGAGTAAAACTGCGTGCACGACATTGTAAACAAAAATGTAAAATGATTTTTTTCGAGAAATACTATAATTGTAAATAACTGTTCAAAAGAACTGTAATTTTGAAACTCACAGAATTAGCATGTAGAATTAATGTTAAATAATGAAAAAGAATATAAAATTCCGATGAAGAATAATTGTGTTACTTTTTAATATTTAAAGCTTGAAGACTTCAAAATGTTTTAACCTGGGAGCAAGCGAGAACTCGATACTAACGCTAATGATAGTGCGGGGGGATTCAGTCACCCATATCATTTGTTTATAATTATTTTTACTGTACACGAGATACAAATCGGAATTCCAGTGAATAATTTAATTAAGAGAAAGTATACTTACCGGCTTTCAAGGACTGTGATGACTTGAGAAAAAATCCAATAAAACTGAACTAAAATTATTCAAAAGTGCAAGACCTTAATAAAGGACGCAAATCAGAGACACTTTTCACTAATATACAAAAATGTTATTTGCTGGCAAAGCTGTCATATTTTGTTCAAGTTATTGTAGTTTTAATGAGCTTTCATGATCGAGTGAGTGAATATTAAAGTCGCACTGTTCAGCTACACGAGGGCATTTGGAGACGGACCTCGTAATTTGAGCCATGGTTAAGTGACGAGGACGATACTTGAGCTGGCCTCTTTTAACTGCCACACCACTCCAACCAGAGGACGTTTGAGCTCTCGACAGATTTAACGTGCATCTCTCCCCTACATGGTGGGTGTTTAGTGGCACTGGGCCCGAACTCTTGACACTCTTGAACTCTTGATCAACAAATAGCAAGTTGAACTTTTTCTTTCTTGTGTTTTTTTGACAAGGCAAACTGAACCTTGGGGTACACTTATGGCTTCATATTTTAGTTGATGGAGTTCTTTAGGAAGCATTTGAAAATTTTCCTTTTGTTTCATGTTCATCGTGTTTCTCAATCATGAATAATACGCATTTTTCAGCAGGTTCTCTTTTGCTTGATCAGTTTCAACTTCCTTCAATGAAGATCACAGATGCCCCGCGTGCCGCTCCCGGGTTAAAAGTGTATTGTATTCAGAAAAAAATACGAATGTTCTAAAAAGGATAATGATGTTTTTCACTATGCTTTATATGTTTGAGAATACTCATAAAAATAAATCTTGGCAAAATAATCCTTCAAATCAATCAATTATTTTCCAAACATCATAAAACTCTTTATTATTTACAATTTCCTTAAGTGAAAAACAAACACATAAAAAAGATGGGATGGAACTAATGTAGAACTAACTATACCAGTAAGTCTGAAGGTCAATCAAATTATCAGCAAATGTATTATGCTTCCTGGCTGAAAATTGAATCATGTCTTCCTTTTTTTTCTACGACTAATGAACAGTATTTCAATTTTACAGTGATGAATTGTTCATCTTTTTAATTTTCTCATTTTCTTTTCGTTTTTTTTTTTTTTTTTAACGAGTAATATTTTATGTTTAAAAGGAAAACATAATAAAAAAATCACTCATTGAGGAAATACAGCAAATTAAACAAAATGTTTTTTTTTCATTAATTTGGTTTTGGGATCAAAGATAGATATTTGATAACAGAAAAACGCTAGACGATAAACATAAATTATATCAGTGTTGTGTTTTTTTTTTATTAAGGAAGAAAGTATTTTGTTTTACTTCTTTCGGGTTACTTTTTACAAATCTTTAAATTTTCGATATGCTCGCGCCCCCTTGTAGGTTATCGTGCCCCTCAGGGGGGCGCGCCCCACACTTTGAGAAACACTGTCTTAGATGAAACAGATGTCTCATCGATAGCTACTATTTCTAATGTTTTGTCTTTAGAATGTTGATTTCTATAAAAACATCGCTTTTTTCTTCTAATTATAATCCGTATATCTTCTAGCTGATTTACTACTCTTATTAATATAGGCAAAAAATGGATAATCAAATAAAAAAATAATGATTACTCAATACTTTTTTCGAAAACTATTATCGTATGAGGTAAACTTTAGCAAGCAAAAGGAGCAACACAGTAGAATTTCACATCTAAATAGACATCTGCTGGAATTAGAAATGTGTTGAGTTGTAGATATACTTCTTCTCTATATATATCAAAAGACAATTATAAATACAATTAAAAATTTAAGAAAAAAATGCAGTAATTTATTCCCGGTCGAAACCGAAACTTACGGAGGCGTGGTTTGTTTACATTCGATTTAAAGAGCAAAGTCTCTTTAGACATTTACATTTTTTCTTGTACACAACGTAATAATTATCGGATTTTGATGCAGTTTGCTTTAAAATATTCCAAACAGTTTAAAATGATTTTTAAAAATGTTTTTGAAAAATCGATAATTTGAAGGTTTAAAGGTACTGTGTCGCCTTAATGTATTCTCCGGATTTTTTACTTCGGAGAGTGGGGATGGCGTCGGTTAGAGCTTTAAAGTGTTCCATGAAATGATTTTCTATTTTCAGCAGGACCGGTGGTGGGAGTTTATTGGGCGTAGATTTATTAGTGTTGTTTTTTGTGATTTGCGGATTGTTTTGAGTGGTGTTAGAAGTTCCTGCTATTTCTGTAGTTTCTTTAATACTTGCAAATTTATTTTAAGTTTCTAGGTTAAATTTCGGAATTTCAAGTAAAGGTTTTTCGACAGTTTGTCTCGAATTAGGCGAGATGAATTCATCTACACTTTCCTTCCTTTTAATGGGGTTAATTTTAGATAATTCAGGTAATTCTGAAGAATTAACTTTGGTTGGCAAGTTAAAGGGGGTTCTATGTATCGAACAGCCAGAAGTATTACAGCGAGGTAGAGTATAAAACTCACTTACCGCTGCGTCGAGTCGTTCTGTAAGGCATGTCTGTCTCTGGATCAGTTCTTGCATCTCAAAGTCTTCCTCTTCTATGTAGGGTGCGAGGGAGTTTAAGGTATGCGTCACTCCAGGGTGCATAATGGTGTACTTTCGGATGTCAGCATTACAGAGTTGTAGAAAGTAGCGGTGCAAAACTTGTGGGGTGGAGGCTTCTAAAGAGGGTAATGGTACCGATTGTGCATAGTCCATAATCGTGGCCTGGTCAGTGGGGAGTTTCATGTCGCAATCCGTGAAGACAAAACGTGAGAAAAAAAAAAGAGAAATGCTGTAAAAATACAGCGACAATTTAAAATAGTCGTTGCCTAAATTATAGAAATTTTGAAATACGAAAATAGCATTGTTAAAGTAATCTTTCAAAAAAGATCTTATGATCGAATGTCCAAAAAATAATCAACTTGTCGAATGCGATTCAAAACAGAACAATCCATCGCGCGGTGTGAATCTATGCATTGTGATCTAATGAGATTTATGTCTGTAATTTGTTTCTTCCTACATCTATCGATTAAAAATTAGCATTATTGGCGTTGTTTTACGTCCCCGGGAGACGTATTATAAAAATCCCTTATGAGGTATTTGAATTTTACTACAATCTACACTTATGGATATATATATTAGGTATTTCACTTTTAACCGGTTAAGGACTATGATCACATATATGTGATCACTTTAAGGAACATAGTATCATATGTGAGATCGCATTTTCTCTTTTCTGAGGCCCATGATCACACCGGTGTGGTCTGAATTTGGAATGATTATAAACTATACATTTCTCTCTCTCTCGGCGTATTTTATTACATTAATGGTTTTATATAAATTTTTTTAATAAAGTTATTCTTAACAGAAAAGAGGCGCAGTTCTGAATGTGTTAAGGCAGTGCTTCTCGACTATCAACTTATACGGCGGCCCAATTTGCGATCATAATTTTCATCGCCCCGTCCTCCCCCTCCATACAGTAAAAATGTTAAAGCTACAACACGATCTTAATAATAAACTGTTTTGAATGATATTTTGTATGCAATTTAGTATGACAAGCCCACGAGAGATTAATTATTCAACTTGTTCTTAACTTAGTATGGATAAGTTACTTATCAAATATATTGTACTCTACTGATATTTTAATAAGTGCATTATATCAATGGAAATGGGAACATTTTTTCTAATATGAACATTTATTTTGCTTATATATAAACTTACATTAAGATTGTTAATAATTTTTTTTTAAAACAATTTTTTCTTGGACTTTTCGACATGCTCGCACCCCCCACGTATTGTTACTACGCCATAGTTTGAAAAATGCTGGGTTAATGTATACTTTTTTAATGTTTTGGTTTATTTAAAAAATAAAATGAGACATTTATAATAGTTTGGGAGTTGTATATCTTTTTTTTAAATGTTAAAATCTTTGTAAGCTCTTGGGAGAGTAATTAGTGATTTTTAGTTTCTTGCAATATGTTTTGTATTTATCTATTTTATTTTTTCAATATTTTTCAAATCATATGATAGTGAATATCCCAATTTTTGAGATTTTAACTTTCGAATTTCTGAGATTAACTGCATTTGGATATTTCCATTTTTGACTATTAAGTTTCAACATGGGGGAGTTGCACTTTTCGATCCTAATCCTGAGGTAGCAGTTAGTTGAATAGTAAATTTTTAAGCTGAGAATTTAAAATTTATGTTATCCTTATGTTTGCAGTTGGGAATTCGTATTTGATATTTTATTACAGTCATTTTTTTTTTTGTTTTCCCTGCAGAATTATTTCATCTTTTCATTTGTATGTATATGAAGTATATATTTTAAAATTTATTTATCAATGTGTGTTAATAATTATCAACTCTTTCACTACACATAGGATAAAAATCAAGGATTTATAGTGATGTTATTTTTTTCAAAAAATTATTATTTTAATAATTTTAATGATAATTTGGGGTGCGGCTTAGAAAAGAGGATGGCTTGGATTCGAATAAATGCGGTATTTGTCAATTCCTACTATTAGCTCACCCTCTCTATATATTTATTTATTTATCTTGGTGGAATTTTCAATCGTTAATCAAATACATTTTAAAGCGCTCAACTGAGCTATAATTTTATATACGTGATTACTTTGGATGGCAATACAGTAATTTAATTATAATTAATAAAAATTAATTGATTAAAACTAATTATCTAAAGAATTACAAATACAGCCACAATGGCATCTTTTTTGGTGACCCTTTTGGCGACTTGTGTCAAAACTTGAAAAGGTTTTTTCTCACGTTTTAAGGCATTCACTTGAACAGAAATTTTATAGACGTGGTTCTTTTGGATGGCAATACGATACTTTAATGGTTACGAATAAAAATTAATTACCACTTAATGTTGTGGTTCTGTCCTATGCATATACATATTTACATTAATTGTAACTATTTAATAAAAAACAGCTAAAATAAAATTTTTCTTTGTTGATCTAAGTAGAATTTGACTTAATTTTTTTTATATTACTTGTTTAAGGACTAACTACTGTTTTTATATTATATATTTGGCATAAACGAGAATATGAATTTTTTGATATTGTTAAGGGGTGTTGGAAAGCTAAAATCTTATTTTTTGACAATTTGAGATTTTTACATTTTCAAATTGTATAGATTTTAACCTTTTAAAATTACCTTACTTTAACCTCTAGGGTATTTAGAAGCCCTTATAACGTATTTTTAAATAATCGTTGAATTTGGGCCACACCCATTTTAATGGCGAAAATTGTAAACAGATTACTTTGTTTTTGCTTAAAAGTGTAACGATTGATATAAACCAAAACATGTATCTTTTATTTTTAAATTGAGCCTTTTATTTTTTTTTCCTAGCCAATTAGAAGTCTCACTGTATGCATTAAAATCAATTTATCTCAAAATGTAAATTTTAATGTGCGATGTACCTTTTCTGAGAAACTACTGTTCACAGGTATGTAAATTTTTATGAATTATTTATAATGATGTTTAATATATACTAAAATGAGCTTTTTGTAAAAACTCAAAAGTTTAATTTTACAAATTTTTTAAGTAAAAAATGGGTTAAATTTCGCAATGTTTGATAAAATATTTCATAATTTATTAAAAAATTAAAAAATTAGCTAAAAGCTCATTTTAGTATAATGAGAGAGGTATACTTTAAAAGTATGAAAAATTTCAATCATGTACATAAAACAGATTTTGAGAAAAGGTACATCTTCATTGTCAGTATAGAAACACCCCTTAATAAGAAATGTTTTACCCCCAATGTTAATAAATGTAATTTAGTTTTCTTGCACATTCCGTATAGGTTGTATGATCTATAATAACTGAACTTTTTTAAAAAAGTAAAAAGTTTCTTCAGAAAATGACGATTGCAATGTTCAAAAATAAATTTTCGCATAATATGAAATCATCTTTTAATACAAATGATTTTTAAAGATAAAAACTAAAAGAGCTTGAGAAAATCACGAGAATATGAATTCATTGTTTTGCTCCAAAAATGTCATGAGAACATATTATAAAGTGCATCAAAGTTTTTTTTACACTATACCTTTTTATCATTTCGAATTATTCTACCCCTAATATGATTGCGTGAAGACGATTCTATTTTCGAACATTTCAGAAAAGAAATATGTGAAATAGAATTCCTCGCATTACGTATTTCTTTGCGTTTCTTCTTTGATTTGCTTCAAAGCATTCTAGAAAAAGGTTATAAGTTTTTCTTTTGATAATGTGATGAGTAATTCCTTGCTCAAATTCGTATCAATTGAAGAAGGATTTGAAATGTTTATTTTAAAAGAAAATTGAAAGATTTTTCAAAAGGTAGAGCCACGCGCCTGAGATATACTTTTTTATTATGTAAGAATTCAATGTGGGGTTAGTGAACTCATGATATTTATACCCTGGTCTTCAGAATTTAAGCGTAATAATTATTTCTTTTGACAGGCTGAGACAAAAAAAAAAAACAGAACTGAATTGGTCGGGAAAACCTCCCCCTCCCCTGTCTAAATTGTGAAGGAGGATGAGATATTTTCTTAAAAACATATTCTTTAATGCCATTTTCTAATCACTACTTATAAATTCGATCTAAGCTATGAGGAGCATGCCAGCTTAAATACTGATTTAAATACCTAAAATCTAAACCTTACACTACTGGCTATTAATATTGCTACACTAAGAAGGTAGCATGCTATAGACATATATGAAATTTAAACAACAGGAAGAAGGTGCTACAATATGCAAATGATTAGCTTTTCAGTGCATTCGGACAAAGCAGGCTCGATTAGCGACACCTACAATGTGTTGAAACGAGGGAATTGTTCAGAAGGTTTCTCATACACAAATTGCATTTGAGCGTTGTTCCCTGGTGAAAGGTTGTTGTGATGCCTTGTGTAAGAAGTAGAAATGCGTATAAGCACGTTTTTGACTTTGATAAAGATCGAACTGTAGCGTGCGGGGATTGCAGTTAATCGTATCACAGTTTTACTGTTCACGTCGTTCGCGATTCAATGACTTCTTGCAGAATTTTGAATTGATGGGTTCATCCCTATCAATAGCTTTCGAGAAGAATGGCATATTACGCGCATGGCCTTAATTGATCGTGCAGCCTCGTCTCGAGCCCAGAGTTAAGAATTGGGGACGCTTGCAAGAAAACAAGTGTCAGCACGAACAATTCGATGACGTTTGCAGCAGCATGGATTCTCAACTCGGAGACCATGTCTGCCGCTACATTCGACACTGCATCACTGACAGGAGTGTACTCAATGGTGTGATCAACGACGAACATGGGCCCACAAATGGTGAGACGCCATTTTTTCGGAGGAATCCAGGTTCTGTTTAAAGCATCAAGATGGTCGCATCCGTGCTTAGTGGCATCGTGGTGAATGCACATTGATAGCGAGCATTTGTCCTCGTCATACGACAATCACCTGGCGTGATGGTATGGAGTGCTATTGAATACACGTCTGGGACACCTTTTGTTCGGATTGACGGCACTTTGAACAGCGCACATTACATTTCTAGTGTGTTACAACAGGCGGCTCTACCCTTAAATCGAGTCATGTGAAATCCTACGTTTCAGCAGGATAATGCACGATCGTATGTTGCCCGTATTGTACTGACGGTAAAAGCTTGGCTTTTGGCCTGGTCTGCACGTCCACCAGATATCTCGCCAATAGTAAAAGTCTGGTCTATGGTTACCGAGCCTTTGGTTAGTCACCACACGCTAGTCACTACAATTGATGAGCTGGGTCATCGTGTAGAAGTGGCATTGGTATATGTACCTGTACATGCCGTCCAATCTCTGTTTGACTCACTGCTCAGATGTATGAGTTCTGTTATTACTGCCAGTGGTGGTTGTTCTGTGTATTGATTTTTCAGGATCGATGCATCTAAATTTCTTGAAAATTTAATCACCTGTTATTTTTAGTATAATATATTTGTCCATTGAATATCATTTCTTTTAGATGAATTTTTCCCCGGTGTAACAATTTTTATGACCAGTAGTGTATATTTATCATTAATATAGATGGTACTCAACAATAATACTAGTCCTTGAATGATCGGTCGAATTTTTCACCTGAAACTATGATGATTCCAATATTAGCCTGTGTAGCGTAAAATCGTGGTTCCTTTACAGAACCCGTTACAAATAAAATTTTTATTATTTTGTTAGAAGTCTATTGAAACAAAAAAAAACAAGTAATATAAAAAATAAGTCAATTCCTACTTAGATCAACAAAGAAAATTTTTATTTTAGCAAATTTTATTAAATAGTTGCAATTAATATAGATACGTATATACATATGACAGAATCGCAACATTAAGTGGTAATTAATTTTTATTTATTATCAATTAAGTATCGTACTGTCATCCAAAACAATCATGTATATATAATTTCAGTTCAACTGAATGCGTTAAAACGTGAAAAAAAAAATCTTTTAAAGTTTTGGCCGGAATCGCTAAAAATGAAACCAACTTGGCTGTATCTGTAATTCTTTAAATAAATAGTTTCAGCCAATTAATTTTAATTAATTATAATTAAATTATCGTAATTTTATCCCAAACAATAGTGTATATAAAATTTCAGCTCAAATGAGCGCTTTAAAATGTGAGGGAAAAAAACCTTTTCATGTTTTGACATTAGTTGCCAAAAATGATGCCAGCGTGGCTGTATTTGTAATTCTACGAATAATTAGTTTTAATCAATTAATTTTTATTAACTATAATTAAATTACTGTATTGTCATTTAAAATAATCATGTATATAAAATTTCAGCTCAATGGAGTGCTTTAAAATGTATTTGATTAACGATTGAAAATTCCACCAAGATAAATAAATATATAGAGTGTATAGTAGAAATTGAATAACAATTGAAAAAGGCATAAAAATAAATTTATTGCTGGATTTGGGCAAAATACACAAGGGCTGAAGTGGAACCGGACACGACGGACAAGATGTGGTCTTACGCGTTTTTGTTTAAAATCACACCCTAGAGGCCTAAGAGATGAGGTACCACAAGCGCCCTTGTAAGGGCGCTACCCTCGGGGGTGCCCTTCTCCTTGATTATCAGCGTGAGCTAGAAGTGTAGGAATAAATGAAGGACTAGAAGCTGCCATAATCTTAATATTATTTTATTAAGATCTTAACTTAAACGAATAACAGATTATATAATAATATGATATGTGAAAGAATCTACGGTAGCTAAACACTCAATATATATAATACCGAAATAAAGTAACCCGAACCACTATCAATAACTAACTCGCCTAAGCTCAATTTCAATGCGAACACAGATCCGAATATTTAAATGGTCACTCCTACCTTAATGTCCGATGAAGCCTCAATCTATCTGATTCTAGCTGAAGTTTTTACTGGCATACAATGGTATGCACCTTGACTAAGGGCTCTCTGTCACGGGTAACTTCTCTTGACTGTCACGTGACTCCTCGAAATACTCTTCCCACTTGCCACACGAAAAAACATAATACTCCCCAAATGCCACCACGCTTACTCTAAACTTCTGTAATTTAAAAGCTTCCTAATTTGCATCTTTCTTTCACGTTTTACTTCTCGGGTTGGTTGGAAAAACTTGCCTTTTTTTCTGGCCCCAAAGAATCCCAAAGGACATGTTAATGAAAAAAAACGCTAGAGTCCTTCACAAACCCCTCTCAGAAGCAAAACGTGATTTATTCGAGGGTCTTAATTGCCCTTAAGAAATTACGTGCATAATTTTTTTTCTGAACTTCTAACTTTCAATATTCCATTTAAATTTTAACTTAGAATAGCCATTTTAACCGTTAATTTCCAATATTCAACTTAAATTTTAAATTTCACGATTCGTCCTCACTTTAATTTTTCATATTCCTCTCTAATTTGAACTCTCGACAGCCGCAATAATTTTACTCAAATAACTAGACCAACATTATCAATTATGTATTTTAATCACGGGAAATTCTATTTTACAAATAAATTGGTGTATTCTCTTCAGGCAACGGGCCCGATGAAAAACCATATACGTTTTAGCTGGAAAAACCAGGGCCACACACCCCTTAACTAACTTAATTCTACTTAATGCTACTTAAAAACTATTACAATCTTCTTCTGTATAACATGCCTTTTTCATTTTGTCGGATTTACAATTTTGCCTAAAAAAAATCTGCTTCTTTTCATCAATTCAGGATCAGTCACCTTGAAATAAAAACTCTTTAAGTCACTTGGAATAACAAATTTTCACATAATACCATTACATTTTACAAATTCCAAACTTTATATACCATTCTTAAATTACAATTAATTTTCATATATACACCTGATCTGGTTTTTTTAATAAACATCCCCTCTAATCGCGCAGCGCTGTTAGTGGTATTGTTAAGAATCTTTCTATGCCGCGTTTCCCCAAACCAGGTGTACACTAATATGAATCATTATAACAATATATATATATATATATATAAATACATTATACAATTATAAACATTTTTTCAATAAAACTTTAAAACAAACAACCAAAGCAATTGTCGCATCTCAGCGAAGTCATACATACACTGATGTGCAAAAATTAAGGACGAAGTCGAAAAATTAGCATATCAGCTGAACGAAGAGGCAGAGCGGACAGAAAGACCAATCAGGAGATTAAGTAAGGTGATGTGCGGTAGCACATGCGCATATATGCAGGTAGACGTAATGGGGGAGTGCCTGAGTAGTATAAAGCATGTTGTCGGTGTAAGATCAGTATTTCTGGCAAAGAGATTGCACGCCGTCTAGCAGTTAAAATCACACCGAGTTGCTGCCTCAGCGAGAAATGGCGAATAAGCAATCTGTTAGACGACATCTGGATGCTTTACCCGAGGTCGAATCATTGGGAAGTTGGAGGAAGGCCGCAGTGTGACAAGTGTGGCTGCAGAGTTCGGAATTGCTCACAGAATCGTTTCACGACTTTGGAGACAATTTCAAACTACAGGAACAGCTATCCGGGGGTTCAGTAGTGGTCGTCCACGAGGAACCACACCCGCAGATGACCGGTACATTGTCTTACAGGCCAAAAGAAACAGGCGGCAGACAGCGGGAGAAATCGCTAGACACACGACACAGGCGACTGGACGACTGATATCGCGTTTTACCGTGGCCAGAAGACTGCACGGTGGTGGTCTGTTTGCACGACGCCCTGTACGGTGTGTACCTTTAACGCCTGCCCATCGGAGAAGGCGTTCTCTGTGGTGCCGGGAACACCGGAATCGGAGAGACAATGAATGGGGACGAGTACTCTTTACAGATGAGAGCAGATTCAATTTGAGTAGCGATTCTCATCGCATACTCATCTGGAGAGAGCGGGGAAGCCGCAATCATCCCTCGAACATCATTGAAAGGGACAGGTGTGGAGGTCGCGGTGTTCTCGTTTGGGGAGGCATCATGCTTGGTAGTCGTACAGACCCTCACATCTTCGACGCAGGTTCAGTCAACGGGACCCATAATTGTAACGAGATTCTTCTTCCATATGTGCGTCTTTTTAGAGGCGCTATGGGTCTGCAGTTCCTTTTCATGGACGACAATGCACCATGTCATCGCACTGTAGCTGCCGAACAGCTCTTAGAGAGTGAGGATATTGAACGTATGGATTGGCTGGCACGATCTTCGAATCTCAATCCCATCGAGCATGTAAGGGATTTTCTAGGCAGACGCTTGGCAGCTCGTACCTTACCACCAGTAACGATTCGGGAGCTTCGATTGGCGCTGCAAGACGAATGGGCAGCAATGCCTCAACAACTCATTGACACCCTCATTCTCAGCATGGGCAGACGCTGTGAAACCTGCCTAGCAGTCAGGGAGATCATATCCCCTACTAAAGACCGGATGTTTCTTGCTGGACACCCATCACAGGGATGTTTCGGCCTTCAGTCGCATTGCGCTCCATACTACTTTTTCAATCAAGCTTCTTTTTATATTTCTGATTTCTCTTTTAGTAAGTGTTGCTGATATTACACATGTCCTTACGTATTGGGGATCTTACGGTATTGAATGTGTTGATTTGGAAAGCTTTTGTACAAAGTTATATTGAAAAAACCGTCTCGTCCTTAATTTTTGCACACCAGTGTAGAAGTAAACAAATGCATATTTACAAATGTTTTCTCCAGAATTTTGAAAAAAAAAATTTACAAGTCAAAAGCTCATTTTTCAGTCTTCTAAAAGATGCACCATTGTAGTGACAACTTTTGCTTGACACTACATTAGAAAATTTTAAGGAACATACATGACTTGCTTCTTGCAATAATTCTTCCGACCGCTTGTTCGAAAGAATGAAACGATACAACCTGTTTCTTATTTTCTGTGGCCGATATCTCCTAGTAGAACCTCGAGAGATTAGAACCGTCTGATGTTCGTTCCTCCTTTCCTCTCTCGGCTAATGCTGTTGTTGACCACTTCTGCTTCTGGTCTTCTGACCTGCTGACCTTGCTTGCTCTTCGATGTAGGGGCTGTATTGATATTCTCGGCTTCCTCTGATTCGAACTGATCCTCCTTGTTGAGTCCTCTTCTCATTGGTTGGTCGGGACTCCACTTTTGCTCCTCTTCTTGGTCTGAGGTTGTACCCACTGGTACTGGGTATCACTATTTCCTCTCCTCTGCATCTTTTTCTAGAATATCACAATTCATTATTACTGGACAAAGTTAACTGTCTTTTTTCACCCTTATTTCCTGGACCCTTCCTCTGTTTTTTCTCTGGCCCTCCAAATACCGAGTTCAGTGTTCGCTTGAACGCAAGAGTGTTTCTTTTCTTCCTCTTTTAGTTCTGTTATTTGTTGTTGTCCAAGAGCTTGAAGCTGATCTTATAAGTGGTTCGCGCTTATCGGTCGTACCTGTCTCTTCCCGATCTTTCTTAAAAAAAACTTATCCCTTTTTCCTCTAACTCACGCTTTACACCTGACCCTTTCTTTCTACCATTCTGTGACTCATTTTTTCTCCGTTACACGTTTCTAAAATTACTCGATTTATAGCGTGAACTATTGTTATCAGAATTACCGGTTCTTATCTCCATCTCGTCACTTTTCCTATGATAATATATTCTAACTTGATCGACATTGACCGTTTATCTTTTTCCAGATCTCCATATCACTAAATTATTGTATTTTACCTCTAACACTCTATAAGGACCTTCAAATTTTGGTTTAAATTTAGCTTCCACTTTCTTTGTTGCTGAACTTAAAGAATGTGTTTATATAAAGACCCAGTCACACACATTCACCTTAATTTTCGCATCGCGTCTGCGTCTATCATAATACTTCGCCCACTTTTCATGCTTAATCTTTGTGTTTCGTCTAGCTTCATCAAACTATCTCTCAATATTCCTTACTGCAAACTCTGTTCCAACCGATACCATCACTAATTTCTGAAGTGGGGTAATCAATTTTCGACCTAAAAATAATTCTGGAGGTGTTTTCTCCGTCGTTTCATTCACTGCCGTACGAATAGCATATGCGAACTCACGTAAGAACTGGTCCCATTTATCGTGTTGATCATTCACATAATTTCCAATCATTTGCACATGATCGCGATTCACGCGTTCGGTTTTATTTGTCTGAGGTCTATATACAACAGTCTTCACAGGCTTTATGCCTAATCTTTCACTAAAATTCTCAAAATATCGGATATAAATTGGGGACCGTTATCACTAATTAATTTTATTGGAGCTCCAAAACGCGATATATAATTATCAAAAAAAATATCTGCTATAACTCGAGCAGAGGCTTTTTTAAGGGATATGATTTCAGCCCACTTGCTGAAATGATCCGTAATTACTAATACATATCGGTTACGTCTTACTCTCGGCACAGGATACGGACCTAACAAATCTAAAGTAACTATCTCGTTTGGATAAGTTGAGATTATCCGAATTAAGCGACCACCTGGTAACTTGCTTTTATAATTATTAAAGCATGATTTCGCTTCGGCGTAATCGACCACAAATTTTTCAAAAGTAACCCTTCTCCTGCAAAAGAAATCTGTGCGTACGCTACTCAACTCAGCAGATTTAACCTCTTAACTGCCAATGAAAAGTTACGTCATTCGCTGGACCGGACCACGCTTTTACACAAAGACGTGCACATGTGGGTTCTGAAGGGAAAAGAAAATGCATAATTAGCAAATTTTTCTTTGAAAAAATTAAATATTTATCCAACACTGCCAGATGCATTTTCCTGCATTCTGAAGCCTTTGGAATAGTTTTCCTGAGAGCAACGCAAAGAAAAGGATAGTATTTCATAAACACGTATATGTACGTTCGGGCATTTAGAGCACCGGTTGAGCGAGACGTATATATACGCCCGTGGCAGTCAAGGGGTTAACGCTCATCAGGCTCTCAACATAACAAGCTTTTAGTGGTACAAGGTACATGAGGGTGAAAAAATAGTAAAACAATTTTTGGGGGAGGATATTAAAGATAAATTAATTGAGCAATTATAAAATGGTTGCAAATATGAAATGACAGAAATAATTAAGAACAAGGATGCAAAACGAAACATGTTTAAAATATTTAACCCTAACAAATGCGAAATAATATGATATATTGGGGGGGGAATCGAAAGAAAAAGGATTATGGGTGTGTGTTTTTAAGTACATTTATCTGTCAAAGTACGCCACAGAGGCTTCTAAGTCATTTCGTCGAAATACATTCGACGAAATAGTTCGGCATGTCTTTTGAGGGTTCGATAACGTTAGCTGCTTGTGAACTTTCCCAGACAGTTTTGAGCCCTAGACGTCTTCATTGCTACATAAAAGGTAATATAATAGATCTTTAACACAACAAAATAAAATGCTATAAAGTCCCGTCCCTATCGGCAGACCTTTCAAGTGGAGATATAATATTCATAACATAAAACTAACAATAAATTGTGCCGTGCCTTAGATTGTGCATTTTAATGCTCTGAATGCAAAAAATAATGTTTTGTTGAAAAGTTTTACCTCTATGATACATTCACGTGCATACACTGAATATTATTATGGAAATAGCTGAATTTGTTTCCTTCTCTGCCGAAAGAGATACTGTAGCTAGAAAAACTACTTGCAGGTCAAGAAATAATTCACTTTTTCAATTCTTTTTATTAGCTCACATTCTCTATATTTTTATTTACCTTGTTCAAATTTTCAATCGTTAATAAAATACATTTTAAAGCGCTCAACTGAGCTGAAATTTTATATACACGATTATTAATATTATTATTATCTCTTTTTATTGAGGACATTTTTAACTCCGTGTACCCCGAAGTATCCAACGGGGGCTTACATTGAAGCAAGCGTGAAGCACACATCACAAAGAAGAGAAAGATTACAACACAAACATCCTTGCCTTACCCGGGATTCAAACCCAGCCGTTACGGCACCGCAATCAGCGTCACTAATCACTGTACTGAATGTGTGACCTACATGATTATTTTGGATGACAGTACAGTAATTTAATAAAAATTCATGTAAATGAACTAATTAAAACTAATTATTCAAAAAAATACAAATGCAACCCACGTTGGCATAATTTTTGGTGACGTATGAAAACTTGAAAAGGTTTTTTTCTCACATATTAAAGCGCTCATTTGAGCTGAAAAATTCTCTATACACTATTGTTTTGAGTGACATTACGATAATTTAATTTTCTTTAATAAAAATTAATTAACTGAAACTAATTATTTAAAGAATTACAGATACAGCCATGGTGGTTTCCTTTTTAGCGACTTGGGTCATAACATTTGTTTAAAGCATTCAGTTGAAAGGAAATTTTATATACACGATTGTTTTGGATAACAATACAATACTTTGATGATAATTAATAAAAATTAATTCCACTTAATGTTGTGATTCTGTCCTATGTATAAACATTTTATATTAATTGTAACTATTTAATAAAAAGTAACTAAAATAAAAATTTTCTTTGTTGATCTAAGTAGAAATTGACAAAAGGTTTTTTTTTTTAATATTACTTGTAGTATTATTATATAGCTTAGAGAGAGAGAGAGAGAGAGAATGAAAGAAAATGAGTGAGATCCTGCCCACAGACATGGAGATGAATTTAATAATTAGATGTCACCGAACTGTCAAAACCCATTAAAATAATTATATAAAAATAACTGGATGGTATTTACATAAAAATAACATTCCAGAAGATTTCCCCCAGCCTATAGAAGGTTGATACAGGAAAGCAACACGGGTGACAAAGCTTGACAGCAACTTTGTAATTCACTATCCTAATGTGGAATTGTAATTATGGATTTGTGTTGTTGTCTGAACTTTCAATTTGTGTTGTTGTAGATTTCATATATATTGTTCCCTGTTAAAAGAAAATACGAAGTGACACGAATTCCAGATTGAATTACAATTCATATTGAAAGAACCTGCTTTATTGTTTGGAATTTGCGTGAATGTGTGTATGTGGTGAAATGGTAGAAGAAGCTCAACGTATCAGGTAAAATTAATAAGATTTTATAAAAGGGAATTTTTGAGTATTCAGAAGATCTCTCTTGTGAAAGTAAATTTTTCTTAAATTATTCCTAAGAGATAGATGAGTTAGGTAAATTTATTTTTAAAAGATAATCTATTGATTCTGCATAATTTTCATGAGTGGTTTTAAGATGTGGTTTTAGGGGGAAATAATGCAAAAAATTGTTTATTTAATTCAAATTGTCTTACAAAAATTTAATTGCGCTAAAAAT
Organism: Trichonephila clavipes; assembly: GCA_019973935.1. Lineage (NCBI taxonomy): Eukaryota > Metazoa > Arthropoda > Arachnida > Araneae > Nephilidae > Trichonephila > Trichonephila clavipes. The sequence goes on along the minus strand of BMAU01021371.1, from coordinate 3,166,287 downwards.
GACTAAAATTTGGTAAGCAATTTTTAACATAAGAAGTATATATATATATAAGCATGGAAATCCTTATTTACGAATTTAATAATATTAAAGTTTTACCATGCGTTGCATCAATATATTTCTGATGATTTTGATATTCTAAAAATATTAAAAAGGTTTTACCTCTTATCCTTTCAATAAACTATCTCATTTTTAAATCTAATCTTTTGAATTTAAATGTGAACGCTCAATCTTGAAATACACTAAACGTATTGTTTAAAACTGTACGTTTTGTATCAAAAACAGCTTAAACAACATAAAAGTTTACCATAAATTTTTAAAAAGTGATGAAGTAATATCATATATATATTATCATCCGGGTGCCATTAAAGACTCGTTATGTTTAGAACAAAATGTGTCGCAGTTTAAAGTCCTTACGTTGGCGTGGTGTGAGCACCGAGAGAGTGGGATATCCTCTCTGGTGTTGTCTTAGGCACTTCCAAATTATGTGATTTATTGCCAATAGTTAATTAAAGATCAAGTAAATGTTTACTTATAACTATGCAGGATATAATGAAAAATGATACCTTCGGTTGAACAATTAAAGAAAATCTATAGAATATACAAGTTTAACTTCTATATTTTTTACCTTATTCATTTATAAACTGGAAGAACTATAGTTAAAAGATGAAAAATTTATCTTTTGAACCACTTTTGAAAAAATCCGTGTAAAATCCCAATGTATCAATTTTTCAGGAGTAGTATTTCTTGCGTTGCAAGTAGAAAAATCTGATATTCTCAGTTCGTCTACTTGCAGAATATTTAGCTTTTTGGATGTTATTCAGAAATTTCCATGGAACTGATTTCAGCAATCTATGTCTCTTTAGCAATACCTTGTATTAGTTCCAAATACATTTGGCTTACTATAGTATGAAATAAAATCCTAGTAAATGCAATTTTTTGTTAAAACAGCTCAACAATGTCTCAAAAGAAATTTCAACCTTTGCTATTTTTTCTACCAATTTCACTAAACATGCGTCGTTGTGAAATATTTATATTAACAAATAGATTTCTGCATGCTTTTCTTTTTCCCTATTTTGTAACTTTAAACGTACAATGTAAATAGAGAATTGGATCCGAGTCTCGCATTTTATGAATAAAATTTTAATTTTAACTTTAACCGTATCTTTAATGCTCCCTTTAGTATTACATATTATAAACTAAATGAAAATATCTGAAAATAAATACATCATCATTTCGGTCCTCAAAGTATTTAAATACTTGTGGTCCCCATTTGCATAATTCCCATCACAGTTCCATTAACATTTGCTCCCTAATGAACATTTCTACGAGACAAAGAGAAATATTTCTATAAATTTCCATCACAATACTAGGACAAAGATGAATTTCATGTGACCTGTTATTTATTATTCATACATCTCATCGTTATGCAAATTTGAAATAAGACTTTCTCCCTGGTGTCGCTCAGGCCCTTTCAGGTATTTTCATAAATTTGAACATTTAGGTCTCTATGTATTTCTGTATAATATTTATATGAAACTGCTAGGATGGAGTAACTAGCATAGGGACAACGAAAGATTGTAGTCCCGGAAGAACTTTAATTGCTAGAATGATTTATGTAAGACAGAAAGTAGCGTGGTTTGTTAAAGTGTATACTCAATTCTTCCCCCCCGTTTGTTAATTTTTTAAAACTCATGCAAAAAAGTCATAAAAAATATGAGCAATGCACGAGGGAGACGTTTTCCACACTATTCTAAAAGTATTGTGATAGGGAACAAGAAATTTTGTTTCATAAGAAACATCGTGTAAAATTGATGAAAATTCCGTTAAATAAATTTTTAGATAATTATATTAATATTTGTGGAATTATAAGAATGAGATAAAATTGTAACTTGAATTAAATTAAAGAATTCATGATATCGAGATATAAATTTAATGTAAGTAATTAGCCTGCAAACACAATGTCAACATTTCAAGTGATTTATTCCAATGTTGCATAAACTACTTCTAAGAAAATACAACACAATGAAAAATATTCAGTTATTATAATTGAATGATTAAAATAATAGTATCAAATAAAGCAACACATTCAATATATATATCACATGTTTCGAGTCAGAATCAGACTTAATTTTTAAAGAACTTTATTCAATCATTTCTACATCTCTTCTGACGCTGAGAGCAGGGAGGAAAAAGCACACCACGGTGTTGGTTAAGTGGGTAACACTTGAAAAACAGATGCGGTAAGTATCGCGGATTCTATGATTGTACTTGAAAGTTAATGCTGACATATGGGGACTATTGAATCTAACGATCTGGAATTAGACATGCTTATTGGCTAGGCCATATGTTCGGAAGAAATAAATGGCTGATTAGTTTGATACTTGAAGATGTACACTGAGAAAGAAGAGTTAAGTGCTAGATAGGGAATTTATATTTTTAATCTAATTTAATTATCTTTATATATATATATATATATATATATATATATATATATATATATATATATATATATATATATATATATATATATATATATATATAATTTAATATATATATATATATATCAAGTTCCACAGATTCACAACACACACACATACACAATAATTGAATTTCAATATAATTATCTTCCCCTGAGATTGGAATAAAATAATTCGAATATGGAAAAAAAACTCGTATTGGCTATAAACTCGTTGAATTTATAGCCAATACAGGTAGAACTGGGGGTTCCCAGATATTTCAACTGCGCTTTATTGAAGCAATCAGATGAAATAAACGCCAATAGAATTGCGTGACAATTAAATATATTTACATACATAAATAACAAAGAACAATACTGAAATGTATCGAATTAGTTTCAGTTCACTATCAGACAGTAAGATATAGGATTAATATTTAATTTAATATTGTTGTAAATAATGGTATTTATTGAAAATATCATAAATAATATTAATTAAAGTACGATAAATAAAGTTAATTAATTAAAATATGAAAACTACTAATGATTAGCTTTTTTACACTATTTATTAGTAATAAATATATTTATTTACAGCGAGATAAATCATAATCTCGATCCTAATTATAAAATGTCAGCTAATAAGCAGAGCGCTTGAATCCAAATATTTTTTTCTGGTATTATAGAAAAGTAGAGGATTTCGGAAATACATTACGGTGTGTGTTGAAATTTTTATAAGAATAAATACCAGGTGACCCAAAAATTCGTTAACACGAAAAAATTCGATAATTCATAGAATAATGTAAGGAGAGTGGTAATAACTTACATGCATGCTTGAAATAACAAAGGGTTTTATTAAAACAAGAAAATGTAAAAAATGACCAACAGATGGCGCTTTATATAACAAAAGCAATAATTAGTATAACGAGTGATTTTTATCAGTAAACGATGCCCTTTATATTACGTGTTCAGCATATCAGTCGTCACTCTTGTAGTGGAGGTATGGTGTGTTGAAAAGATAACTACATGTATGATAGATAAGAAATCACTACTAGATGTCGCATTGAAACATCCCTAATGATATCTGACGATGGTGGTAGACTTCAGGTTGCCCCACAACTCAATACCTCACGGATTGAGGTCTGGGAACCTGGAAGACCAAGCATTACGGAATTGGCGACTCAGAATGCAATTCTTATGAAGCTATACGCCCAAGAGATCTTAAATACTCTTCTTACGGAGCAGTCTCTCCATTCGGATAGTACATTAGTAACAATGGAGTTTCTGGTAAAGCCAACAGGCTGAGATTGTCTGTTTCCTTTCTGACAACTGTTCATTTTATAAACGCTGTTTCACTCACGTTTACTTGTCCAACGCCATTTTTTCACTTTTTTTTGGTTTCAATAAAACATGACATTTGAAACACGCATCTCTCTGCCAACATAGTTACGTGAATTATTGAATTTTTTCAAATGTTAACGAGTATTTAGGTCACATGGTGTAATTTTTTTGCTTCTCTTTAGACCTGCAAGTTCTATATTATTTTTTTATTTCCCTTCTGTTAAATAAACTTTCATAATCTTGTTACAATTTTGGGACCAATTTTACTTTTGGGTCAATATTTAAGAATGATTTTTTAGATTTACCCGAAGTTTATAAGACCTTCGGAAATTTAAAATCGAAGTTATTTTTGTCTTCATATCCTTTAGCGTTAATATAAGTGACTTTAAATGATTTTGGAGTAAATTCCTCGCGTATAAAAATAAAGAATGTGTTTTCTTGAATAGTAGTAAAAAAAGCGTAAAAATGAATTGGTAAATGAAAATGTGTCGTTATAATGCTTATAAATATTAACTACAAGTAGTTTAACATCAAATAACACAGTGTTTAATATATCACCCAATCACGTACAAGTTGTTGATCAACCGTGCATTTTCTGAATGTCTGAAATCTAGATTCTACTACATTCGAATAACAAAATGCGAGTTATGGCCAAAGGTCTTCTGAAGTTATTGCACCCTAAAATTCAATTGGCGTTCCTCACGCCCACGCTATTAGTTCCGATGTAGACTTCAAAGGAGTGGGTAAACATTCATACTTCGAAATGAAATTGAATTTCATGTAATACTCGCCTAAAAGGCAATGCGTCGAGATGTGACACATGACTTTTTGAATTGGCTGGAGTTTCATTAAAATGATTCAAACATCATGGAGGTGATACTTTTTAATTCCGAAAATTCAAATGTAAATTAAATTATTTACGCTTTAACCATTTTTACGGAAAATAATATTTGTCTATTATTATTATATTAATGTATGCTACAAATATCGTCGTGTACAAACCGTGTAAGTTTAAACTGTTTTGTGAAAAATTCAAATAACTCTGTAATTTGAGTAACACACTGTAAGAAGATTTTTATCTCTAACAACGCTAGGCGGTTTGTATTAACGTAAAAGAAAACTGACGGCCTACTGAATATGCTAACGCCTTTTAAAGCGTAAATACCAACTTTTACTGATGTGCTTGTTTAGTACGGTGGTATTACGATCACTCAGTAGGGTAAAAACTTTCTGAAAATCGATTTTGAGTTTTTGATATTTTTAATATCTCCAAATCATTATCTTTCCAATGATATAACATACAAGCCATTATATGAATTAGAAGTATTTTAAAACGACTTTTAAAAAGTAATCAGCTGCCCCGGTCCAGATTAAGTGTAAATATTGACTTTTTAAATATGAGAACTTGCAGAGCCTCCACAAAATTTCATTTAATCATACCCAATTAAATGTAGATTAAATGAAACTTAGGTGCAATTTTAATTGTTAGTTTTTTTACGTCCTTTTGGAGCCAAGTTTGTAAAAAAGATGAAAATATTTACTCTTAATTTGAAATTATTTTGTAGTGTAAATAGAAACAAATAGTGAAATTTCTCCTTTCGAAATTTTTATACTTCTAAATACTTAATAACTTGTTTGTGATGATTCCGTTGAAAACGTGCTTTTTGAAAAAATGATAATAATAAAATTATTTCAATAGCTTAAAAATGAGATTAAGGCAGAAATGAGGATGCCTTTATGCCAACCAATATAGATACTGAACAGGCAATAGTTGTTAAAATATTGCATGCATTTGCTTTTCATCTAAACAATAGTAAAATACATTTAAAATCATTCATTAAATCAATAGAAATTTAAGGGGAATTAAGATTATTATCCTTCATTGCCTTGCATAAAAAATTATAACATAATTTTTTTTTTGATAACGTAAGATTTTTTTATTAAAATTTCTGTTCTCTAAAATTTATATTTTTAAAAATGTGTAAATGTACTGTATGCATATACTCTATGTTTTTAAATGTAATTGTGTATACTGAAGTGACATTTTTGAAATATTATTAAAACATCCAAATAGAAAGCAGATAAAACAAAAAATAACAATTTTCAATAAATTCATAATATGAATGCTCGGTGAACTAACACAGTTTGTCTTCGAAAAAACTAATTAATATATTTAAAAAAAATTCACTTTAGTATAAATATAAATGTCTAATTGATATACAATAAAATTTTGAGTATTTATGCTTAATAGTTTCTGAGAAAAAAGTATCAGATAACACATCAAATGTGATGTTTGTTGTCTTTGCGAGAAGCTTATTACATGCATAAAAAATACATAAATTTCATGTTTAAAAACATAAAAATAGTTTTATTTTGGCTGTTTTAGAAATCATTTGTCCAGTTTAGAGTAATTTTTGAGGTTTAAAGCTGTCTGCAACAACAAAACCTAATGATAACTTTACAAAATTCCAGCGAAAACTTTTAAAATGTCGTATAATCAGGTACTTTAAAATACAATCTCAAATTCACACCAAAACCATATTGATACATTTTCACATTATATTTATGTTGCTTTATGTTCAAATTTAATATCTGTAAAGCATGAAAGCTACTAGTTCTTCAAAAATTGATACAGAATTGAAAAGATTGATGCAATACTAGAAATTATCTCGTTAAAAGAAACTGAAAAATGCTATTCTGGGCAATTTAAGACTTTTTTTGCTTACTATTATATGCAAAATAAATTGCAAAGATTTTAATGTTTAATAAAATGGGACAAATACATGTTGTAATTCATTATTTTTGTGATAAAGTGGCACTTTATAGTGAAAATTCAATTTTCTCAGAAATGATGTTTTTAAAGCTGTATTCATGTTTTTTCTCAGAATATAATGTTTGAATGTAATGCATTTTCCCCCCTCATGTTACAGATATGTATCTATATATTTTCGTGTGAGTGTTTTTGTGATTTTCCCAAAATATTTGACTGAAATCCATATATCATGACAAAAAATGTCAATTTTAAAAAAAAATTCATAGCGATATTTTTATGTTGCATGTTTTTGAGAAAACTAAACAATATATTTTAAATATTTCACTTAATTGCAAATATTAATGTTATTTATTGTTCAGACAACTTTTTAAGCTTTAATATTCAAAAGTTTTTCAAAATAATAGGTAACTAATTACAACTCAGATGTTTAATGCTTTTTGCCGTTGCGAGAAGCTTCTTATATGAATAAAAATACACAAATTTCATATTTAAAAACATAAAAAGTTTTATTTTTGAATTTTTTGAGAAATCTTTTGTACAGTTTAGAAAAAATTTTGAATTTCGAAACTTTAAGAAATTGTATTTGCATGGGAACATACAAACCCATAATTAAACTTTTCGCAACGTCGTAAAATCACGTATTCCCAAACCAGACTTTTACATATTGATACATGTTTACATTATATTTATGATGTTTCATGATCATGTTTGATATTTTTAATGAATCAAAGCTAAAAATTCTTCATAGATTGATACAAAGTTTAGAAAATTGATGCAAAATGCTAAAAAAAATCTCGTTGAACAAAAACTGAAAATTACTATCTATGTATTTTCTGAACATTTTAAGATTTTTGTTTCCAATTTTATGCTGAAAAAATTTAGAAGATACTAATGTTTAATAAAATAGGGCAAATACATATTTTAATTCATTATTTTTGTGGTGAAGTGCCTTTTTACACTAAAAATGCAATTTTCTCAAAATGATTCTTTTTAAACCACGTGTACCTTTTTCACAGAAAATACAGAATGAAAGTACTTGCAATTTTTACTGCACATAAATAATATGTAACTATATATAATGGGGCTACTTTTTTGGAGATTTTCCAAAAGTGTTTTGCTGAAAAGCAGTTATGGTGTTGCATTTACGGTGGCTAGCAGTGTATATGAAAATAAATTGCTGTCAAACAAATTGATTCATTTCCCATTGTTAAATGACTATAAAAGTTGTGATGGGTTCACGCGTCTTTTCATTAACATGTCCTTTGGGTTCTTTGGGGCTAGAATTAATGACAACTCTTTTCCAACCAAACCCAAGAATAAAAGCGTAAAGAGCAGATGCAAATTAGGAAGCTTTTAAATATCAGAAGTTAGAGTAAGTGGTGTGGCAATTTGAGGAATGTTATGATAATCCGCGATTCAAGTGTGAAGAGATTTGTGAAAGTTTAAGTGATAGCCAACAGAAGTTATCCATGACAGAAGTTTCATTAGACATTAAGGTAGGAGTGACCATTTAATATTCGGATCTGTGATAGTCTAAGAATTGAGCTCAGATGAGTTAGTATTGATAGTGGTCCGGGTTACGCTATTTCGGTATTATATATATTGAGTGTTTAGCCACCGTAGATTCTCTCACATACATTATTATTATCTAATTTGTTAGAGGTTTAAATTGTGAAGATCTTAATAAAGTCCTATTAAGATCATGGCAGCTTCTAGTTCTTCATTTATTCCTACACCTCTAGCTCACGTTGATAATCAAGGAGAAGGGCACCCGAGGGGGGGCGCCCTTACAAAAGTACCACAAAGTGGTACTGGATGATCGTCGACTGAAAGTGGGTGAGCTAGCAGACATAGTATTCATTTCAAAATATGTGGCACATCGCATATTGTCTGAAAGTTTGGACGTAAGAAAGGTGTGTTCAAGAACGGTGCCGCGTTTGCACCCACTCGAGCAAAAGCAGTGTAGTGAAGATGTTTCCATTGAGTGTTGAGCGACATTTCACAGCAACAAAGCAGAATTTTATTGCCGTTTCATAACCATGGAGGAAATATGGGTCCATAACTTCACACCCGAGACAAAAGAACAATCAAAAGAATAGGAGAAGCGGCTCAAATGAAGGCTAAAACCATTCTATCTACATGCAAGGTCAAGGCGTCGGATTTTTGGGATGCGCGTGGGATAATTTTCATTGACTATCTTGAAAAAAGAAAATCTATCAACGGCGAGTATTGCGCGAACTTATTGCAACGCTTGAGTGAAAAAACCAAACACACACACACAGAAATGGCTGCCTTTGGAAGAATTTTTTTTCACCAATAAAATGCACCTGCTCACAAATCCCTTATTGCAATGGCCGAAATTAATGAATTCAAATTTGAATTGCTGCCTCGTGCAATCTGATTGAGCCCTTCGGATTATTTTCCATTCCTAAACTTGAAAGAATGGCCCAGTAGTCAAAGATTTTCCAACGATGAAGTGATGTTTGCATTTAATGGCTATTTTGCGGAGCAAGACAGTTCTTATTATAAAATGTGCATCCAACTTATTGAACATCGCTGGGAAAAGTAAATAGAGCTGAAAGGAAATAATGTTGAAATATATATATATATATATATTTATATATATATATATTCCGAAATGTTTGTGTTTTTCTGTGGGGTCGGGTACTCCTGGGACCACCCTCGTAAGTTCAATACTGAAATTGATTCGCTGTTTTGCACATTCGTAAAGGAATCAAATAAAAAGTCTGAAATTGGAAAATAAAGAAAAGGTAGTATATTTTAAGTATTTGTTGAAAGTATTTATATTTCCAGCGCAAGTATGACATTCACACACCACGAGATCTCTAGAGTTATAAATTCTACAGACTTGAAATTTGTTGGGCATGCATCTTTTGTCTTTATAGGAAAAGATAAATATCCACGTTTGTGCTACTGACGTACAGATTGAAGGTTTGGCAGACATGTTTTGTTGTTAAGAATATATCTTCTAAGGATGAGTTTTGCCAAAATTTTCAAACAAACAGGAAATTTGGCAGACAGGTTTCTTTTTTCTATTAGAGATCCGCTGTGAGCAGTTTTTGCCGAAGGAGGACAATACAAAAAAAAAGATGTAAAAGAGAAATCGAATTCCCGTGTAACTGAACATAAAGTTTGTTTTGTTTCCAAAGAAAGTCATACAGGAAGATAGAACGAGGAAGAGGAGGAGGTCAACTAACGAGAAGGACACCGGTATATTAATATCTCAATCTTTTAAATACTGCTTTTTTTGTTATTAATCGAGAACCTTTAAAAAATTATTTTCATGCTTCTCCAATTTTAACGAAAATCAGTAAAAAAATTACAAAATCTTGACCCTTTTCTAAAGATACGTTCTATTCTCATTAAGACGATTGAGATCGACCAGTGGATTGCCAAGACATTTTGGGATGACAGCCGGAAGATTAGCAGTTAGTAATTATTTTCCGAAATTTTCAATATTGGCTGACAGTTAGGTGACTTTAAATCTTTTATTGACTACAACTACAAGAACAATAACTTCAGATGAAAACGTTTTATTTTTAAACGTACTTTTAATTGTTTGATAATTAATGCATCATTTGATATTATAAAACACGTGGCTACGTTTGTATCTTGCTTTAAACGCTGTCTTAAAAAGGTAAGTTTTTTTCAAGGATGGTTACATAGGTAAGTGTATAGTCCATATAAGTTGTAATAAATATTGTAGAATTTTTTCTTAGCTTACGTTATCTACGGCACTGGGTGTACTGTAACACCTAGAAAAATTGAGAAGTAGCCCATACCCTTGAGAAGTTTGTCCGCTCGCGTTCTATAGGATTACAAGAAAATTAATATATCGAGGCCTTTATTTTTAGATAATGCGGAACTGGAAAACACACGTTAAAGTGATTACGGCGACATCTGAACATGACAGAAATTTTCAAATAGCTCCGCTTAAGTTCATTAACGACAAAATGCTTTCAAGTGTAGCAATCTTCTTTATTTACATTACCTTCATTGGGTGTAAACAAAACATTAATCCCTAACCTTAACCTTTAGCCACCGGAATAAAAGAAAGAAGGAATAGTGAGACCTTAATGAGCTAGAAACATAGTGTAGCTCATTGCTATTCTCTTGTGAGTATAAGCCAAAGCAATTAAAAATATCAAACTGAGCAAAGGCAGCATTTCTCACAGTGCTTTTCTCACTGAAGCCAATTAATGTATTAGTGAAAACAAAACGAATTTCAAGAATGGAGGCATTAGAATGTGCGAACATTTCGATTATTCAACGCTCATTGTTTACTTGAGTGATAAAAGCCAAATTCCCTTGCATTATAATATGCAAGGTTAAGATGCTTTTTAATACTTTCTTGGTCAAACCCCTATGCTAAATACAGAATTCCAATTACCAACTGAGAGTCGAACTTTTCTCATTAGTTTTATTTACGTTCTTAATTAGGTATAATTTCTAGTTTTAAAATTACTTAACTCTGTTTGCAATATCAGTTAACTGAGATTTGTTTGAATTTGAGAGACGAATGTTTGAGTTGCAGATTGGAGGGAAAACACTGGGATTACTGAAGTTCAAAGAACCTCACTAATGTTCATGCTTTTCGATAAGTGTGGACAAAAAAATTGATTGGATAAATGATGATCTGAGATAATGGGCGAAACTTGTGTGTAGTGTATTGATATTTTCATTATTTACTTAACTAAAACTTTATTGTTTCAATATTCCTTATTTTTCTTCCAACGGGCACACGTTCAGTTTTCTAAATTGATTTATTAAAGTAGGTTAAGAAATGTAGTACACATTATTTGCTTCATTTATGATATTTTTCTTTGATACAGTACGAAAAAGGTAAAAATGTTGAGTGTGTGCATTGTTATGTGGTTGATACATTTTCAAAAAGTAAGAATGGTCCACACAATGATTCTTTTGGAAGAAATGATAATTTATTATTGGATTTTCTAGTAGTTAAGCTTGATATTCTTCTATAAGTTAGAAGATTGGACGAGTAACTAGACATTCTTCTAATAATACATGACAAATCTATAATAGCACAGTTTTGAAAATCTCACAAATATTGCTCAAATCAATTCAAATACGTAAAACCATCTGCACATAAGGCAAATAAAACGTCTATGTAAAATATTTGACCACATTACGGCTTTCTTGCATCGGATTTATGTAAGTTTCAAAAAGAGTCTGAAATTATCTTGTCAAACAATCATCTTAGACATTTCTGGAATTTTCCACGTGAAATTATTTTGGCTATCAAATGTATCAATTATCAAATATGTCAACTAATTAATCCTATTAACTTCTGGAATTTTCTTAATTAATTCCTTTCAGTTAAAAAAATCATCTTTCCAGTGCTTTTTTTAAAAAAAAACTAAAGAACCATTAACGGGAAATATTATGAACAGGAAGTGTTGGCGCCAACTGGAATTATAGTTCGAAAAACATTTTTTATTATTATTTTTGTTTCCTGTTTTTCTTTCTTGTTTTTGCACCTCGTGTCCTATGTCTGTTTCAGGGTCTTTCCTTCTCTTTAGAAGATAGCACCTGTGTGTGTTCGTGTCTCTGTTTGTTGTTTGTGTTTTCCTTTTTCTTTTTCTGTATTTGCATTGTAATTGTAAACGTTTTTTCTGTATTCTTCCCCCAGTTCTCAATAATTTTGGGGAAGGGTCCCTCATTTGGAACCTTTTTGTACATGTTTTTGTTTAATTTGAAAATAAAATACTTCTCGCGGAGGGTTGGAAGCAGCTCTAAACACTTTGGGTGAGCTCGATTCTCTGGAGTAAGTAAGTAAACCAATTATTTCACCTATTCATTAGCGTTATCGAAGTAGTATTTTCTTTTGTTTTACAAACGATCTTTTTGGCCATAACGCACCTTCTGTGGGGAAGCAAAGAAATCCAATGTTTGAGTGAGTGAATATTAACGTCGCCCTATTCAGCTATTCGAGAGTTTGGGGCAACTGACCTCGTCATTTTGAACCATGGTCAAGAGACGAAGACGACACCTGGGTTGTAATCCACTCTCCTACATTAGAGGAAAGACATTTGAGCATCGGACCCCTACACGGCGGGACTTCAGCGGTACTAGGCTCGAACTCATGACATGCGAGCCACGAGTCCATTATCTCGACCCCTAGGCTACCGCGACCACGTCAAAGAGTCCTGAGATTTTCCCGACAATGTCGATATTTACTGCTGAAGCATGTTTAAATTGAAATACATATATTAAATAAGTATATTATGGATTAATTCATTAGTGTCCCATTGTACTCCAGTTTTTGTGCTTTCATTTTAAATCTTTTACTCTGTTGTTTAGTTTTTTTTTATTATATTACAGTATAGTTAATTCTTATTTTTCAAATTAAACTCAAGCTTAAGTTATATATATATATAATATATAAGTCAATATATTTGGTTAACATGAAAAAAGCACGCGTATGTTTAGTTCTACCACTAAAGTTTGATATTTGAATGTTGCTTTTTATGTGTGTGGTTAGCCACTTAAACATAATATTCAACAATGCGTCACTTATCAAAAGTAATTTTCGAATTACCATTTAAGATCGTTAAGCCTAATTTAAGGAATTCATTCCCTCTTAAATCATACGCTCTTCTCATTTTTGTTTATAAAAGTAATTAAACAATTCACTGACGATAACTTATTTCATAGAATACTACTACTTGTTTGAATATTATAAGATCGATGTTTATCTGGTGAAAAAGTAATCTCTTCATTTAAATTGTAAGCATTATGTCATCATAAAATTGCTTTCATATATGGAAATGATTTATTCGAGACTGAAATCAAATTTAGTAAGCCTCATTAACGCCTTTATTACTTTCCAAACTTTAATTGATTTTTTCAGAGGGTTTTAAAAGTTCATCATGATATAAATTAATTAAATTAAATCTTGTACGTGAGAGGATAAAATATATCGAAAAGATGAGCCTTTTTTAAAAAAGAATATCTACAAGAGAGATATTTTTCCTTGCAATTTGAGTTTCTCAAGTGTATGAAAGTATGCAGAATAGTTCTAACAGTAACAAACCTCGAAATAATAAATAAAACGATTGTTGTATTTTGAAAACAGTAAACATTATTACACACATGCAACGCATATTTATGTATACTCTTCAAAAAAGAAAAAAAATGTTTATATGCAAGATTGAATCTTTTTATTCTTCTTACGATAAAGCATAAAATTATTTACTTAGTTTAAAATTCCTGCGGATTAAGATATAGATAATTTACTTAAAACTGTTTATTTTTCAAATTTCTACATACACGGGAATTAAATTGGGTAACATTAAAAAAAAAAAAATATAATCTTCATTTTAAAGCAAAACAGAAAAAAGCTTATTAAAACTGCTAACCAAATCAAAACATATATTACACTATACATATACATAAATTCCCTTTTACTTTTTTCTACAAAACCTTAAATCGCCGTATAGAAACATGAATAAACTCGTAATTTAAGTCTTACCGACTCAATACCATAAACACACTCTTTAACCAAATATTTCTCCGACAATATACTGGGATTTCCTCACTGAAATATAAACAAAGCAAAGTGAATAAATGTTTCTTTTATTGAGCAAAAACTTAAATCGTCCTGTTTTCAGATAATCTTTAAAAAGTTTTCTATGTTAAGAAATGACAGAATTTTTCTCTTAATGCACATTTTTTCCCACTTGTTTTTATTCTAAAAAATCCTTCATTGGAACTCGAATGAATCGGGTAAGTGAGTTCTCTATCAAAATGTCAGTCAGTAGAGTCAGTCGATGACTTTGCTTAGGAATGTTTTTCCACAATAAAAGATAGATCGTTGCCCTTTCTTGTCAGCTTAGGGTTTCTAGCAATGGTATACTGTCCTCTTTATCCCTTACAATTTTCTTTCTATTTTTCGTAAAGTGACGAAAATGAAAGATTAAGGATTCGATTGAGCCAGGCAGAAGAAAAACAAATCAAACTTTATTGACCGAATGCACGACCAAAACAAATGAAGCACTTTGTTCGTTATATTTTGTGATGAAGTTTTTAATTTTAATATTTGACTCGGTAAATAAAGTTTCATATCGGTTTGGTCGGAATTTCGCGAGCGTCTGTAAAATCATCTAAATATCCTCTAAAAATTATATTCGATGGATGCTAAAGAAAATGTTCCGCACATAATGTATAGCATAAATTACGATAAATATCTAAATATGGATGAATGCAAATAAAAATTCCGTTTATGTAAATATAAAACCTGGGGAGACCCCCCTGGGTCTCACTTTGGACACCAAGATTAATTTGAGGCAAAGAACCACTAAGAGCCATTTTAAATAATAATAATATTTATTATTTTCAATTTCTCAAAAAAACACTAATAACATATAATACTTTTTATGTTACGTCAACTAAAGGGATTTACCTTTATATTAAATTAAATTACGAATATAATGCAATTAATTACTAATTAAGCTCAAGATCAAGTAAGGTCTACCGAAATAGGATATCCGAGAAATACACCTACTCGAATTCTTAACTCTCATTAACTTTAACTAATTCGATTAAACTAACGCTTCTTTTAAGCGTAAGCAAATTATATTTACCGCTGGCTTTATCAGCTTTCGGGTACTTCCTTAGAAGCACAGCAATTCTTCTGTACTTTTCTAATATCTTGGAATCCTCTAATATTGCGGTTAAAGTTGCTAGCTCAATAGCCTTCCATCATCTACATTGCTATTTTACAACGCTCGACTTAAATACCTTATCTATTTTGCACATCCCGTTCATCTTTTTGGAGTTGATTGGAAATAAACGTGAATTTATATTCCCCAAAAAGACGCCTAATAAGATTAGTGGAAAGGTTCCGTACAGATTCGTCACAAACCCACCTTTTGCTGAGATCCTTTAAAATTCTTTACAATGTAAAAACAAAATGAATGTATGTGTTTGTTAAGATTTTCAAAAGATGCAAAAAAAGCTATGTAAATTGGAATTCAAATTCAAAATTCGTGTGGGCACATTTTTTTATTAAATAGATTCTATCACATTTTCTGACTCTTAAGGCGGGGCCTCAAAAAACTATTTGCGAGCTGCTAATTGCACACCCCTGGACTAGCGTACTAGGGTAAATTTTTAGCAACTAACCACTTATTAGAATTCGAATTTATCATTATCATACGTTTGTATTAACTATTTCTATTTGTTACGTAGTATTAAATCGAAAAAGGAATTATATTTTGTTCACACAAGCGTTTACTGTTTCAAATAAATATTTTTTTCAGAAATAAGAGACAAATGTGCTTCAGCATTTAATTAGACAATAGTGTGCAACGACTATAAATAAAAATAAAACAAAAAATACTACATTTTTTTTGTGGTAAATTTCCTTCCCTTCTTTTTGCGTTTCATTTGATCTTCATCTTAGTGTTTACCAAAATGCCCCTCCCCCCCAAAAAAAGTTCACCTTTTTTAAGGTCTATCTGTATTAAGTATATTTCTGTTCATTAGGTAATTTTTATTCGAAAAATCAATTCTCTTGTTTTGTTGACCGGCCTTTACTTTCAATAAACATATGTAAAAAAATAACTGTAATAGAAGTCGATATTATATAAAAAGTTAAAAGACAGACTATTGGTTGTGTGTGTGTGTCTTGCTTTTTATCTTCAATGAACACATCAAATTGCGTAGTTATTTTTTTATTACTAGACAATTCTAAGACAAGATTTAATAAATTTTAAATTAAAATTTCAATGCTAATTATTTTCTTGAAAAATTTAATAGCTTATAAATGTCTCTTTCCTCAACTCTCAAAGGATTAATTGAATTTTAGGATAAAAACATGTTTTTTAATAATATAACTCTAAAATCTAAAAGAAAACAATTCCGCAAAGTAGTTTGTACATTAAATTTTATATATATATATATATATATATATATATATATATATATATATATATATATATATAATGGGTATTTTTATTCTCTCTAAAATTTTCTTAAAAAAACTTCTGTCAACATTTATAACTCAATAAGAATTTTGAGTTAAACACTAATGATGAAATATATTTAATACATAGCAATGTAAATTAAGTGAAACTGGAATCTATACGACAAAGTCAAAAATTTTTTCAATTCAAGCTGAACAAATTAATTTTCTTTTTGATCTAGTTTGCTTTCACTGAACCATATATAACTGATTTTTTTCCATAATAGAATGTGGTTTTAGGACTTATCTGTATCGGAAAACAATTTGCATAAAGTGCTCTGAAACGAACAAAAACGTTTGTGTTGAGTTACAAGCCATAATAAATTAAAAGAAACAAGAATAATTCATTTTTTAAAATTATGTGCAACAGCAAAACGATGAAAATATTCCCGCAAATAATCTTAAATGTGGTTGTTTTGATGAGTTAGAGAATTCGAATGAAAATTGATATAATTAATAAAAAAGATATTTATCCCACCTTTTAAACTGCTAAAATAGACAAATTCTAAATATATATGTAATTCATGAAAATAAGAGTACTTTTTTGTAGTGATGTGTGTGTCTTTGTGCGCGCATGCTTTTTGTAAAATACAGAAACACCATGAAGAGAAGAAAGAGAATATTTTAGAAGTCCATTAACTGATAATGAAAAAAAATGTTATAACGAGTATTAATAGTATCGATGTAATCCAGAGATGCGTTAAACATATGAAATTTGGTAATATACGACTCGAAAATGCTTAACCCTTTATTTACCGACGATACTTCTACGTACCACTCGCTTTAAAACTACATAGAATAACCATTTTAACGACTATTCTGACGATGCGTAGCGGGAATATTCTTTTAAATCCACTCTTCCAAGATATATGACAGCACGGGTTCTATGATGATTATTTTAGTGGAGAAGGCGAATAGTTCCATAGCAGAAATTTCGTTTTCAGTGGATTACGAAGATTGTCATTTTGTTCCGAAAAAATAGTTAATGTGAAAAGGTATGTGTCTTATTTTTTTTGTATGTTAATGAAGACCTTAGAAAACGTTGTGACTATTTATTTTAAGGTAACAATGTAAATAATTAATTTTACATTGAATATGTTTAATTAATTAGTTCTAACAGATTCAATTTCCAAAAGTTGGCTATTTTGTTTACGTATATCCCTTAAATTTCAATGTAGTAATTAAAAAAGAAAAAATATATTGCATAAAAAAACTGCAGTAAGTCATAATGCGGTAGATAAAGGGTTAAAGAGGGGCGGGCTGTTGAGGGACATTATACATATATAAGCGTGTATCTCTGAACTTTTAAAATTGTGTACAGGATGATGAGATGTGTCTTTCAGTCATCAGATACAGTCCAAGCTAAGACGTTTGGGATTCGAATTTTATGCCTCTGTAAAACGAAGGTTAAAATATAACTATTGACATGGATCTTTAAGCATGGATCCTTACGCGGAATGTAGCACTTAATATTATGTGATCTGCAGGAAACCATTCTGATCTACTACGACATCATTTTAGACGAATCTGCGGCTATTGAAGTTTAACACTCTCGCTGCGTAGTTATTTTATCAAAGTAGAATTTACATTTTAAAGTTAAAATATACACAAAATTTTTGCAAAAGAACTTTCATTTTAAAATATGGAATTAGATCATCAAAACGTGGACATAAAAACATAAATGAAACCATAAACAAGAGCAACACGGGTTGCACAGCTAGGTAGTCGGTAAACTGCATTCCCGTGTAAATCGCGGGTTGCGCAAAGTTTGCTACATCTACGTTTAGGGCTGCGGTAGCCCAATGGTCAAGGTATCGAATCATGGTAGGCATGTCATGAGCTCGAGTCCAGTACCAATAAAGACCCGCCGTGTAGGGCAGCAATGCACGTTAAATCTGTCGAGAGCTGAAATGTCCTCTTATTGGTGTGGTGTGGTAGTTGGGAGAGCTCAGGTGTCGTCCACGTCACTTGACCACGGTTCAAAATTACGTTGTCCGTCGCCAAAGGCCCTCGTGTAGCTGAACAGGTCGACGTTAATATTCACTCACTCACTCACGCTATATCTACGTTGCCCGTAGAAATCGCTGAATGCGCAGCGAGCCATTAGTGATGGAGAATAGTATGCACAGTTTTTAAGGAGGTTGCTGTACATTGGATAGCAAAAATGAGATTTTGCTGTGTCGGGCCTATTGCGCAATCTTCTGAGCTTTCCTAACATTTTTTTACATTGGACTTTCAGACATTTCATTTTACTGATGAGTTCTTTGCAGCAGCGATTGTTGGTAGCACTTTGTAGAGCTACGTTGATAAACTGCTAGTGGTATTATATTTCTCTATACGACATGATATCTTCATGCACCTCGACAATGCAACCATGTCCGAGGTTGCCCAATGGGTTACAAGGACTTCTACAGCATTGTAAATGTATCATTAGCTCAATATCTGCGGAAGAAACGTGCACTGTGGGTAAAATTAAAAAGTATTCTGAATTTTAAATTGGAGTATTTTTAGGTTCTTTGTGCTATGAAAATTGTGCGCGCAACTTTTTGAGGTAGAGTAACTTCGCATCTTTTGCGAGTGAATGAGTGAATATATATTAACGTCGAACTGTTCGGCTACATGCGCACCTTTTGCGAAAGAGCAGGCATAGTATATTAGACGATCATAAAAACTCTACCCTGATATAGTAACTTCTAGTACCTTATCCAATCAGCCAAATGAAATGAAATTTTAATGATTGTTATTTGAAAGTATGCGGTCAAAATTGTGATGATTTAAAACAATACCGCTCTGATGGTTATGGCAACAGTGAAGAAATTCCTATATTTTGAAATGTCAATGTCTATGTTTACACCACGAAAATTAATAACGGTGATTATAACCACAAGTGACATCGACTGTTTAGTTAAGAACATTCATCTTAAAAAAATTCACAGATATAACTCCAGATGTTAGGATACGAAGTTAGTTAAAACGCACGATGCTCTCTTTGAAATATATGTGAGCGGAA
Organism: Trichonephila clavipes; assembly: GCA_019973935.1. Lineage (NCBI taxonomy): Eukaryota > Metazoa > Arthropoda > Arachnida > Araneae > Nephilidae > Trichonephila > Trichonephila clavipes. Next base: position 3,146,705 of record BMAU01021371.1, on the reverse strand, counting down.
TCTCTTCCCCATTTATTTCTCTGTAGCGTTTCTATTTAACCATCCTCGCAAATTTCTGCAAAATTGCAAACTTGCTGGGCCGTAGGGCCTGCGTTCAAATTCCGGAGAAGGCATGGATATTTGTATTGTAATCCTTCATGATTTTAAATTCCTTCTTTTCTTTGTAATGTGTGCGCTTCATGCTTACTTCTGTAAGCCCCCGTGTTATACTTCGTGGTGAACAGAGATTTATAAATGTTCTCAATAAAAAAAAATGGACGTTTTACGTGTAGACAGTTCATCGTGAATCTACGAATGATAGAGATGTGAGAATAGATGAAGAGGATTTCGCAGTTAAGTACTTTTGCGAATAGAAAAATAGCTATTTTTCTATTTTTCCCAAATGGGGATGCATTTTAGCAACTTAGCCTTTACAGATAAGTCCCCAAATGTGAGAGCTTTTTCAAGGTGGCACCATCAGGTTGTCATGTTCCTTCTCTTGGAAGTACATCTCTCGAAGCATCAGCGTGAACTAGAGGTGTAGGATTAGCGAAAAGACTAGGATCAAGCAATATATTAATATGACTTTATTAAGATATTCAACTTAAACCTTTAACAAATTAAATTATAATAATTAATATGAGAGAATCTACGATGGTAAAAATACGCAAAACACAATAAAACTTAATCTAATTCAGACCTCTATATGCATAAACGAACCACCTAATTCCCGATTCTAAAATTAAATAATCCTATTTTGTTACAGCATGGAGTAATGACCAATCTTGTCTTTGTATGCAATGGTATGCAACTTGGATGATTCCTTCTATTCGATCCCTAATAATATGAATTCACGTCCCGCAAAACTCATTCAGACTTGAACCACGAACTGTAATAACCATCAACTGCCACAAACTGACATCAATTGTGAAACATTACCTTACATTGCCATCTCACTTACTCTAAGATCCGATATTTAAAAGTTTGTTCATTTGCATCTTTTATTCATATTTCACTTCTTGGATTTAGTTGGAAAAGTGTTGCCATTAATTCTGGCCCAAATAACCCAAAGGACTTGTTAAAGAAAAGACGCGTGAGAAACAAAACGTAATTTTTTCGAGGGTCTTAATGACCCTTAAGAAATTACGTGCCTAAATTTTGTTCTTCTACTTCTAACTTTTCACGCTTTAAATTTTAACTTCGATTATTCATTCTAACCATTAATTTCCAATGCTCCACTTAAATTTGAATTTTCACTATTAATCTTAAGTTTAATTTTTAATATTTCTCCTTAATTTGATTTTTCAACAGCCACCATAAATTTTACTCATTTAACTAGATCAACACTCATATTTATGCATTTTAATCACGGTAGATTCTCACATGTACAAAATAAATGGACATGACCCATCCAGGCTAAGTGACCGGGGAAAAGCCATAAATGACCTAAATGGCAAAGAACGAGGTCCACATGTCCTTTAAATAACTTAATTCTACTTAAATGTTACTTAAAGTCTAACAATTCTGTTTCTTAACAGTTTCTTGTCTTCATTGTCTTTCGTACAAAGAAAAATTAACCATTACAATCTTCCTTTTTCCACATAGACTTCAGCTTTTTCACAATATTCTTGCCCTCTGTAAACATCAGTTTTAAGTCCTTATCTAAATGAAAATTTTCTATAGACTTCAGGGTCTGTCACACTGAAACAACCTAACTGAAACCTCCTAAGTCATTTGGTAAAAACAAAGTTTCACACATTATGATTACATTTCACAATTTTTATACATTACATATCACTTTTAAATTACAACTAATTTCTATACATATATTTCATGTGGTTTTTTCAAAAACTTCTTCTCAAATCGCGCAGCGCTGGTTAATGTTATGTTAGTATGCTATCTACGCCGCGTTTCACAAAACCAGATGTACATTAATATGAAACAATGTAACAACATATATACATAGATTTACAATTACAAATATTTTTCAATAAACAATTAAAACAAACAACCAAAGGAATTGTCGCATCTTAGCGAAGTCATACACAGAAGTAAACAAATGCATTTTTACAATTGTTTTCTCCATATTTATATAAAAATTTACATTACAGAAGTTTATTTATCCCTACTAGAAAAACACTCATTGTAGTGTCCATTTTTGCTTGTCCTTAAATTTTAAATATCCGACAGTGACTTGCTTCATTGCAATAATTCTTCCGACCACTTGTTCGAAAGAATATAAAAAAGAAACGATACAACCTGGTTCTTATGACTTGTAGTTGGCGTTTCCTACCAAGACCTCCAAGGATATAGACTTTCTCGTACACGCTCCTTTCCTTTCCTGGTCTTGCCATTGTTGATCACCTCCTCGTCTGGCATTCTTGTTGCTTGATCTTGTTCGCTCTTCGATGTAGGGGCTATCGTTCCTTCCTCTGCCTTTTCTGGATCGAACTGGTCCTCCCTGTTGTGTCTTTCTTTCTATGGTCGATCGGGAATCCACTTTTTTTCCATTTCGTGGTCTGAGGTTGTAGCCGCTTGTGGTGGGCGTTACTGTTTCTTCTTTTCGGCTTTTCTTTCAAAATTTTGGCAGATTATAATTAGTCCTATAATTAAACGACCAAGCTTTTTTAGGTACTCTATATTCTGAACCCTTTTGAATCTTCCTTTCTGGTCCTCCCGACCCAGATTCATTTGATCTTTTATATCCTAACATTTCATTTTTGCTTCTTTTAATCCTTATCCTTTTCTCAGACCAAGATCTAGGTATTGATCTGATATGTGGTCCCCGCTTATTGGTCTTATTTGTGTGTTTCTTACGCTGATAACTTATAAAAAAACATAACCCTTTTTTCTCCAAATCACGCTTTACCTCTGACCCTTTCTTTTTACCATCTTGCGACTCATTTGATCTCCGTTGTACTCTGTCAAAACCACTCGATTCATCGCGTAAACTTTCGTTATCCGAACTACCAGGTCCTATCTCCGTCTCGTCACATTTCCTATGACGATATATTCGAACCTGATCTACATTAATCGTTAACCTTTTTCCCGGCTTCCATACCACTATACGTTGTTATTCTTTACATCTAATACTCTATACGGAGCTTCAAATTTTGGTTTATATTTAGCTACCTCTTTTCTTGTTGCCGAACTTAAAGGATGTGTTTTTATCAAAACACAATCATTCACCTTAATTTGCACATCGCGCCTGTGTCTATTATAATATTTCGCCCACTTTTCATGCTTAACCTTTGTGTTTTGTTTAGCTTCATCAAAATTCTCTCAATATCCCTTACTGCAAACTCAGTTCCAACCGATACCATCACTAATTTCTGAAGTGGGGTAATCAATTTTCGACCTAAAAATAATTCTGGAGGGGTTTTCTCTGTCGTTTCATTCACTGCCGTACGAATAGCATATGCGAACTCACGTAAGAACTGGTCCCATTTATTGTGTTGATCATTCACATAATTTCCAATCATTTGCACATGATCGCGATTCACGCGTTCGGTTCTATTTGCCTGACGTCTATATACAACAGTCTTCCCAGGCCTTATGCCTAATCTTTCACTAAAATTCTCAAAAATATCGGAGATAAATTGGGTATCGTTATCACTAATTAATTTTATTGGAGCTCCAAAACGCGATATATAATTGTCAAAAAAATTATCTGCTATAACTCGAGCAGAGGCTTTTTTAAGGGATATGATCATTGCTGAAATGATCCGTAATTACTAATACATATCGGTTACGTCTTACTCTCGGCACAGGATACGGACCTAACAAATCTAAAGTAACTATTTCATTTGGATAATTTGATACAATTGGAATTGACCGACCAGCTGGTAACGCGTTTTCATAATTATTAATTTGGCACATATGGCATGTAGAGACATATTGATCAATCAGTTTTCTCATATACGGCAGTGCTTCTCAAACTTTCAATACTGTCGACCCCCCTTTCCAATCAGAATTTTTATCGCACCCCCTGATACATTAATAATGTACTGAATATAATAATAATACACTTGGACACTAAAGCTACAATAGGCGATCCTAATTATAAACCATACAAATTAGTAACATAGTAACATAAGTATTAAACTTTGTATATACTACTTTTGAGCAATAATAAATAAATAAATAAAATAATAGGAAAATTATGTTATTTTTCCTTACTCTAATTTTTAAATTGAACATATTGTAAAATGCGGTGGCTGCTTAGAAGACAAAATATAGATATCTGCTAAATATAGAAAAAGAACTCAGAGGGTCAATTTCTAATAATAAGCATTCCTTATAAAAATTTTGCTTTGCAAGACAAGCCCATGGAAGTTATTAATACTTATTAAACTTTTTCTTAATTTAGTATTATTTAATTAGTTATAAAATACTCTGTGCAGCACTGATACATTAAAAGTATACCGGCCGAAGTACCCGCTCTTTGCAGTTCATTTATAAGAAAATAAAACATTCCTGATATAATATCTGTATTGTAAGGAGAGTAAAGCCAAGTGCGCGACAATGTTAACAAAAATGTAAAACGCTTTTTTTAAAATGATTGCTCAAATTATAATTCGTTTAAAGCGAATTTTAATTTTAAGCCTCACAGAATTAGCATTTATAATTGATGTTAAATAATGAACAATAATAAAAAATTCCGATGAAGAATAATTGTATTATTTTTTAATATTTAAAGCAAAAAGACTTCAACATGTTTTAACCTGGGATTAAGCGCACTCGATACGTTTGAGCGGGATTATTGAGTTACCCCGATCCTTTTTTTTATAATTATTTTATTGTACACGATACAAATCGTTATTCCAGTGAATAATTTAATTAAGAAAAAGTTTACTTACCCCTACTTTTAAGGACTTTTCAATTTTTCTTTGGTAACAAATAAACAGTTTTGCCAGAATTAACAATTTCGTGATCTGTGTGTCCCGCGCGACCACTTTCGGGTAAAAAGTGTATTCATTATGGTAATATGTATGTTGCTGCTAAAAACAATTGTTATGCTGTATATGTTTGAAAATACTCATCTTGGTCTATGTCTTGGCCAAGTAATCCATCAAAGTGTATATGTGCTCTCTCCGTGGTTTTCCAAATATCATAAAATTATTATGCATTGAAAAAAGCGCAACAGAGAAATACATTACTTACAACTTTCTTAAATGAGAAATAAACACATAAGAGAGGGGTCATAACTAACTGTACCAATAACTTAGAAGGTCAAACAAATTACAGCTATAATGCGTAGTATTTCAAAAATAATGACCGTGATGAATTTTTTATGTTCCTAAATTTTTTCGATTATGGATCAGGGATCTGTTTTTTCTCTGAAAAAGTAGAATGTTAGTTTCAAAAAAGAAAACGTAATAAAAACTCTCTCATCATGGGATTACAGCAAATTAAATAAAATATTTTTTATTTGGTTATAGGATCAAAGATAGCTAATTAAGTATTGAAGAAGTTTTTTTTTTGATGATTTAATATCACCTATAACTTATATCAGAGTAAAAATGAATTTTTTTATTATGTCTGAAAGTATTTTGTTTTAATTCATTCGAGTAAATTAATTACTTTTTAAATCTTTTATTTTCGATATGCTCGCGCCCCCCTCGTAAGGTTATCGCGCCCTCAGGGGCGCGCCCCACAGTGTGAGAAACACTGATATACAGGAAATAACAAACATCCCTTATTTTATGATCAGTTTTAAAACGTTCAAAATAGCCTGCTGATGCTTGTGAAATTTTCTCATTATTTCATTCCTTAAAGATTTTGGGGGGAATGTATACTCGCATTTCTCCTAATGACGTTGAATATTTCGCATAAAATATGAAGCCTTCATTTAAACGAAAATTTCGGGACCAATTCTCACATATTGTCGCATTAATTGAGCTATCTTCTGGGTTTTCAAGATATCTATAGATATGGCTTATTCTGGGTCTGTTTTTTGTTCTTCTATTAACTGATTTCGTGATGAAAGTACCAAATCCCTGATTATTGCATTATTAACTTTCTCTCCTATTATATTTTCAATTGGGTTTCTCGACAAAACGTCAGCTATTGTATTCTGAGTTCCAGGACGATGCTCCCATTCTATATTAAATTCTGCTAATTTTAATGCCCATCTGATCATTCTATTTGACAAATTTTTACCAGTCATTAAATGTGTTAACGCAGCGTGATCTGTAATAACCTTAATCGGCATAGAAACTAAATATGTTCTGAATTTATTCACAGCCCAAACTACAACTAAGCATTTTTACTCTGTTACCGTGTAATTCCTCTCCGCAGCATTAAGCGTACGAGAAGCAAATACTACTGGTCTCTTCTCTTGGTTTAGAACCGCTTACCCCTATTGAGCTTGCATCCGTAAATAATTCAAAAGGTTTTTTGAAATCTGGGAATTTTAAAACTGGCACTTTTGTTATGGCCACCTTGACCGCGTCGAATGCATTCTGCGCCTCAATCGACCAAATAAATTTTAAATCTCTTTTAATTTTCGTTTAAGATTATAAAGAGGTTCGCAAATATCGGAATAATTTTTAAAAAATTTTGCGTACCACTGGGACATTCCTAAAAATTTCGACACCTCTCTTTTTTTGAATTTCGCGGATGGTTTCATTTCAACTATAGCTTAACTTTTGTTTCATCAGTTTTAATTCCCCCTTATTAATAATTAAACCTAAATATTTTTAATTCTTACACAACCAAATTTACACTTATCTTTATTCAATGTTTAACCCCGCATCATGTAATAATCGAAAAACTTCTTTCAAATGCTCAACATGTTAAGTGAATGATGGAAATAATATAATCACATCGTCCATATAACATTCACAAACTTCCCTATCACGGGTTTGATAATTATATCTATTGCTTTCCCAAAATTGGGAGCCGCCCCTGATAAGCCAAATGGCATTCTGCGAAAGGCGTAGGTGCCATTTTTCGTGACAAACGTGGTTTTAACTATGTCAATAGGGTTCATAGCCATCTGAAAATATCTCGACCTAATGTCAGGGCTGACATTATCGCTGTATGGGGTATGTTCATTACTAAATCGTCTATTAAGGGTAAAGGATACCTAGGGTACTTCGTGATCACATTTAGTTTCCGATAATCAACAGCAAATCTATACGCTTCCGGATTATCCGGCGGTAGCCCATTTCGCTTTCTACATAACACAACTGGTGACGCGTACGGGGATTGAATGGAAATATATTGTTCCTTCTTTCAACATTTTGTCTACGTAATAATCGAGAATCTCCTGCTTCACTCTATCATACTTATACGGCCGGGAAACAATCGGTGGGTTATCTCCCGTGTCAATCTCATGATATAAAACATGCGTAAGCCTTGGTTTATCTGAAAACAATCCTTGAAAAGTATCAAACAAATTTTGTAATTCCCTTTTCTGTTTTTCTTCTAATGTTGTCTTAGAAAGATCTATTTCTACTTTTCTACCTCAACCGTTTTAACCACCTTATCAATCTGCGAATCCGGAACCACCAAAGATTTCCGATCAAAGTCTAAAATAATCTTTGATCCACCTATGAAATCTATCCCGAGAATACATGGTTATTCTAAATCGGCTAACACATGTAACAACCAAGGCTTTTCAAAATCCCGTATTCGAATATTTAATTCCAGAACTCCAATACTTTCACATTTAGCTCCCTGTGCCGTGATCACCTGAGTGCTCGATTTCTTTACTTGCTTATAAAAAATATTTTCGGTATGTCTCTTTCGATATAAATGATATCTCCGCTTCAGTGTAGGACTCCAGTGTATCTCCGCTCCAGTACGCTTTCATAAAAGTCTCGTTTAATAAAAGAAGAACATATGGAAGTTCCACCGGAGACATACATTTTGCTGAAAGTTTAATCGGTATCTCATGTATCGACTGCGTTAGATCACCTTTAACATCACTCACTTTCAAAACATTTAATCGTCCCATTTGTCTTTTATTGTGTGGCCGCGGTAGCCGAGTGGTATAGGTATCGGATCGTGGCTTGCCTTGTCACGAGTTCGAGCACAATACCACTAAAGACCCACCGTGTAGGACAGCGATGCACGTTAAATCTGTCGAGAGCTGAAACGTCCTCCCGTTGGCGTGGTGTGGTAGTTAGGAGAGGGGTGCCAGCTCAGGTGTCGTCCACGTCACTTGACCATGGTTCAGAATTACGTGGTCCGTCGCCAAAAGCCCTCGTGTAGCTGAACAGTGCGACTTTAATATTCAATCAATCAATTGTCTTCTATTGCTTTGACTAAAATTTTCACTCGAACCCCTATTTATTTGGTCCCCTCTACTAAAATCGTCATTTTAACCTCGATTTCTAAATTGATATACCCTATCGTTAAATCTTCGATCATTGTTTTTAAACGTATTCCTGCTCTCGAACCACTGATTTCCTTGACGGCTATTCTCATAGTTACCCCTATAATCATTTCTACCATTTTTTGGTCTACGCACCACTTCAGAATTTCTCCAATTTCCTCTATTATTACCAACACTAGACATCCTACGCTCACATTCCAACCTCATCCTTCCACATTATCACTATTTCTCGAGCCCCGTATTGACTTGTCTGAATATCTTTCCTCAAACTTAGCTAAGACCTCCAACAATTGGACCGTGTTTTGTCCGGACTTCTACATGGACTTGTGGTTCAAGTCTAACTAAAATATGATTTACAAGGGCTTTCTCTGATATCCCCAGTTCTAATTTTGTTTGTGTTTTTAATAAATCGTAAACAAAATCCGTCGGCTCCTGGTTCTATCTTTGATGTGACGTGTAAAAACGGGTCTCTAAATCTTCCCTATTTTGGATGGCAGGGAATGCTTTTGACAATGCTGCTTTCAGCTGCGCGAAGTCCATGGTGGTATTCTGCACTAACGCTGATCCAAATATTTGGTACCAATCTAGGGCTCTCCCCAGGAGATGACCTTTCAAATAAGCACACGATAAGTCACTGGGTATCTCAAGTAATTTGATTTGATTGTCACACAATACCCTCCAAAAATTCGGTGACGTTCTCAGACCCAGAAAAGTACACTTCTGGCCAAACATTAAACCCTCTCGCGTTTCTCATCTCGGGGTCATAAAGATTATACCAAGTTGGCGCCATTGTGATGTTCCTCCCTTTTTGAAGTACATCTCTCGAAGCATCAGCATGAGCTAGAGGTGTAGGATTAGCGAAATACTATAGGCTCAAATATCTTAATATGACTTTATTTAGATATTCAACTTAAACCTTTAACAAATTAAATTATAATAATTAATATGAGAGAATCTACGATGGTAAAAATACGCAACACACAATAAAACTTAATCTAATTCAGACCTCTACATCCATAAACGAACCACCTAATTCCCGATTCTAATATTAAATAATCAACCCTACCTTATTACAGCTTGGAGTAACGACCAATCTTGTCTTTGTATGCAATGGTATGCAATTTGGATGATTCCTTCTATTCGATCACTAATAATATGTATTCACGTCACGCAAAACTCATTCAGACTTGAACCACGAACTGTAATAACAATCAACTGCCACAAAATAACATCAATTGTGAAACATTACCTTACATTGTCATCACGCTTACTCTAAGATCCTATATTTAAAAGTTTGTTCATTTGCTTCTTTTATTCACACTTAACTTCTTGGATTTGGTTGGAAAAGAGTTACCATTAATTCTGCCCCAAAGAACCCAAAGGACTTGTTAAAGAAAAGACGCGTGAGACGTCACAAGGTGGTTGCCTTGTTACCAAATTTGGATTCTCGAATTAATTTTTAATTTTTGTCAATTGTTAAGTCAAGTTCTTGTCGGATGCTTAACATTGTCATGCTTTAATTTCACCGAGAATACCAAAGCCAAATTTATACTCAAAGGAGCTTTCACATGCCACACAATTATGTAAAATGCATGCCTACAATTTTCGCATCTAGAAAATCTGTCGACATCAGCCGGGGTAGAACCAGCCACCTTTGGCTTACGAAGTGGGCACGCTACCTCTGAGCCACCGGAGGCAAGTATTTATAAATCATATTATACCAAATTGAAGTATGTGGCGGATCTAACTGTGATCCTTCAATTAATCCCCTCTTCGGAAATCTTTGGGCTATCCATTCACGTTATTCACAACCAAACCCTCGGAAGATGAAAATTGTGACATTCAAATTTGCCTACTATATATAATTGAAGTTTTCTAGCTTGAATAGAGACTAGGAGAGAAAGTAAGCCAGAAACCAGGTGACACTGTTATTGAAGGTATCATATTTGAATTACTGTGATTAAGAGATTTATTTGGAGGAAGTTTTAAAGTGATGATTGTTCACTGAGATTGAATTGATATTAGATTAAATCGGATAATAGGTTAACTCCTTTATTAAGGTAAGAATCAAGTTTGATTGTCTCCTAATCGTTCATGTTTTACCGTCGTTGTTCCACTTTCGTGATTAGCATTGAGACATTCTCTTACTACTATTAAACGGATTTGTGTCTTTTCATTGTGTGATAAATAAATAAATTAACTAGATCATGTCGATTGTTTCTTCACAACCTCCCACATATCTAGGTGCCCAAGAGAGAGGTGCAAACCTATCACAAGTGTCTCGTGGGATTTTTAAGAATCTCCTCTCTGATCATATAAAAAAGATTTCATAATATTCATACCAAAGAAGACATCACATAATAAAAAGTCCTTATTTAGGAGATACTTAATCGAGATTAGTTTTAAAATGCTCTTGCGGTAATTTTAGAAATAAGACTCGAAGATTCGTTCTCTATTAACCGTACTTATCATCGGTGTGAATGGGACTGTTTCTGAAAATACGAGAACCTAGAAAACGACTACCGTTACTTTCCATCCTATATATTTCAGATCTCTCTCTCTCTCTGTGGAATTGTGTTTATTTTGTCTAAAGAGAGGAAATGGAGTAAATCCGATTTTGTCGCCAATAGTTTTTAAGAATCTGCTAAAAATTCCAGACATGCGGTTTCTGATACATAATAATAAAAAGCTTAAATTAAATGAGAAGATATAAATGAAGAGCCCTTGGATTTTTCTCGACCACTATCGTATTCATTCACATCTGTCATTAAATTTTTCCGATGGCTCGCTTCTAACGTAAAGGAATTGTTCCAGCGTAATTTGTTCACTCCCCAGTCTAGACTTCTAGATTTAGTCTACATTATGAAGACTAGAATAAGATGAACCGTTGTTGAGATGAATAGAGCAAGAGGAAATAAAGCATTATAAATACTATAACTACTTGAAATGTAGCCCATAAATGTAATTGGATATTGTAATTACAGTGTTACTATTTAACTTGATATTATCTGCGCTAATGTGACCAGTATTTTGTTTATTAACAAATTATTATCAACACATTGTGTTATTCAATTAAAGTATAATTTACCTTTTGGAAAAAGAAGGTACATAATTCAAATTTTCCTGTTTGGAAATTTAAAAAAAAATTAAGGTCCTAAATATTTTGATTGTGATATTATAAATCATTTTACAAGTTAATCAAATTCAAACCATTAAACAATCTCTATTTGTATATAATTTGCGTGAAATTTAATACAAGAGATCTTTAATGTAAATTAGAGGTGGTCAACCTTTTTAGGACGAGTGCAACTTTCAGATAAACAATAATTATGCGTGTCAATTCCAACTTTTCGATTAAATGAAAAGGTGAAAAAATTTACTTATATAAGCTTATTATGTATTTTTACTGAAATAACACATTTTAATGCAAGTTTAAGCAGCGGAAATTTTCAATACAAAATGAGACTAAAGCATAAACTTGATTTTATTTTTAATCAGTTCGCTAATTTAGAACGATATTTTGGTTTTATGTGAAGTGTATGTGTGTGTTACATTTATAAAAGAAATATTTATTCACAAACGTATGATGATTCATATCTACACCAATAACTGACAGCCAAATCGTGTAAATTTGAAAAATTGCTTGTACAAATTTACAAAATTCAATGTAATTCCTTATAAAGACTTTTTAGTGCTGTATGGTGCTGTAGACAACAGTTTCAATTTGGACTTCCGGCAGGTAACAATTATTATTTCTCTGAGAAATTGAGATAGGATTTGTGAAAAGATGTTCATCGTTTTATCATCTTGAAAATCATCCAATTTAACAATGAAAGAAACTTGCAAAAAGGAATAATAAATTTTTAAATCAATCACAGCTTGGTGCACTATTAACTCTGGTAGAATGTGAAATATGTTAATTTTTTTTCGCAAAATATGTTGATTTTATTTTTTTGGTTTTATGGATGAACTTTTGCTTCTTTTCTAGAAAGTAAAGGTTTGTCCACAAAAGAAGGTATATGATAGAAAAATGAACTGTAGATGAAAAATGAACTCGGGTAGAAAAATGAACTGTAGTTTTAAATTTAAATTATCTTAATGTTCACTGCTGGCCACCGTAAATGCAACACCCTGAAGGAAGCATGCAAATAACAATAAATTTACAGCATGCATTAGCGAAAGTGAGATATGCAAATGATTAGAATTTCCGCGTAGATGCACATCACTCGCGCCTTTGGCGCCACCTCAAAGCGCTAATAAAGGCTGGGAGATTTCGACCATTTCAAGTTCGGTAATTTTGTTTTTCTTGTGTTTTTTTAAAAAAACGATCACTTATGTCACGTAGAAAACAGCGATCAGCTTTTGATCAAGAATCCGAGTTCGACAGAGGGAGGATAGTGGCCTACCGAGATTGTGGATTATCTTTCAGGGAAATGGGTAGTCGTGTTGGACGAAACGAAACAACTGTAATGCGGACATGTGACCGTTACATGCAGGAGGGTACGACGGACCGACATGGTCGATCGCATCAACCTCAGTACACCACTTCACGTGAGGACAGGCAAATTGTGCGCATGTCAGTGACGGATTGCTCAGTCACATCACGAACCGTAGCACAGCACATTGAGTCCGTAACACATCATTCAGTGTCTGCGCGTACCATTAGACACCGTTTACAGCAGAGTGGTCTGTCCGCAAGACGCCCATTACTTGGTCTACCCTTGACGCAGAACCACAAACGTCTCCACCGCAAATGGTGTGATGAAAGAAGAATGTGGGTGGCAGAATGGAATGAAGTTGTCTTTACTGACGAGTCCCGCATCTGTCTGCAACACCACGATGGTCAGATTCGAGTCTTGAGACACCATGGAGAGAGGATGCTGAACAGTTGCGATATGCTACACCACACTGGTCCTGTACCGGGTATTATGGTATGGGGCGGTATTGGATATCACTCTCGCACTCCTCTAGTACGCATTGCCGGTACTTTAAAATGCCAGCGCTACATTTCCGAGGTTTTGGAGCCAGATGTCCTTCCTTACCTTCAGGGCTTGGCCACAGCCATATTTCAACAGGATAATGCGTGACCCCACGTGGCACGCATTGTTCAAAGATTCTTCGTCAATCACTAGATTGAATTGCTTCCCTGGCCGGCTCCCTCTCCGGATCTTTCGCCGATAGAAAACATGGGGTCCATGGTTGCTCAACTATTGACCCAGATTACACACCCATCTGCCACACCAGATCAACTTTGGCAAAGCGTGGAAGCTGCTCTGTCTGCTGTACCCCAAGAACACATCCAAAGTCTCTTTGAATCAACGCCGAGGCGTGTGGCAGTGCCGATCTCCAACAATGGCGGCTACTCTGGCTACTGATTCTGGCAGGAACCACACTTCACAGAAGTCTATAAATTTAATTGTTTTTGATTCTTGGTCAACATGTTATCTACAAAATAAATTTTGTTGTTCTATCTCTTGTCTTTCTTGGTGTTGCATTTACGGTGACCAGCAGTGTATTTATCATTTAAAGCGAAACCAAATAGCTAATCTTTATTCTTAAAATGGTAAGTATTCGCTAGGCACAGTACAGTGTTTAATTTTAGATATCAAATTTCAAAATCTTGCGAGAGAATAGAGCTTTGGAAAGCCAACGTGAAAAACACACGCATACACACACACAATGCAGGTGAATTCTCTACACTATAAATTTCTATTGTAATGCATTTAAATGTATTTAAAATAAATTTTCAGGTTTTTTTCTCTTATTATATTGTAAAAAATAAATTGTTATTTATTACGTATTCAATTTTTTTATAAAGTCTTCGCATGCCACCACACTGTGGCACGTGTGCTGCGGTTTGGCCGCCAATGATGCAGACACATTACATACATGAGACACATTTACTTATTTATTATTTGGTAAAATATTCAGAAGTGTTTGAATTCTTTTTATTCCTCATTGTTTTTTGTTTACTTTTTAATTGTCCCTGTTGCCTGAAAGTTTTTTTAATAAAATATGGCTCACAAAACTTATATTTATACTTAAATATGTATATGACGTTATTTATGATACAGGTATTTGAATAATATGAATACAGAAAAGAGAGAGAGAAAAAAATTAAATTTTTAAGAAAAAATAAAGTACAGGCGATAAAAGTTTAGAATTATGCTGCAAAATATCACAATGTATATATTATTATATTATTTGATTTTGTACTATATAAAAGCACGACAAAACTACTTTCTTCGTAGAACTAAATTTTAAAGAAGTCTGTACACAGAGATTTGCAAGATGCTGATTGAAACGATGTGTTTTAATTACATTTCTAAATATTTTTATGGATTTCAAAATTTAAAATATCATCCCGAAACTATTTTTAAATATTCAACGAATTTCTTAAATTTATTTTTCCAAGCTATAAATAAGAAAATAATTAAACAGAAAAAGGAGAGCTTGTAAGAAATGTTTATCATATTATATTACTTCCTGTATACACAAGAAAATAATTCAAATATTGATTTTATTGCCTGCTATATCTGTTGTGTAATTATTCATTTTTCTGTTTTTATTTCTTACACAAACATTCCCTCTTGTTCGCATTAGTTGTGTGGACTTAGGCCAATGCCAGTGCTCTAGGGTTCTTGTAAAACAGTTAAATATTTTTATGTTAAAATAGCTTTAAATATAAGTAAATTGTGTTTCAAAGGAATTTTATCGGAAAAAAACATTTATCTTCGTGCAAAACAATAAATATATAACGTAAAAAAATTGTCAAAGAATATGAGCTAATAAATCTTCAGAATTACTTTTTTGGGTAAATAATCGGACAGTTGTTACGCTTGCTTGTCCAATTAGCGTGCTCTATTTCCGGAGGAACAAGTGCTGTACCCAGACGGTGGAATGACCAATATACGTATTTGAAGAACAATCAATATACAAATCCCATTAAGTCTTCGTTACGAGATTGCACACTAAGTGCTATTCGAAAAACATTTAATATGACAAACTGGTGAGGAAGCAACCGGGATGCATAATGTATTTATATGGAGTTAAAAAAGTCGTCACAAAAATTTATCATTTTTTTCAAGAGTACTCTAAGGAAAATACAATTTTCTGCTTTTTAAGGTGGGGAAATGTGTTTTTGAAAGAATTTTTGTATCTAACATACAAATCTTTAAGGATGTTTTAATTCTTTTGTAGCGTAATAAGTACAAAATTCAGTAGTTTTTGTTTGAACACTATAGATTTTTTCTGTAGCGAAATTTAATATGGAGTATATATAAAATTAATATCATGTTTGAGTGAAATAAAATCTAGCTATTGTTCCTATTTAAAAGTTGAATTTATATAAGATATCCTAATACAGGTAAACCAGTGGCGTAATGTACAACCTGCAACCCCTGCATCGTGGGGGGGAGGGAGCCAAAGCTTGGCTTATGCCAAGTATATATGTAAAGAATTTATGATATATTAAAGGTTAAACCTGACTGCAGGTCAGCCTTAATATTCATCGTTACCCTACTGGGTAAAACATTTAAATTGATTTTACACAATTGGTGACGAAGGAGAAAAGAATGTGCCAAATTACTCGAATTGCTCGGTTTCTGTATCATGATTTTATTTTTCTCTGTGCAATAAGTCATCCAGTTGGCGTTAATGTTATGCATTATTATAGTGTTCAACCGTTAACATCCTGCAAGAAATTTTTTTTGAAGAAATGCAATATATAAAACCCCATAAACGATACTTTCAATTAAATTTCTTTCAGTATTAATCGGTGATACAATTTTTTTTATTATAAGAAAGGTAGATTTAAATTAAGATTTTCCCACAAACACTATTCTCAAACTCGGATTCTGTGGTATAACCACTAGTATTCATCGAGGCCACCCTTTTCCTGTCGAGGATGGGAACCAAATGCTAATGATGACTCGATGTATAAAGGACTAGATGCAAATTAAATCACTTGAAGTTCAAAGTCCTCAAGATGACGTGGTGAAGAAGTTTGGAAAGGCAGTACCAGCTCACGCGTGGTATTTGTCGTTTGATCGTGATTCAAATTTTCAAAGTTCGTCAATAATAGCTCTCGAGCGACTTCAGAAAACGACGTAATTTAAAATCCAATTCCACAGCCTAAGTGCCCACGGCCTACAGCCCAAAATTACGAGGGACTTGGCTAAAATTCAATGTTACTGTCTCATCATAATCAATATAAGAAATAGAAAATAATTAAGTTGAAGTTGCGTTAAAATTTATTCACTATCAAAAATATTAAAGTGTGTAAAACCCGCAATAAAAAAATCAATTGATCCTCCGTAAGGCGAGACTACAGTTGAACAGTGGTTGGGAGAAAAGCAAATTGGATAATAAGTAATGAGTTCCGTCCATACATTCCGAATCCTCTGCACTGTTTCAAGTGCCAGAGGTTCGGACACTCTCAATCTGCCGGCAGAGGACAATTGACGTGCTCTAGATGTGCCTCTGTTGGACATGCGTCCTCAGATTGCAGTCTGGAGCTGAAATGCGTCAATTGCTCACAGCCACACTCCGCACATTCTAAACTTTGTCCAAACTGGATGACAGAAAAAGAGATTCAAACACTTAAAACAAACAAAAACATATATTTAGAAGTCCGAAAATTAATAGGCCCACAACCGTCTCAAACTTATGCTCAGGCTGCCAAATCCATAACTGTAAATAATTACACACAAACAGATGAAAATATAACAAAAATAAAATGCCCACCTTTACAATTACTTCCACCTCTATCATCCGTACCTCAGCCAAATGCCTCTCCTTCAATTCCTACAGTTTCCACATCGTCTTCTACCCCCATTCAGGCAAACCTCTTGCGTTCCGCAACTTCAATAAAACCAACCACACAAATTCAATCTCGGTTACCTGGACCCATTTCTGCTTCTGCTGCTACCCCTGACAATAGCCTAAATACCTCGACCTCATCCTTATCAACTGAAACATCCTACAACTTCTAATAAGTTTGCCGCACATCAGCCATCAGTGCTCTTATTAGAGTCTGCGACTACATCCAATAGCGAACTTTCTAAGACATCTAAAGTCCCGCAGAATGTAAAAATGAATTCAAAAAATAGAAGAAAACGCATAAAGCACAAAAAGCAGAAATAGAAATAAAAATGTCTAAACATAAACCCAGATAGTCAGGACCTACAGAATTAACAACCGATGACGAGGAAATGATTATGTATGATGTGCAGGCGGAGGAACTAGAACCAGATCCTGAGGATATATATGCCATGATAGAATGTTTTGTAAATAATCCTAGCGAATATATATGCGTGCATTAACTCCCACCCGATTCAGGAAAAGTAGGAGCTAATTTTTATAACATGTATTGCCTCACTTTGTTTTCAACTAACATGTTCCATTTGTCTTTTTCAATGTTTTTTTATTTTAAGATATGGTCTGACTTGGTGGGGAAACTCCCCACTAAATTTTATTTTCTTTAATTGATAATAGTTTTTTAAGTGATTTGAAATTTTAACTTTTTAAAACTGTATTGTCTATGCCCGACCAAAATTTTTTAAATGCTTTTATCTTAAAATATCATGGATATGGATTTTTTATATCTTATACTATTGTTACTGTGTTTTAAATTTTATGTAACGTTTTAAATTTTTTTTTAACAATTGTTTGGCGCAGTATAGCCAGAATTGGCTCTTGTGCCAAAAAACTCCAAACCCACTCACTCACTCACACAGAGATTTTTACATATGATTTGATTTGTGTTTCTTTATATTTTTAATATATTATATGCATGCATATACATGTGTACATATATTTTTATACATATATATTTTTAAAAATATGACATTCTCTTTTAACAAGTGTTTGTCGCAAAGTTGGCCCTGCGCCACTAAACCCCACATTCATTCCCCAGAGGGCAGTTCCGGTTGATTGAGTTCAACAGCAGTTTTGATTATTAAAGGATGATTGATGGACTAAGAATGAATTAAATGCCGTGAACTTCTCATGTGGTTGATCTATTGAGGCTGATAAAATGAAATAATTCACTGCTGATTTGTGAAAAGATTGAATAAAATATATCTCTAAAGACCATGTTGAGTAGATAGGCGTGGCACAGAAACATGTTCGGATCCGTGCTCCCATGGCAGAGGTTGCTAACTAAATTAGCAATAATTTTTTCAATTCAAGAAAAAAGAATTTATTGAGAAGAAAATTTAATTTCAATAGGATTTTAAATTTCCACACCATTCAACCGAAGCCAAAACAGACTCGTTGTTTTATTGGTTGAGATTAAGATGAGCTGCAACTTTATTTTGTTCACATCCCACCCAACTGAGAACTCTGATTTAAGACATTTTGATTGAATTAGTGCCTCTTTACGGCAGATCTTCAATGGCAAAATGACTCCAATCCACAACTCGACAACGCCCTTCACGAAGCTCAGTAATCGTGAATGCCTACAAAAATGATGCCAGTAAATGATCATTCAACCCAGAGGTTTCCAAACATTTGTCTCGACCACTTACCATGTTTTTCGGTTTGGGTAGACCCCTACTTACCTAATATTGAATTTTTGCAAGTTTATCTCAACTTCAATGTCTTTTTGACAGCTGGTATGTGGTTGCGGTAATCTAGTGGTCAAGGCAACGGACTCATGGCCGGCGCGTCATGAATTCAAGTTTAGCACCGCTGAAGACCCACCATGTAAGCGAGCGATGCACGTTAATTCTGCCGTGAGCTCGAACGTCCTCCTGTTGGCGTGGTCTGGAAGTAAGTAAAAGTGTGCGTCCAATCAGATGTCGTCCTTGTCACTTGTCCATGGTTCAAAATGACGAGGTCCGTCACAAAAAGCCCTCGTGTAGCTGAATAAAGCGGCGTTAATCCTTACTCACTCCACAACTAGTGTAGAGCTAATTACTTTAAAGCTGCATTCACACCAAGACAGTCAGCGTCGAGCGTTTAGCCCAGTGGTCGACAAACTTACTAGCTAAAGAGCCAAATATGAACATTACAACAATTGTTTAAAAAATTGGGAGCCAAATCTACTTGTTTAGTAAACTTTTATTGCACTAAATAAATAGTACACTAAATTTAATACTTAATAAATATTTATTAATGCGAACGATGTTCTTGCATCTCTTTGGAAAGTTTGAGTAAATCAGGTTTGTATGTTGTTTTTAATTTCAGGCATGTTTCCAAGATCTCATCAATAAGATGACTTCTCAGTTTACTCTAGAGAATGTTCATGCTTGAAAAAGATTGTTCGCATATATATGTAGAACCGAAAAGGAAAAGAACAGCAAACGCGAGCTTTTTCAGCTTATCATAAGAGTCAGGAATACTATTCCAAGCGTTGAAATTGATCATGTCTTCCTTCTCCGGGTCATTCAAGCAGACCACTTGTGTTGTGAACTAAGAGATCACATTTTTTTCTTCTCCAATATTTCCATTTCAACACAAAGACGTTCAAATTTAGAGCGCTCCATCTCCTTGTTTTTTAAATCCAGCAATTGTATTTCAAAGCTACTAATGTCAATTTCAAAAGGGAAAAAAATTCAATTCGATTATCGTAGCATTAAGAGGATTTTTGACAAAAGCTAAAGTTGCTCTGCTGTTTTTAAATTTTTGAAACCTGCTGAGAAATGCTTACCTCATATTCAAAATTATTGTTTTAAAATGGTGTTTATCAATAGAAGAATTATTTTTTTGTCAATACTTCAGCAGGCTCGGAAAGTGAAACAATATTTCCCCTTTAAAATCCTGAGCAAGAACGGATGATTTGTTTTCGAATGTTATTACTTCTTCTAACATAAAAAAAATTAAGTTTCCTTTCCCTTGTAGTTTACGATTAAGTTGATTCAGATGAGACGTAACGTCTACCATGAAATAAAAGTTTTGGATCCACTGATCGTCTGTTAGTTCTGGATAGTGAACGCCCTTCTCAAGGAGAAATGCTTTAATTTCCGGAAAATAGGACGCGAAACGTTCCCTCTTGATAACCAATGTACCTAAAACAGATTTGATAATGCTAAACACTAATTCCATAACTTTACAAATTTCATCCTTAAATGTTTGCGCACAAAGCGCTTCTTGGTGAATAATACAATGGTAAACAAGTATCTCGTGAAATATTTTTTTCTTTCAAAATAACAACAACCCTTTTCATACGCTGGTCATACTTTTGGCCCCATCCGTTGAGATCGACACAATTTTATCGAGTGGTTTATGATGTTTATCCATACACTCAATTACAGCATTGCTATATCTTCTCCACGCGTCTGACCTTTGAGTGGCAATAATCCTAAAAGAGTTCTACTTTCTTCTCTTTGAATGAGACATAAATCTTACAAAAAGTAAAACTTGCGTTGTATCATTTATGTCTCGAGACTCCTCAACTTCTATCGATGAAGCCGAAACCAATTTCAGATCTTCGATATGTTAGTTGGTTATATTCGAAAACATTTTAATTGTTGCATCTTTAATAGTTTTGGCATACAATGGTAACTCTTTATTTCTTTTCAGAATATCTACTTAGTTCTTAAAATCCCGAAATAGATCTTCGGATACATTTATAAGACAATTTTTATGTATTCGCCGTCTGTGTACGGTTTCCCTTTCTTAGCAATCTCTTGACTAAAAACAAAACTTGCCATATTAATATTGCTGTAAGATTGCATCCAGTTATTAAACACAGAAGTTAACGACTCTTGACTCTTCTGAAGTTCCTCAACTGCTTTCTTCCTTGCATCACCGGTAGGATATTTAGTGCTAAATAACGCGTGCTTTCTTGTAAAGTGTCTCTCTAAATTTGACTTCTTGTTATGCGCGAATTTCTTCTTACAAATAAGACATGTCGGAAGTCCATTCAAATTTTGAATAAACGCAAAATTCTCGGTCCACTCAACTTTAAATTCTTGCTTTTCATCTTCTGTTTTTCTTTGCTTTTTTTGGTAGCCATGTTAATTGGGGTGCCTATATATATTCAAATGTTTTTTTCTAAAGCCACCAGTACAAAATTATTATCATTATTAAATTGATGAAAATAAAAATTAAAAAAAATCTTTTTAAAAAATACAGTTTTATTAATATATGTAACTGCACTAAAAAGAAAAAAAAATTTTTTTCCATCATCAGAATAACAAAACTATTAATATGACCAAAAATGGAAGAAAATTTCCAACATTTGGATAAATGGAAGTTATCGAAAAATCGATTATAAATTGTGTACCATAACCACAAACATACATAGCAGATGTAATAAAACCGTATAAAAATACCTGTAAGATGTGCAGCTAGATTGAAAAATACAACAACTGTTTAATAAGGCAGGACAACGGCAGACATGGTAGATAAGACAAAATTGTTCACACTGCAACTGCTGGTCTGCGAGAGAGAGAGAGAGATGCCAATTCGTAACCTACTACTTTAGAAAAAGTATGTGCGTGCATGCTTGTGGTACCATTGTATCACACCGGAATACGCCAAAAGCATACGAACAATTTCAGCCGGTATCTTGTACATGGTTTATGTTTACGTTTACGAAAACTAATAAAATTAAACTCAATGCTCGTTGTGTATTTTTACAACAATATAAAATTTTAATTACCTATCTATTACCTATCTAAAGTTATAATGTTCTCGATTTTAAGTTATATGTTCTCGATTTATAGAAGAATTTTAATTTATCAAAATAAGATGTAATTTTTTTCTTACGAAGTTTTTTTTTAAATAAAAATATTATTGCGCCTTCCGTTGATATTTGTGCCAGAGCCGTACTTAAAAAGCAAAAAAGAGCCACATGCGGCTCCGTAGCCGCACTTTGCCGACCAACCCATTCTAGCAAATCAGAGATTTTATCTCGCCCAAGATGAAGTCTCTGATTGGCTTGATACTCGACGCTGACTGCCTTGGTGTGAATGCGGCTTTAGAGAATTAAATTTCTAATTGAATCGTATTGTTTAAAACTTAAGAAGCACATGTTAATTAATTATATTAAAATTTAATTAATACATGAAATAACTGAACAACAAACAAATTCTTTTAATGGGAAGTATGAATCTGGTGCTTCAATAACAAATTTTCAACATTTGGTATGTATCTTGTCATGTTTAACACTAAATCTCCTCTGTTAATAGAGACCAGTTTTTCTTTTTCCTCCTTTTTTTTGTTTTGTACATAGACAACCACGCTGGAATTCCTCACTAGAAGAAACAATTAAAAATTTTCTCACGATATTTCATAATTCGGAACAATTAACTGGTATGATTTTTAAAAGCCAAAATGGTTTGTATTGTTTCTAACCTTTACGTAAGATCTTCGTTAGTGCCTATTTTGATCAGTTCTTGATGTAATATAAATTTTTTTTCAATGTTATCTCATGAATTGATTGTCCTCTGTGGTATTGCCATAGTTAAAGCATTCTCAAATCTAGTTTCAAAATCTGAATAAAAGGTTTTTAATGCTGAACGTAGATTGAAACGATCTGACAGATTGAGAAAATTCGTGATCTCCAATGTTATACTGCTTTAGCTTAATTCTAGAAAGAAACGCTGAACAGTTACAGTTATTATTTTTTGTGGGATATGGAGCGACAAAGGCTATTATCCCAAGAAACGCTGAAATGGTTCTTGTTTCAATGAAATGCTGTTACCTCTTAACTGCAAAATAACCTCTCTAAATTAAGTAAATAAATCTGTTAAACTTTTTTCCCACTTGCTTAAACTTTCTTTTAAAATTAAAGTCATAAACTAGTTTAATGAAAGCCATTATCATATACCCTCATTTACACCTCATGGAGCCCCAAATTATTCTTTTTTTCGCATACGCAGACCCCCTTGTAATTCGTCATAGACCCCTGAGGGTCGATATAGACCACTTTGGGAACCACTGATTTAACCAATAAATAAATAAGTTTTCGAATTTCCTAAATAACTGTACGCATTATTTTAGGATGTTCGCGATTTGAATAAAGTTATACTGTGTGAATAATAACGATTCCAGAGTAGGTATCGGACTACGTTCGGAACCGTGATTTTGCAAAAGCGTATAAATGGATAATATTTATGATATTTAGTGTCACTTAGATTAGAAAACGTACATAAAATTGTTTTTAAGATTTTATTACGATAACAAATTATTTAAGTACAATATTTCGACAAAAAATGAACATTGAATGACCCATTTTCAAAATATACTTTTAAAATATGCATCTATTATATTAATATTTTACCTAAATTTAGCTCAGACCTTTGTACAGAGGCTGAACTAGAATTTTTGCAATGTATAACTTAGAAGTGGATTTATCCATATTTTACTACAACAGACGGAAGAAATTTTAAGAAAAAAGGCCGATAATTATTTCAATTGATAGTATCTCTGAAAATAATGGGAACTTTTCAAAAATCCTATTTCAGACTTTCTGGAGAAATCGTTACTTTATATAAGCAAAATATTATTATTACAGAAACAGTTTTTATAAAAGGAGAACGTTTTGAAAAAAGGCTATTTTAAGTTAATTTTTTGCCAAAATATTGTATTTAAAAATTTTTCTCATAATGTCCTTAAAACAATTTTATACATGTATTCTAATCTAAGTACTAAATATCATGAAAATTATTCATTTATGTGCACTTTTTAAAAATCACGGTTCTGTACGTTGTTGGATACCTTAATGAGAGAAAAGATCCAATTTACTTAAGTTCTGCAAGCGTTCAAAATCCTTACGTGTGGTAATGTAGCATATATGTGGAGAGTAGGATGCCTACTCATATTTCTATCCCGTCGTTTGAACTTGCTTCAAAATCATCAGATGAATTGGTTGCATATTGGCGGTCTTTTTCTCAATCAGGGGATACTAACAGCTGAAAGTGATCGATATTACAAAAGCAATAGGGTGAATTCATCACTAGAGGGCGCTGCGATCGTTTGCCTATCATAACTTGATTATCAAGTAAACAGCTAATCGTGTTACACTTATGGTTGTGTACTAACCGTGGATTTTGCTTACATTCAAATTTTATATTCTTTAAAGTTTTTTAGTACCCTAAATATTTTAAAATATTTTCCAGTCTTTTGCTTCTCGTATAGTTATTAAATATATATACCTTGTTTTAGTTTACACTATTAGAGATTCAAGCTTAGTTTATACTTCTGTTCTTTGATCTCGTGCCTTTGTATGCTTTTAGGTTTAGTAATTAGATTGCCATCTACATTGTGTTTCAAAAAATTATGGATCGTTCAATTGAACAAAATATTTTATATATAAAAAATAAATTAAGTATTTAAGTGTAGAATAGGGGGGGGAGGGTAGCCTTGGCGATATCAATTTTTTGGTGAATAGAATCGATCGCCAAGCTACATAATTTAACGATAGGTGTTCCGAGAATTTGCAAATTATAATTTTGCAATAAAAATAAATATTAACGTGAAATTAAAAAAATGTATATATTTGTAAAGCTGTCCATAAAAATAAAATGTGCATTGTTTTTCCAAGTTAAATGAAAGAAAGGATTTCATTTTGTTATATGATAGTACATGCAAATCCGAAAATGCTGCCAAAATCACTCGAATCAAACACGTGGCTATTGGTTTAACGTACCATCATGTGATTATGACTTCAGATGAATCGAGTCCATTCCAATCTGAAACTGTCCTGCTCCATATTTTTAATTAAGGACTTATCGTCTAGAAGGGCTGTTGCGGGTTTAGTAAGACAGGGAACAAAAGCATCAAGTTAACCTCATAGATTTTGCAAAATCAATGCCGGCTCATGTGTCGACTTCGTCCTCTGCTCGTGGCATAAAATTTGTTAGTAAAAGTTGTGGTTATAGAACCTTTTGTACACGAGTAGAAATATAAAACTGGAAGCGGTGAGTGAGAATGTTCATTAACGTCACAATAATAAAGCAATTAGAAAGCTCTTGGCGACGGACCTCGTAATTTTGAACCCCGGTCAAATGCTCAGGATGCCATTTGAGCTGGAGTTCCTCTTTCCAAACTATCATACCAAGCCAAATGGGGGACTTTGAGCCAAGGCAGATTTAACGTGCATCAGCACCTTCACACAACAAGTTTTCAGTGACATTAGGGCTCCAACTCATAAGACTACAAGTTTGTAACCATAATCACACTAGACAACCACCGCCACCTCGGAAGAGTTTAAGACAGTAAACAGACCGAGCAAAGAAAATTCTCGCTATCGTCATTATTTCACTATCCAACCTTTTCCAGCCAATTTTCCTCTCCAGAATCTTGGAATATTATTCCTTGTATTTTAGTGGAGAATCTACATGCGTATATATTTCAAAAAACAACATAAAAGTAAAAATGAAGCATGGACAAAGAGCAGAAGACATAAAAAAACTATAATTATAATTCACATCATGAAAAGTGGAATAAACTGGCAGCAAACAATAGAAATTCAGAGATTTTAATTCATAATATATGGGCAAAAAACTACCATTGAATAATATTTATTCTTTTTAAACAAGCAGATTTTCCAATGTGTTCGGAATGTCAAGAGCCGGAAACAAGTGAGCATTTCATTTTAACCTGTAGCAAACACAAAACGCAATGAAAGTGTTTAAAAATTTTTATCTCCAACCCCGGAGAATGGTCTTATTCAACGTTAGCGAACTGTAAAACAATAGAGCATGTCCAGAAAGTAGAATTTTTAATATCTACTAATAGATTCTAAATACACTATTTTTTTATCAAATTCTATTGAAGCACCAAGTCTTCAGATTTATAGTGAAGTCACTTGCTGTACTTTGTAACCCGTTGTAAGACACTTCATCAAATTCAGTTGGAGCATAAGGCGATGGCTAATCTTCAGATTTACAATGTTATCACTGTACTAAACTGAACTGGCAATTTTTTGAGTCGCATTTTAAACCGTATTTTTCGTTTCGAAAAAAAGATGTTCAGAGTTAAATTTTTTATGCTCCAATTTATTGAGAAATGGAGGTTTTTGAAATATATTTAATACTAAAAATTTATTCATGACAGTTTAATTAATGAATACTCAAGAAAAGAATTCATTACCGACTACGTCAGTAGAAAAAATAGAATAATTCAATACATCCCTACTTCAAGGTAAGAGCATTTTACAATTTTTAGCTTTATAAACATTATAAAATTGTATATAAGATGAAAATATGTAGAAAAACGTAATAATATGATACTGTGAGTAGAAACGAGTTCGTTCAATTTCTTTGTAAGTAGTCACAGAGAACAAGATTAATAATTTTTGTTACGCAATGAATTCTTTAAAATGTAGTCTGTAGTCGCAACCATTGCATTATATTCTTAAAATAAGATGCCTTTTTGAATGTATATTTAATACCCTGTATTTAGTTTTAGAAACAATTCGTTGGTTAACTTGCTGTGTTTTAAAAAATATGATTTTTCCCATTGATATTGGGAAGTATTGGTTCAGTACTTTGGTTTCACCATAATTTGTATTTATTTATAAGTATAAAAACATCTGCAAATAGAATTATTTTTGTAGTAATTATTTTGTGGGCATAAAACTTGTTTTGTAAGACAATTTTAGTAACATAATTTCGACTTTCAGAAATTACTACTATATTTGTAGAAGAGGGGTGAGGAGAAATGATATTAAAAATGTCTAAGAGGATGACATCCTTAAAATAATATTTTTCCCAAATATATATTTTGAAAAAGATTATTCACACATTACATTGAAAAATATTTTTTCTCTTGATTTTTACAATCGTATCTCTGCAATGAAAAAAATATTCGGTAATAAATTCCTTGAAAATAAAAATTTCCTTCTATAAATATTTTCTGCTATCTTAAAACACTCAGAAAATCATCAACACACGTATCGAACATATTTTTCTTTTAAATTTGAACATTACCAAATGTATGCGTTTGAAAAAAGTACAAATAAATCAACAAAAAGAGGATATTCTTTTCGATGCTGATTTATTCCTATTTTTTCATTTTGAGAGAATGCTGAGCTACAACCACTTCAACAATTTGAAATCATTTTTTGTAACAGAAATGACTATAGAATAAAAAAAAAAACTTTTAGTAGCTGTAGTGTAGATTAATGTGCCTTTTGGATTAGAAATACTTTTTTTAAAAAAATGGAATGGTAAGGCAATGATTTCATTCCGATTGGTAGTTTACTTTGGCAATCCAGGTACAACAAAATGAGGATTTCTTGCAAATTTTAATCGTTTTTATTTTAGTTGTTTTGGAGTTTGCCTTAAATTTTTCCTGAACAGTATAACAGATGTATAATGTATACTTGTCTAAAGCAGGCGAAATTACTTGAGATACAATGACGAATCGCTAAATGTTTAAAGCTGTCTGCGGTTAATGTTAAAGAATAGTACCAGAATTTGGAAAAATTTTTCGGATATAAAAGAAATGAAACATTAAAATGATATTTTGGCTTCACTATCCTTTAGAGAGCAGAATGTTTTATTATACTTTCCGTTTTTAACCAAGTTTATTCATTTTTTTGGTATGAAATGTGTTTCGCGTTTTTTCTCCTATACCGTAATGTTAAATGGGCTATGCCTTCACGTATTATGACAAAAATAAAATATTCGTGGATATTTTGGCGTTTTTAAAAACACTATGTTTAACAGAGGTATGAGTTATAATATTGCAAATTTCCATAGAAATTGAGGCATTTTTTCTGTCTGAAAATGTGCTTCGCGTTTAGTTCAAGCTCTTACTTTTACCGAAGGCAGCCTTAATTAGAGAAGCTTGACATCTTTGGAAAACGGAACGCGAAACGTTCCTCCATTCCATATCGAAAGGTATTTGGGCCTTGAAGAGGAGAGGCCTGGATTGAGATGGAGCTTCCTGATTGGTGTACTAAAAGAATCAGTGAGTTAACACTCTATTCGCTGCCTTGAAGTTATGGAACAGAAACTGAGTTGGAAAAAGTGCTTGCCTGTGTGGGTTGCAGATTGAAAATATGTTAAAATTAAGAAAGGAAGCGTGAAAGTAAAATGAAAAATTAAAAAATGGTCATTCACTACAAGGGGAATTAAGCAATTAATTACTAGGGGATATTATACGAGTCCAGAAGGATTTTTCTGGGCCTCTTAGTATTGACATTGGGATTGTAATTTTCAAGATTTAAGACATTTAAGTTATTTGAATTTGGCAGATTATTAAAAAATTTAATTGCTATTTTTTGAATATATTTTTTAAAAGGATAAATGTTAATAGCTTTGTAAATATCTCTATTTTTAGTGTATCTACATATCTTAGTTATATTCCTGATTAAAGCAATTTGGGCATTTTTTAAAAGTTTAATGTTTGAATTAGCTGCATAGCCCCACACAGGGCAAGCGTACGTTAAGATGTGCCGCGAAACAGGAGTGTAGAGAAGTACTTTGTTGTAAAGATTCATTCGAGAATTCCGGCAAATTAAATGGTAAATTGAGCGCAAGGCGTTCCGGAATTTAGCCTTAATTATAATCGAATGTTGGTAATTACGTACTATTACAATCGTATTGGTGACATTATATGAAACGAAGCACATGGTTGCCGATTAAGCGTGTACAACACATGCGAAATCGGGGCTTCCTACATGACGTGTCATCTTGAACATTGACTTTGTAGCAGTAGTATGTAAGTAACCCAATGTTCAGTTTAAGAAAACGATCTTATTAAGAGGAATTTGACGGTTCAGGTTGTTTTGAAATATAACAAGAGGAATGAAAATAAGATCATCATTTCAGATTTGTAAAAAATCGTAGTTGAAATACATTAGGTGTATCATGTAGATTTTAATGAAAACGAATATGTACATTCGAAAAGCCAACTGTGATTTCATTTTGTTTTGAGATTAATGTCTCGGATTGCAAGCTTTTTGAGTAAAACTAAAACATTTGCTTCTTTAAGGATTCCATTCTATTCTTATTTTTTAATTTCACATGGAATAAAGATGCACAAAAACTACAATTCAATGAGTAATATTAAACTTTTTTAGTCATTTTAAATAGGTTTATTTTTTTCAAAAAAATTAAAAATCTAATACAAATGGTATACTCAGAATTTTCTTAAAATTAAAATGGGAACTAGTTTGATATCATGGGCCACGCACCAAGTTGTTTATGTTCGCCAAGAAAGGGCAATAACATTACAATATGGTTACCTTGATATTTTTGCAGTTTTTGGAATATTACAACTTTTAAGTACTTTTGAATTGATGTTCATTGTAAATTTTAATATACATATTATGTAATTATTTTATTAATATAAAAATACAATTATTATTACATATAATCATAATATTCGTTATTTATAATTGCTTTTTTATTATATTTATAAATAATTTTACATTTATTTATAATTATTATATTTATTTATAATTATATTTATTTATAATTGTTATATTTGTTTATAATTGTTATATTTATTTATAATTGTTATATTTGTTTACACTTGTTATATTTGTTTACACTTGTTATATTTGTTTACACTTGTTATATTTGTTTATATGAGTATTCTTATGCATAGGTTTTATATTACAATACGATGATTATTCTTTTTTTATAATTACTATTAAGAATTATGAAGCCCGATTACTTGGTGGTTAGTGCATCGCGCTTCTATACCACAGGTCCGAGGATCAAATCCCGGGCAGGGCAAGGTTGCCTCAGCTTTCAATCCCTTTAGTGGTTCGTTAAAATGAGTACCAAGCTTACTTGGGAACTTAACACTGAGGGTTTCGCGTTAGAGGTGTTGAATCGATGGGGCTGGAGCGCCTGATCTCATTCCGAGATCTTTATCTCCTGTCATTCTAGATATGGTTAGTTGCTTTCACATTTGGTAATTTTCCCTTTTTTAATTTTAAAAATAATATGCAAGTTTGAGATTTAAAGTAATTGCCAATAAGTTTAAGAAAATAGTGCGTAGGTGTGTAAGGAATGCTGGAAACAGGTGTTTGCGTTTGGCTGTCGTGTGTGTGAGAAAAGATGTCTCAGGCGCCTGTCGACTCGCCCTCCGAAGAGGGGTGGAGCCGGCGGCAAAAACATTTGCGCTGGGCGGCTAGGGTAGGGAGAGACCGGCGAACCGGTTCCTGTCCTTCCCTTTACCGTCCGCTTGGAATCAATGGAGTGACGAAAATTAGATTGGACGGGTGCCAGCGAAATGAATCGCTTATACCCAAATTCGCGGAGAGAAAGTATCAATGAAAAAAATATCTGAATACACTCCCCCGCAGGGGGGGAGGATGGAGGAAGAAGCGGCCTAACGAGAACGAAACTAAAGTACGTCACGAGGGCAGGAATGGAAGAGCGCAAGGAAGGGGCTTAACAGCCCCAAAAACGCGTTCGAGGAGCACCAAAACCGCAGTCGGAATGGAGAATGTTGCGGGATTTTTTTTTTGCAGCTGGGATAAAAAATGGATGGAGACTGGAAGGCAAAACTTGCAGACGGAACAGTTGTTGAAATCGAAGCAGGAACCAGCTTATTCACTGATCCCATTTCTGATGTAGGCAAATGCATATGAGTGTTGTTTAAGTGTAGCAATTAAGTATTTTTGTTGTAATTACGGCGGCTTTAAGGGCAGATTCCATTTTGTAGTTTTGTAAGCAAAATTTATTTTAGAGTGAGGATACGTGAATAGTGTTTGTGCTTTAATTACTGGGTTGTCGTGATTTTGAATAGAAGTAAAAACATTTCTAGAAGTTCTAGTGATGTAATTATCTATCGGCTCCATGTGTAAGTCGTGATGTATGACACTATTTCTAACGTACCAAGGTGCGTTAGCAATAATTCTAAGAATTTTATTTTGGATTATTTGAATGCGTTTTGTGTGGGTCGGGGCCGCGGCCCCCCAAATGGGGGACCCATACGTTATTGTTGGGTGCAAAATTTGCTTGTACAGGATAACTTTATTTTCCAGGGAGAGAGGAGAGCTTCTCCCAATAAGGGAGATGGCTAACGCTATTCTCCCCCAGAATTTGTCTGAAAGATAGTCAATATGGTTCTTGTAAGTTAGTCGACTATCGATATATAAGCCCAAGTAACGAGCGACCGGGACCCACTGAATGTTGTCATCGAATAGAGTGAGTTCAGTTTTGGGGTCAATGACGCCCCATTTTCTGATTGATTGATTGATTGAATATTAACGTCGCACTGTTCAGCTACACGAGGGCTTTTGGCGACGGACCACGTAATTTTGAACCATGGTCAAGTGACGTGGACGACACCTGAGCTGGCACCCCCCTCTCCTAACTACCACACCACACCAACGGGAGGACGTTTCAGCTCTCGACAGATTTAACGTGCATCGCTGCCCTACACGGCGGGTCTTTAGTGGTACTGGGCTCGAACCCGTGACAAAGCAAGCCACGGTCCGATACCTATACCACTCGGCTACCGCGGCCCCCCATTTTCTGAAAACAATGGCTTGTGTTTTTTCTACATTTATAGCTATTCTCCAATCTGTCAACCATTTCTCTAGTTTGACGAGGAAGTGTTGCATAGTTTTTATTGTGTACTTGAGATTGACACCCTGGATGAGTGCTGCCGAATCATCTGCGAATAGACATGTACTGATAGTGTGGTGCTCTGGAAAGTCATATGTGAATATGTTGTAAAGATACGGGGATAGTACCGAACCCTGCGGGGTAACACTTTGACAAAATCCCGTTTCAGAGAATGTGTTATTTACACGAACCCGAAAGGTTCTGTTGTATAAATAATTGTAAATAATTTTAATTAAATAAGCAGGGAATTTGAGTTTGATCATTTTGTAAGTGAGGCCATCATGCCACATTTTGTCGAATGCCCTTTTGACATCCAAAAAGACACCTACAGTGTATAGTTTGCTAGCGAAGCCTTCATTTATAATATTAGTGACACGTATCAATTGGTGTAGCGTAGAATGGCCCTCCCGGAAACCGCATTGTTCCAGGGGAATACAATCTATGGCTTTGCAGTGAGTTTTAATCCTGTTTAAAATTATTCTTTCGAAAATCTTAGCAGTGGTGTTTAATAAAGATATCGGCCTGTAATTTTGACTAAATTTATGATCCTGATTTGGCTTGGGCAATATGACTACATTTTCTATTTTCCACTGTGTAGGAAAGTGGCAGTTAATGAGGCATCTGTTGTAAATTTTAGTTAAATGAGTAATAGCATTAATAGGAAGATATTTTAAAGCTATATTTGGAATCTGATCTGGGCCGGGTGACTTCCTATTAGGTAATTTTTTAATGATGCCTCGTACTTCTAAGGGCGAAGTGAGGGGAGGTGTAAGTGTATTGAAGTTGTCGAAATAGTGATTCACTAAACTTTCGACTTCTTCAATTTTGTCGTCACTATAAGGTTCAGCATTTTCTTGAAAAGTGACTTCTAGTGTGTCTTTGAAAGCCTCCGCTTTTTCGAAATCAGAGAAAGCCATACCACTCGGACCATGGAGAGGTGGTATGACTGTATATTTTTTAGTAATTCTTTTATGCAAATTATAAAGAGAATTGTCTTCAACATTTAACGAGGAAAGAAGATTTTTCCAGGTCCTGTTTTTATGTTCGTTGATTTCGTTCCTAATCTGCCTAACGAGAGCATTCACTTCCCTTTTATAAAGGGGGTATCTCGTGTTGTTCCAAAGTTTACGGAATCTATTTTTAGTTTTAATGAGCTCTCTAATGTTAATAGGAAGGCGGAGGTGTGAAGTTTTTGAAATTGTAGTGGATGTGGAAGTATTAATAGCATCTGAGACAATATTGCTGAAATTTTGAACGGCCTGATTCAAATTATCTACCGTAGGATTTCCTGGCATTTTGTAATGTAGAATTTCTCGAAATTTAATCCAGTTAGTGGTTTTAAGTGTTTGAAGTAAAGGTGGTAATTGTGACAGTTAGTTACGAAATCGAAAATAACTGGATAGTGGTCACTGCTAAGTTCATTTACAGTAAAAACATTAGAGTGTGAGAAATTAGCTGCAAAGCCGATGTCAATAACAGTGCTTGGAGCGTTGTGATTGAAATGTGTTGGAGTGTCTGGAGCGATAATATCAATAGCTGAGCCTACAGCCCAATTGCTAAGAATATTATCATTGGTATTGCTTCTCCCTGGGTTCCAACTCGAGTGTTTTGAATTAAAATCTCCAAAGAGAAAGGTTCTATTATTATGTGCGAGAATAGCATCGAGTTCCGTAACATTAATGGAGCCGTGTGGATGTCTATAGATACACGCCATAGTGACTTTGGTGTTGTTTCCTAATTGAATTATAACCGTTGTATTTTCAAACGTGTTTGAAGTACTAAGGATGGCGTGGTGCTTGATGCAATTTTTTACAAAAATGGCAGTGTCCCCGCCTCTGTGTGTGAGCCTACCACTTCTGTGACAAGTTTAATTTGGAATGCTTATACGGTCCGGAGGACGAAGATGTATTTCTTGGATCCCGATTAAGTCGGGGTTATGAAAAATGATGCTTTCTTTTAATTCCTCTAAATTCTTCTTAACACCATTGGCATTCCAACTGTAAACTCTAAGAGTGTTACTATTAAACGCGCTGAATTTTATTTTTTGTTGTTTTGTTGAAGGAAAGCTATCATAGTTCCCCACTATTGCATCATTTGACCCATTTGTTCCATGATCGAGTTGGCGTCAAATGTGTTGGTTGTCGAAGTGTTCTGAGCCGTTACCGAAGCATAAGACGGCTTCTGTTGGCAAGGTGTGGACTTTTGAGCGCGCTCCTTGGCCTTTTCCGTCCAGATGTTTTTATTTGGTTTATTTTTCTGTTTTCTGTTTATGGGGTTACTGGGGCATCCTGAAAAATTGGCTGGATGAGGTCCGCCGCAGTTTGCACATTTAGCTGGGGATTTCGTGGATTTTTTGCAATCT
Source organism: Trichonephila clavipes (assembly GCA_019973935.1). Classification (NCBI taxonomy): domain Eukaryota; kingdom Metazoa; phylum Arthropoda; class Arachnida; order Araneae; family Nephilidae; genus Trichonephila; species Trichonephila clavipes. Next base: position 3,112,531 of record BMAU01021371.1, on the reverse strand, counting down.
GCGGTGAGATGGCTACCACTACATTTCAAACATTTGAGTGCTCTATTACAGAGACGGGAGTGGTGATAAAACTCCTGGCAGCGGTAGCATTGAGGAGGCATCGAAGAGCCCTTCAAAGGTTCTATCACGACACGGAAAAACCCAATATTCGTAATCAGGAATATTTGTTTGTTTTCCTCGTTTTTCTTGAGGACTACCAAAAAAAGTGGCATGTTTGTATTAGTTTTTCTATTACGGAGAATAGAAATGTGGCTGGGTTCAAACCCAAAGCCCTTGAGTTCTGAGGCAGTTTCCTTCTGATCAAAATCAGTCGGTAGTCCGAATCAATGGAGTGGCCGCGAGAGCGGTCGGATTTAAAGATCTTAGTGTAACTTTACGCTCGACCAATAGGGAGGCAGCTACTGAGAAGGGGGTGGAGTCAGTTGAAAAAGTTAGAGATCAGGGTGGGAGACAAGTCTCCCTGTTAGAATTAATGTTAAACTGACCGCCTGACCGGAGCAACTGCTAATGCATCTCAGGGTCCAAGGGCACGTATACTGAGTTGGGCATATTAGGCCGTGAACCTCATGGGCTGTCGTGCCACTGAGTTAAGTATTAAAAATTATAAAAATATTATGATTAAATTATATAAAATGATTATAGTTATAAATAAATATTAAATCATACTACATTAATGTTATGTATAATTAATATTAAATTACAAAATTATATATTTACTGCATAATATTATCAGTGCATGTTACTTTTTATTATATTGTTATTCATTATTTATGGATCTTGGTTATTCTCAATCTCTTTCTATATTCTTCTTTTGAAATATATTTCATTGTATTTCCAAATAATTCTTTAAAATTATCTTCCTGATGATTTGATACCGCTAGGCCACCATCTTGGATTCCATTCCAGCGACAACAAGGGCTGCTTGGCACCTTGCTTTGTCATATCAAACTAGCAATGTAAAATGTTTTAATTCTATAACACCAATACTGTTTGAAAAGTGTTGCAATTTTGAATTTTACAGTATTTTTATAGTGATTAATTATTTTGCTACCATCTAACTGTTATCGATAATTTGGTATTGTTATATACACTGCTGGACAATTGCTAAGGACGGATCACAAATTGCTATGTAGCATAACATTAAGCGAGACATGAGGCCTAGTAGGATAAAATATAGTTGCCACACTGTTCAGACATTAGAATAAAGAATATTTATTGTTCTGGAAAGTACAAAAGCTGTGAAACATCCGAAAGGAAAAAAAAATGTTCATTTGATCTGCGCACGGAGAAATGGAACAATGCATCTAAAAGTCAGCAGGCACCTTAAAGAAAGGTATCAGTACGGGATATGTCCACGTGGAGTGTGATGCAACATTCCACACTTCGTACCATACTTTGCACAACATTATCCAGCAGGTGTTGAGGCAATTTATCCCATTCCTCTGTGAGTGCAGAATGAGGGTGTTCTTGTTTGTCGGAGGATAGTTTCGACCAGCAACTTGCCTCCTCAAAGCATCCCACACATTTTCAATGGGGTTTAGATCTAGAGAACGCGCTGGCCATACGAGACGTTGAATACCCTCGCTGTCTAGACAATCCTGAGCAGCGAGTGTTCGATGACATGTTTCGTTGTCATCAATAAAAACAAATTTATCACCGACAGCACCACGGAAAAGACGAACATGAGGAAGTAGAACTTCATCAATGTATCGTTGGCCCGTCATAGTCCCATTCGCTACCACATGTAGGCGCGTGCGGCCATTGATCATGATGCCGGCCCACACCATGATACTGCATGTCGGATATCGGTCCTTTTCCTGGATATTTTCTGGACGATAAGCAGTACCACTCTCGTGCCAGATCAGTTGGCGTCTACAATCCGATGACAGACTGAACCTACTCTCATCTGAGAATAGTATGCATGCCCAGTCCTGTTCAGTCCAATTGTGATGCTCACGACACCATTTTAAACGGGCAGTACGGTGCTGTCTGGTTAATGGGACACACACAACAGGTCTGCGTGCGTATAGTCCTCCTCCCCTCAAACGTCAGGCAACAGTTTTTCAGGAGATCTGCTTTTCTGAGGCAGCAAGAAACTGATTTGCCACCTGCTGAGCTGTGGTGCGTCTGTTCCTTTTTGCTGATAGGACGATATATCTGTCTTCTGCAGGCGTCGTACTTCTAACACGACCTCCCCCGTGAAGTCTACTACACATTCCAGTAGTTTTAAATGACTTCCACAGCCGTGAAACAACGCTGTGAGCGATGTCGAACGCCCTGGCAACATCTGTTATTTTTCGCCCTTCTTCGATCTTTCCAATAATTCGGCCACCCAAAAATCATCTATGTGATGTCGGGAAGACATGCCAAAAATTTTAAGTTCGTCTAAATCTTTCCTGTAAAACTTTGACTTGAAACAACAACTGTCCACACGCGTCAAAACCTTTAAAGCTCTTATGAACGCTATCACGTGATGAACAGACGTGGAAAAAAAATTTGCATACTCATACTTCTTCTTACTAATATCCCGAATTAATTCTAATTTTCCACATTTTGCTTCCTTTCATTTTGTGGTTGTTATGGATGATAGTGTTATCCGTCCTTAGCAATTGTCCAGCAGTGTATAATGTAGTCTATAACAAATAAAAATACTAATGATAACGAGAACAAACATCACCTAGTGCAGGGGGGCGAATCTTTAAGGATCAATGTGCCATTTTTTTTCGAACGAAGTGTTTAAGAAGGTATAGAGACGTGCCGTCAAATAATTTTGACTTGTGATTATTGGGAAAATAATAAAACTATATACTTATACACAACACAAAATTCTTTACTTACTACGAAAAAATACTTTTTGCACTGAGTAGTTGTAAATGTTTTAGTTATAAGTGTAATTCAAATTAAAGTAAACATTAGTATCAATTCTGTGGTTACCACAGATTGGATGACAAAATGTTGCGGGGAACGCCACGCGATAAAAGTGAAACTTCTTTGGCGACGTTGGAACATTGATTATTTACCCTAATATTCCAAATTGACCGAGTGCATGTCTCAATCGCCTAATTTGCATAAAAGGTATTCGTGGCGAAATGAGTCTTTCTGATATCAAATCCAAAGTAGTTTCTGAATATACAAAACCATTTTATTTTGATAAATTTGGTATACTTTTTCTATTTAAACTTTGTCGGCAATTGTAGCATGTTTTAATGTGTCTTCTAAATTAATTTTCGGTAAAATATTTTTGTGCAAAGCCACAGACGTTCTCAAATCATCTCTAAAGCAGAATCTGTCATAAAATAAACGATTATCCACGAATCGCTTTTGAAAATCTTTGTGAGCCTTTTTATGGGAATCATAGTCTTTGTAACGTAAGATAGAATTTATTGATTTACATGCATCAGTTTCAAAACGCACTTCACATGTCGAGGGCTCTGTAGTTAATGGCACAGGGTAATTCACTAAGTCCGTATTAATCTGTGCTGTCATTAGAAGAGTCTCAATAGCATTCCGATCCCTTAAACTGAGCATTAAGAGTGTATTTTGCAGTGTTGTTTTTTCCATGCTCGATATTCTCTCATGTACTCTGGAGATTTGACAGTAGCACTTAATAAATTTGCAATAATTTTACTGGACTTGCTGCTAGTTTTTCTTTTTTCCTTCTTTCACTAAACTCTTTTTATGTATTTGATTTAGGTATTCTGACTAGAATTAATATAATAATTCAACACAAATTAAAGTCAAAAAAGCAAATTAACCGCCGAGAACATCGCAATGTAGCAAACAATTTAAGAAAATATTTAAAAAAGAACGCCTTTTCTGCGAGAGCTATTTTGTCTACACCGTAATGTCACTGCATCTCATACAACTGTTGATAGATGTTCACGGGTCTGCGGGAAAAGGACCCCCAAAATAGGAAGATGGGCAAGTTGACCAATGGGGAAAAGTGAGCAATCATCCAACTTTATTACGGATATGACTAAAGTCACGTGGTGTCCCGGCTCCCCCTTTTCCTCCCAACTTGCTATCCTGTCATCATCGAGACGATTCGGGGAGATGGGGGAGCCAGACTATTTCCGCTCGCTTTTCACTGTTACGCAAAAGTGGACAAACTTCTCATTCACTCTCGAGAGCCGAAAAGTTTCCCTTCAATAATTTATATTAGAATACAGGCTGAATTGCAGTCTACCCAATGATTTCTAAGCAATTAATTATTTTGGAAGTGGTTCACTTTTTTGACAAGAGAATTTGTGATTTGTTTCAAAATGCCATTTTATAGACGATGCTTTGCATACCACTATCCCGCCGTGTAGGGCAGCGATGCACGTTAAATCTGTCGAGAGCTGAAACGTCCTCCCGTTGGTGTGGTGTGGTAGTTAGGAGAAAGGGTGCCAGCTCAGGTGTCGTCCTCGTCACTTGATCATGGTTCAAAATGACGTGGTCCGTCGCCAAAAGCTCTCGTGTAGCTGAACAGTGCGACGTTAATATTCAATGAATCAATCAATTGCATACCACTATTACATAACATAAAACACACACTAATATCATATTTCTCTAGATTCACCAAATTTGAAATAATCTGTTAAACTATCTTGCACTTTTTGTTCTTTTGCCGAACTAGCCATTATAAATAACAGCTAAAAATCGTAAATATAACATAAATAAACTTTAAAATGCAGTTGCGTCAATGAAATTGACTATGCTATGCATAGACGAACTTTGTATTATAAGCAATTGTAGTCCACAACTAAAGGCAAGAGAATAACGAACAAGTGTGTTCCCCGCCGCCCCACGAAAGATCACTTGCAGCTGTACTGGCAAAACTAAGTAACCCAGAAGTCTGAAATTTGGCACAATGAAACTGTATGGCATTATCCTGAACACCTCAAAGACTTTTTTCGAAACTCGCTTTAGATTTTTTTAAAATTCAATTTTTAAGCGATTTTTTAGCTAAATGAAGATATGACGTCATCAGACGTGTCAAATCCACTTTGCGAAAATCAATATTTAAGGCAGTTTTTTGGGGGATTTTAGCACATTTTATTGTTAATATATTTATTTATGGTTTTTCTAACTCTTTGTGGTGGAATTGCATTCGTTTTTCGAAAAAGGTGTCGTAAAAAATGTTCTTTCTAAATTTCATTTTTTGGATTAACAACACAAAGATGATAACATTAGATTTCCCATGCCTTAGGATATGAATTACTTTGTGTTAAATTAATACTATAATTTTTATTTTAGTGTCACACAGTTTTATGTTTATTTTCTAATCTGTAATTTTTTTCTTGCTTATCGTAGCTTAAATTATGATATCGTGACTCAAATTTTAAGTCAAAAAATGATATGTGAAGCTTTTTGTAAACAGAATCTTAGATAATGTAGTACCTATGTATTAGCGTCACCACAGCAAAATTGGTGCCAGGCGAATCACACCTTGATACCAAAACAGCAAAGAGATTCTGACTTATTTTTTATAAAACCGGTCAGATTTTGGCGGAAAATGGCGCGATTCATGAATTTGACTGTAGTGACGCTAATACGTAAGTACTGATAATAATTCCTTATTTTTAACACAAATATCAGTGGATTATTTTAGACAATGAAATTCACTTCTTACCCGCTTTTATTCTTATGCTCTAAAATAATAATAATCTGTTACAAAAAACTTAATTGCTTTTCTTTGTTCAACGACAAATTCTAAATCTTGCTTATTGTAACAATTAAGTTGAAAATCCTAGCTAGCAGTATAACAAAAAGAGAATGTACTAATAAATTAAACTAATGTAATAACAAAAGATTATTGCTGAAATAAAACCCTTTTTTCAAAAATTCATTAACGCAGTCCTTTTTTGTTTAAAAAAAAAGATTACTAATGAGTGAAATTTTGAAATTTTAACTTAAAAAATTAAGCCCTTAAAAATTTAAACTTTAATAAAAATATTTGCAAACACAAGTTTATTCTAAGCGAAGATCAGGGCTGCTAACTTGGCGAGTTATTTTGCATGTTGACTGGTGCGATAAAACGCAAGTACCAACATTTCCTTCCATTGAAAAGAAAAAGGTTACTGCTTTTCCTGATACTTACGTATTATAATCACCACAGCCAAAGTGGCCCTTTTTTTTTACAAAATTTGACTGATTTTTTTTCTCTTTCATATAAAACACGTAAGAATCTATTGTTTTGGTATCGCAAATTTTGCTGAGGTGACGCCGATACGTAAGTACCCTTTTAATCTGTTGTCAAATTCCCTTGTAACAAAAAAGTAGAAAAATGTAACTGAAGGAAATGACAATTTAAACTAATTGGGATTTACAGATTGCCAATATTGAGTGATTTAAGTTGAATTTCTTTTTACGTAAAATATTTTTTACATGTTTTTTTATTATCAATCTACGGTTGTGCTTGGGCTACAATTCATCTGATTTTGATATCAAGGTATTCAGCCCCAAAGTAAGTAAAGCTTGGAATTAAATCATTGCCTGAATATCGGCAATTTAGCGTTACGTCTTGCCTACTTCCAATCTAATAGCGTGACAATTTGGTCTGGAACAGCTTATTGTTCTTCTTTTATTGGCTAATTCCATGTTTCATCAGAGTTGCAAAATAGTACAAAATTATAGCTGACTAGCCATTATCCACCCACTTCAGTGTGTGTTTCACGATGTTGTTTTAAAAAAAACTGTTTACATATTTATAAATTTTTCATATCTAGCATTAAGAATTCGATTGTATTGAAAATAAACAGTAAGAAACAAAAATAATAGTCCAAGAACATACATAGAAAGGAAAGTCGTTCCGTGCGTCTATGGATCGCGCTATCCATTGCGCTACAAAGGTCCTGGGTTCGAATCCCACCTGAGATGGCTTAATTTCTGACAACGGGATTTCTTTTTTACTATACTATTTTGCTAGAACACTTAAATTTAACTAATGAATAAACAGTAACAAACAAGCAAAAAGTAGTCCAGCACCCTATATAGAAAGAAAAATGGGAAAATTACAAGGAAAATAACTTTCTATTTTGCCACTTAATGGTGTGATTTTGTTGTATGTATGTACATATTCGTTAATTGTAATTATTTAATAAAAAAAAGTAAATTAAAATTTCTTTGATGACCTAAGTAAGAATTGACTCAATTTTTTTTATATTACTTAATACTGAACAAATCAAATACATCGTAAGCATGGAACATTTTATAGAATTCCTTTATAGAGAAATACTGGTATTTGTATCCAGACGATAAACATCCAAATGTTGCTGTCTCCCCCAAATGAAATTCCACTGATATTAATAATTTTCCCAAGGTTTTCAGTAAAACTAAAAATAAATGATAAATTTTTGTGTGTGTACATCAGCGTTTCTCAAACTGTGGGGTGTGGTCCCCTTTGGGTGGTGACAACTCAACGAGGGGGGCGTGAGACTATTAGAAAGTCGAAAAGAGAAGATTATTTAATAAAATTAGTTTACTGAAAGTAAAAGAAAATACATTCTGATATCATTAGAAATAAAATAGACATTTACACTGATATATTACACTTACAAATGTATCAGTGCCACACAATGTATTTCATAATTAATTCAAAAATATTAAGTTAAGGACAAGTTTCACAGTGACCCCTTGGATTGCCCTACATAAAATTATATAAAAAAAGTAACTCTTATCTTGATAATTTGTACGGTTTGTAATTATTCCCTTAACTGCCAAATAAAAGTTAGCTTCCCAGTGTCAATCGTTTTCCACGTAGACGCGCGTATAAGATACATTAGGGGAGGAAATCCTTCGCAAACATTGCCAAGTTCCTTGCATTGCATTCCAAAACCTTCTGAAAAATTGTAAGAATAACAGTGCACAGAAAATTCGGAAAGACGTATATATACGTCCAGAAAATTAATGCTTTGGCTGAGCTAGACGTTTCTATAGGTTATCGGGGTTTAGTATGAAGATATAGCATTCAATACAGTGTTGTTGTTAGAGGGGAGCGTGAATGTTGAGAAGTACTGGCGTGTATATGTGTTGTCGCCAAAAGTGTCCATTTGGCGAGATCTGTGCCATCATAACCGACCAGTACTGAATGGCTATTGAATTAAATAACAAAACATGAAAGGTATTTATGAACTACTTGTAAACATTCCAAACTACCTTTTCACAAGATTAATAAATACAATGAATTACGTTTTATGCAAAGACGAAATATCAGTTAACATGAAATAATATAACGTGCCGACAAACTATAACGTATTTTAATGCATTTTTCCCTTAACACGAAGCGAGAATCGCTTAACACAAAAAGATTTCCCTTTTGGAGGAGAAGGATATTTTGAAATATTAAGCCGTCTCTTTTTGAAATGTTTGGAAAAACTTCTACTAAATTGGACTGCCCTACTGTATCATGAGAAGAATTCGCTGCTGTAGATGATAATGTGTGTACAGCCCCAAATATGGCAGGCAAAGACATTTTGGAATTTTTTCAAAGCTCAAGAAATATCATTGATGCGGATTCCGACTGCGAAAAGAAAATGAACAGCTCCTGTTACCACATCATCCTAAATGAGGAACAGCATGGAAAGTATGCGCAATTATTTAGACGCACATTCCAATGGTGAAATTAATAACAAAATGGACGACATTGAACAATGTGTTGATAATTTGATGCTGAAAAAACAATGCAAAGAAAAGTATTAGATTGTTGTCCAAAAACTCAATGAATGCTTTGTTTTTCAAAAGAAAGTTTTGTATTTAATTTCATTAAGTTCTTGTGAACGTGTTTTGTTTCAATGATTTCTATTAAATGCATGCATACATCCATATCCATGTAAACAAAATGTAATCTAATAAACTTAATTTTGTTGAATGCATGCTTTTTTTTGCAATGCCCTCTAAGGCGTAATTCTTTTAACATGAAATATATTTCAGTCCCTTTAGTTTCATGCTAAACTGTTTTCATTGTACATGTTTAATATACTAAAACGTTAGCTCAGAAATATGGATACTAAGTGTGTAAGGGGACCCTTTGAACTACTTTCTTTCTTTATGCATTTAAAAATTATATTTTAGCATTTTATATAATGTTTCTATTCAAGAAAATAATACAAGATGATATTTTTTACATATTATTCACACAATTTTAAAAATTTAAATTTTTTGAAGAAATTTTGGAAATTTACAAATTCTAATCCTTTTGTAATTATTAATTTTTTTGACCTGAATTTTTTTTGTAATATTCTTATGGATGTTATAAACAACTTTAGGGATCGCTTTTACAACAACTTAATTCTTTTTCGAGAAAAAAATAAAATGTTGATATGTATGCTAAAATTCAACGAAAAAGCCAATACCTCTTTCATTTTAATTTTTTTAAAAAAAGTATTCGGTTTACAGCATAATGAATCCCTAATTTTGTTACATGCTTTATATACAACACACAGGGAAAAAATGGAAGTGATTGGTAAAAAGTTGTGGAAGGAGTAGTATTCTGAATGCACTTATGTTTCGAAAAACCACTTTAAAGTTTATAATTCTGAAAAAATAATTATAAGCTTAAATAAACATAAAATACCACACTTTAATATATTACGTATATATTTTTCTTTAAAATAATTGCATTTTCGTATTTTTGCAACGCATACATTTTTATATATGATCAATTTTAAAAAGATATTAATTGCACACAAGAAAATTCAAGAAAAATGTTAGCAAATTTTTTTTTCTGAAACGACAGAAAATTTAGTTTTTTCTTCACATATATTGAAGTAATTCATTTATATGAAAAACATATCAGGAATAAGAACTGAAATTACGAAATTATTAATATAAAATGCCTTAATTCAAAAATTTTACATGCACACACTTCACAAAGAAGACAAATTACATCATTGTATTGCCTCGGAAATATTCTGCATTAGATATTGCCATATTCTTTTTTTATAGTTTTTATTTCTCTTTACAAAATACATTTTTGTAACGCTTATCTTAGCTTTTTTCCTAAAAAGGGGCATGGCCGAATTGCCTCACTTGTTTTCCAATGAAGTTTTATTCATTTCTAACTTTCGAACTTGCACAAGTGATGTATCAATCGAAAGATAATACAGCAAAGAATAAGATAAAATAAAAATAAAAAATACGATAGGTCGGTCATTTTGGGGGTACCAAGTCCTCTTAATAAATAATTACTAATATTTTAGAAAAAATATATTCCATAGATTTTAAGGTTGTGATGTACCTCCCATTGGAAGTGCATCCCTCTAAGTATCAGCGTGAGCTAGAGGTGTAGGATTAGCGAAAGAACTCGGATCACATTACCTAAATATGTCTTTATTAAGATATTCAACTTAAACTTTTAACAAATATAATTATAATAATTATTATGAGAGAATCTACGATGACTCAATACGCAACACATAATATATATATATATTTATAATAAGATCTAATCTACTTCAGATCAATCTCAATAAACGAACCGCCTAATTGTCGATGCTAATATTAATTAATCAATCCTACCTTATATTATTCTGTAATGCTACTTGTCTTTATCTGCAATAGGATGTAGCTTGACGACTAACTTCTAGTCGAATACCAATATGTTTATCCACGACACGTAGAACTTACTCAATCTTGCACCATGAACTGCAATAATTATCAACTGCCACAATGCACATCAATTGTCTAACATTCCTTTACATTGCAATTCCTCTTACTCTAAGACCCTATATTTAGAGTTCGTTAATTTGCATCTCTTCTTCACATCTCGTTTCTTGGATTTGGTTGGAAAAGAGTTGCCATTAATTCTGGCCCAAAGAACCCAAGGGACTTGATAAAGAAAAAACGCGTAAGACGTTACAATCCCCCCCCAAGAAACAAAACGTGATTTATTCGAGGGTCTTAATGGCCTTAAGAAATTACGTGCCTAAATTTTATTCTACCCGTTAATTTCTAATGCTTCACTTAAATTTTAATTTTCACTATTCATCTAAAGTTTAATTTTTAATATTTCTCCTTAATTTGAACTTTCTACAGCTTCAATAAATTTTTCTCAATTAACTAGACCAACATTCATAGTCATGTACTTTAATCACGGTAAATTCTCACATGTACAGAATAAATAGACGTGTCCCATCTGGGTAACAGAGCCGGAGAAAAACCATATATTACTTAAATGGTAGAAAAAACGAGGCCCACACATCTCTTAACAAACTTAATTCGACCTAAATGTTTACTTAAATTCTTACAATTTTTCTTCTTTACAGCTTCTCATATCCGTCATGAAACACTAGCTCTGTTCTTTTTATAAAAAAAAAAACATTTCCTTAAATTCCTATAGACTTCAGGGTCTGTCACCGTGAAACAAAAATCTCTTAAGTGATTTGAAAAAAAAAAACAAAGTTTTACACATTCTGATTACATTTCACAATTTTTATACAGTACATATCCCTTTTAGATTGCAACTTATTTCTCTACATCATATATTTCATCTGGTTCTTTCCAAAACTTCCCCTCAAATTGCGTAGCGCTGGTTAAATGTTATGTTAGTATGCTATCTACGCCGCGTTTCCCAAAACCAGATGTTCATTAATATGAAACAATATAACAACACACATATATATACTGTACAATTACAAACATTTTTCAATAAACAAAACAAACAACCAAAAGAATTGTCGCATCGTAGCGAAGTCATAACAGAAGTAAACAAATGCATTTTTACAGTTTTCTCCAGAATTATACAAAAATTGTACAAGATAAAAGCTTTTTTTCTTTTTTAGAAAAACTCATTTTAGTGTTCACTTTTGCTTGGCTTCTAAAATTTTAATTATCCGACCGTGACTTGTTTTATTGCAAAAATTCTTCCGACCACTTGTTCGAAAGAATATAAAAAGAAACAATACAACCTGGTTCTTATTACTTGTAGTTGGCGTTTCCTACCAAGACCTCCAGTGACAAAGATTTCTTTGTACACGCTACTCTCCTTTCCTGCTCTTGCCGTTGTTGATCTCCTCCTCGTCTGGCATTCTTGTTGCTTGATCTTGCTCGCTTTTCGATGTAGGGACTATCGTTCCTTTCTCTGCCTTTTCTGGATCGAACCGGTCTTCCTTGTTGTGTCTTCCTCTCTATGGTCAGTCGGGACTCTCCTCCTTTTTCCCCTTTCTTGGACTCAGATTATAGTCGCTTGTGGTGGGCGTTACCGTCTCTTCCCTTCAGTTTTTCTCTTTCTGAATTTTGAAAACATACTATTAGAATCATTTGATGACAAATTTCTTTTATTCACTCTATGCTCTGATCCCTTCTGAACCTTCCTTTCTGGTCCTTCTGACCTAGATTCATTTGATCTTTTATATCCCAGCATTTCATTTTTGCTTCTTTTAATCCTTCTACTTTTCTCAGACCAAGAACTAGGTATTGATCTGATAAGTGATCCGCGCTTATTGGTCTTATTTGTGTGTTTCTCACCCTGATAATTTTTTAAAAAATCTTAACCCTTTTTTCTCCAAAACATGCTTTACCTCTGACTCTTTCTTTTTACCATCTTGCGACTCATTTGATCTCTGTTGTACTCTGTCAAATCCACTCGATTCATCGCGTAAACTACCGTTATCCAAACTACCAGTTCCTATCTTCGTCTCGTCACATTTTCTATGACTATAAATTCGAACCTGATGTACATTAATCGTTAACCTTTTTCCCGGCTTCCATACCACTACGTTGTTATTTTTTACATCTAATACTCTATACGGACCTTCAAAATTTGGTTTATATTTAGCTATATATATATATATATATATATATATATATATATATACCACTTTTCTTGTTGCCCAACTTAAAGGATGTGTTGCTATCAAAACCCAATCATTCACCTTAATTTGCACATCACGCCTGTGTCTATTATAATATTTCTCCCATTTTTCATGCTTAGCTTTTGTGTTTCGTCTAGCCTCCTCAAACAATCTCTCAATATCTCCTACTGCAAATTCTGTTCCGTCTGATACCATCACTAATTTCTAAAAAGGAGTAATCAACTTTCGACGTAAAAATAATTCTGCAGAGGTTTTCCCCGTTGTTTCGTTTACTGCCGTACGAATAGCATAAGCAAACTCACGTAAGAATTGGTCCCAAGAATCATGTTGCTCATTGACATGATTTGCAATCATTTGCACCAGATCGCGATTTACGCGTTCTGTTCTATTTGCTTGAGGCCTATATACAACAGTCTTCACATGCCTTATGCCAAATCTTTCATTTAAATTCTCCAAAAAATATCGGAAATAAATTGGGGACCGTTATCACTAATTAATTTTATTGGAGCTCCAAAACGTGATATATAATTATCAAAAAAAATATCTGCTATAACTCGAGCAGAGGCTTTTTTAAGGAGTATGATTTCAGCCCACTTGCTGAAATGATCCGTAATTACTAATACATATCGGTTACGTCTTACTCTCGACATAGGATACGGACCTAACAAATCAAACGTAACTATTTCATTTGGATAATTTGATACAATTGTTATTAACCGACCAGCTGGCAACGCGTTTTTATAATTATTAATTTGGCACAGATGGCATGTAGAGGCATATTGATCAATAAATTTTCTCATATACGGGAAATAACAAACATCCCTTATTTTATCATAATTTTTAAAACATCCGAAATGACTGGCTAATGGCTTGTCATGAAATTTTCTCATTATTTCATTCCTTAAAGATTTTGGAATATATACTCGCATTTCTCCTAATGACGTTGCATATTTCGCATAAAATAACAAGCCTTCTACTAGCCTAAAATCGCAAGACCAATTCTCACATATTGCTGCATTAACCGAGCTATCTTCTGGGATTTCTAGATATCTATAGATATGACTTATTCTGGGTCTGTTTTTTGTTCTTCTATTAACAGATTTCGTGATGAAAGTGTGTGTACCAAATCCCTGATTATTGCATTATTAACTTTCTCTCCTATTATATTTTCAATTGGGTTTCTCGACAAAACGTCAGCTATTGTATTCTGAGTTCCAGGACGATGCTCCCATTCTATATTAAATTCTGCTAATTTTAATGCCCATCTGATCATTCTATTTGACAAATTTTTACCAGTCGTTAAATGAGTTAACGCAGGGTGATCTGTAATAACCTTAATAGGCAAAGAACCTAAATATGTTCTGAATTTATTCAGAGCCCAAACTACAACTAAACATTCTCTCTCTGTTACCGTGTAATTCCTCTCCGCAGCATTAAGCGTACGAGAAGCAAATACTACTGGTCTCTTCTCTTGGTTTAGAACCGCTTATCCTTATTGAGCTTGCATCCGTAAATAATTCAAAAGGTTTTTTGATATCTGGGAATTTTAAAACTGGCACTTTTGTTATGGCCACCTTGACCGCGTCGAATGCTTTCTGCGCCTCAATCGACCAAATAAATTTCTTTAATTTTCGTTTAAGATTATAAAGAGGTTCGCAAATATCGGCATAATTTTTAATAAATTTTGCGTACCATTGGGACATTCCTAAAAATTTCGACACTTCCTTGGAGTTACGCGGAGGTTTCATTTCAACTATAGCTTGAACTTTTGTTTCATCAGTTTTAATTCCCTCCTTATTAATAATTAAACCCAAATATTTTAACTTTTCACAACCAAATTTACACTTATCCTTATTTAAGGTTAACCCCGCCTCATGTAATAATCGAAAAACTTCTTTCAAATGCTTAACATGTTAAGTGAATGATGGAGATGATATAATTACATCGTCCATATAGACATTCACAAACTTGCCTATCACGGCTTTGATAATTATATCTATTGCTTTTTGAAAATTGGGAGCCGCCCCTGACAAGCCAAATGGCATTCTGCGGAAGGCGTATGTACCATTTTTCGTGACAAACGCGGTTTTAACTATGTCACTAGGGCTCACAGCCATCTGAAAATATCTCAACCGAAGGTCCAGGGCAGACATTATGCCTGTATGGGGTATGTTCATTACTAAATCGTCTATTAAGGGTAAAGGATACCTAGGGTACTTCGTGATCACATTTAGTTTCCGATAATCAACAGCAAATCTATATGCTTTCGGATTATCCGGCGGTAACCCATTATTCTTTCTACATAACACAACTGGTGACGCGTACGGGGATTGAATGGGCATTATAGTTTCTTCTTTCAACATTTTGTCAACGTGATAATCGAGAATCTCCTGCTTCACACTATCATATCTGTACGGCCGGGAAACAACCGGTGGGTTATCTTCGTGTCAATCTCATGGTATAAAACTTGCGTAAGCCGTGGTTTATCTGAAAACAATCCTTGAAAACTATTAAACAAATCTTGTAATTCCCATTTCTGTTTTTCTTCTAATTTTGTCTTAGAAAGATCTATTTCTACTTTTTCTATTTCAACCGTTTTAACCACCTTATTAATCTGCGAATCTGGAATCGCCAAAGATTTTCGATCAAAGTCTAAAATAATCTTTAATCCAACTATGAAGTCTATCCCAAGAATACATGTGTATTCCAAATCTGCTAATACATGGAACAACCAAGGCTTTTTGAAATCCCGTATTTGAATATTTAATTCTACAACTCCCATATTTCGACATTTATCTCCTTGCGCCGTGATCACCTAAGTACTCGATTTCTTTGTTTATAAAAAAATATTTTTGGTATGTCCCGTCCGATATAAATGACTTCGCCGCTCCAGTGTCCCATAACGCTTTCGTAAAAGTTTCATCTAACAAAATAGGAACATATGGAAGTTCTACCGAAGACATACATATTGCCGAGAGTTAAATCGGTGCCTGCTTTATCGACTGCATCTAATCACCTTTAATATCTCACTCACTTTCAAAACATTTAATCGTCCCATTTATTTTCTACTGTCTCGACTAAAATTTTCACTCGAACCCCTATTTCTTTGCTCCCCTCTACTAAAAACGTCATTTTGACCTCGATTTTTAAATTGATATCCCCTATTGTTAAATCTACGATCATCGTTTTGAAACCTATTTCTGCTCTCGAACCACTGATTTCCTTGACGGCTGTTCTGATAGTTACCCCTATAATCATTTCTACCATTATTCGGTCTACACACCACTTCAGAATTTCTCCAATTTCGTCGATTATTACCAACATTAGACATCCTACGCTCATTCCAACCTCGTCACTTCCACATTATTACTATTTCTTGAACCTAGCACGAATATCTTTCCTCAAACTTTGCTAAGACTTATAATAATTGGATCGCGGTTTGTGGATTACGCACTTCCACATAGTCCTGTACTTGCGGCTCAAGTCGAACGAAAATATGATCTACAAGGGCTTTCCCAGACATCCCCAGTTCTAATTTCTTGTTCAACTTCAGTAAATCGTAAACAAAATCTGTCGGCTCCTGGTTCTGTCTTTGCTGAGACGCGTAAAAACTTGCTTCTAACTCCTTTTTATTTTGGATGGCAGGGAATGCTTTCGACAATGCTGCTTTCAGCTGTGCGAAGTCCGTGGCGGTATTTTGCACTAACGCCGATCCGAATATTTGGTACAAATCCAGGGCTCTGCCCAGGAGATGACCTTTCAAATAAGCACACGATAAGTCACCGGGTATTTCAAGTAATTTAATTTGATTATCAATACCCTCTAAAAATTCGGTGACGTTCTCCGACCCAGAAAAGTATACTTCTGGCCAAACATTAAATCCTCTTGCGTTTCTCATCTCGGGGTCATATAGATTAAACCTAGTTGGGCGTCATTGTGATGTACCTCCCCTTGGAAGTACATCCCTCTAAGTATCAGCGTGAGCTAGAGGTGTAGGATTAGCGAAAGAACTCGGATCAAACATTATCTAAATATGTCTTTATTAAGATATTCAACTTAAACTTTTAACAAATATAATTATAATAATTATTATGAGAGAATCTACGATGACTCAATACGCAACACATAATATATATATATTTATAATAAGATCTAATCTACTTCAGATCAATCTCAATAAACGAACCGCCTAATTGTCGATGCTAATATTAATTAATCAATCCTACCTTATATTATTCTGTAATGCTACTTGTCTTTATCTGCAATAGGATGTAGCTTGACGACTAACTTCTAGTCGAATACCAATATGTTTATCCACGACACGTAGAACTTACTCAATCTTGCACCATGAACTGCAATAATCATCAACTGCCACAACACACATCAATTGTCTAACATTCCTTTACATTGCAATACCGCTTACTCTAAGATCCTATATTTAAAGTCTTTTTATTTGCATCTCTTCTTCACATCGAGTTTCTTGGATTTGGTTGGAAAAGAGTTGCCATTAATTCTGGCCCAAAGAACCCAAGGGACTTGTTAAAGAAAAGACGCGTAAGACGTCACAAGGTTATCCAGACATTTTTAATTAAAACATTAAGTGAATACATGTATAATTTAGACTACACACACAACTATATATATATAGCTAATGCAAACTGATATCGAGTTATTCTACCATCAAATTACCATGAATCCTTAATTTATGTAAACTACATTGAACTCGATTAGTGATATCAGCTTAGATAAACAAAGATGATTTCAAATATTCAGAGCATTTCAGGGAGGGAAGTAAATAGTTCAGTTTGAATTACATGTTCCGGTTAATTAAAATTTTTAAGCATGATTGTCGATACAAAGTTTCAACATTAAACGTTCATTAACATTTCTAGGATTAATTACAACATGTTCCTAATATTCCGAACGTGTGTATGTTGAGGTATTTTTTCTGTTTATCTAATTAGTAAAATTTTTGTTTATATTAATTTTTGAAATCACTCTTTGGATTAATTTGTTTAATAAGACATTTTTAAAATACAATAATTACACGCACTTATGCGATAGTTGGGACTGAGTGATAACCGCGTGAATCGGAATATGATTTCGCATAGAAATTATTTTTAGGCGGAGCCGGATACGAAAGAAGCCAATAATTTAGGAAGTGAAAGTTTAATCTAAGTAAAATCTTAGATAATACAAAATTGTAAACCGAAATTGTTTTGATCTAGAAGATTTCATAAAATCTTACCAAGTAGTCTCTCTGTCAACTCAGATATCTTTTTCTAGCGTAACATTTCCTTGTAGTATGCTAACTTTTTTTCTTTGTTTTGTTGAAAAAATACGCTATTTTCAAAAATTTGTAAACTTCTTTCAATTAAACTGAGGTCTTCTATCAATATTACCTACCGTCATTCAAACTTCTGGTTGACCTGAGTCTTAAATTTCTTCTTCGATGTCTTTCTCTTACATTTCTGTGAGCTCATCAATTGTCAGCTCTTGATTGTACGAATACAGCAGTTCTTGAACGTCATCACTATACACTTCTAAATTTATTTGCTTGGCAAGATCGACAACTTCCTTAATTATATAACCAATTACAAAATTTTTTTCTTCTCAAACAAAAAAACGAATTTATTATAATTAAAAATCAAGTAACTCCGAGTTCACGCAAGTCGAGGTGTGTGTGTATTGTACATTTTAATTCTAAATATTTATTATCAATAAAGTACTTCCGTATTATCGGTGACAAAAAAAACCCCTCACAAATTCTAAAAATGGAACATGTTGATAGGAATATAGAACGCATACATATATATATAGTCGAAAAATACAGTGTGAAAATTAAGTAAATATAAACAAATGAATGAAAAAACTAAAATTTTTAACTTTATTTTTATTATATTTATATTATTTTAGTATTACATAATTACCGTAAAATGCGGCGTATAACGCGCACTGTGAACACCAAAAATAAGACCACAGTTTACGGGCGCGCGTTGTACGCCGGGCATAAAAATGAGAGCTTTAAAATTAAAGAAAAGATGATTATAGAAAAAAGTATATTCTTATACGTATATCGAAACGTGGTTTACTTAAAAGAAACGTCACATTCCCTTTGAACTTAAAATGCTGCAGTTCTAGAAGTGAACTATTTTTTTAAAGCTTGGGATAATACCTAGAATAAATGAGTTCATAACATAAGCGCATTACATTTGTGCATTTCCGGTTTCTTCGGAAAAAAGGGGGTGCACGTTATACGGCGAATATATCTAAAAATGAAAAACTGTGTCCTGAAAGTATAGGTGCACGTTATACGGCGGATTTTAAGGTAATGGTATAATTAAATACACTTGCATGAAATTTAGTATTAATTTGTTTTATTTAAAATTTTGGTCAATTCTAGATTTGTACTTTGGCATTCGAGCGTTGCCATGCCAACGAACGGTTAGGTTTAGAATTTCGACGAGCGAAGAAATATGAAACGAAACATTTATCTTGAAGTTTGGTAGGGTTGTGATAGTACCAACTTTTAATTGATAAGTTTTGATAAAAATGTTTTGAATATTTGAAAATATTGTATATTTTTGGGTGAAATCCATGAAAGTCAGATACATTTCCATGGAATTGAAGTATAGGAAATTTTTTTTGCAATACTTTCGGGGGTAAATGAATCACATGTTAATTTTGAAAACTATATTTTAAAAGATCTGGGTCACCTAAAAGGGTGAAATTTGCCATATTTATCTGCTTTTTAAAAAATTCAGTACAAATATTTCTAGTACATGCTTATAACCCAAAATTTTTAAATATAAAAATATTAACCTTTTTTGACTTATTAAAGTCTTATCACTTTATTTCTGTCTATTGAAAGTGCTCCTCGGTTTTAATTTTCAGTAATATGTTCATTATCTTTTACTCATACTCAAGTATCCAATAAAAAGAAAGAAATGAGTTATTTAATGAATATGTATTCATTATATATCAAGTTAAATTTAATCTTCTGTCCTATAGAGTGCATTTTTTCGTGGGAGAAAAAACAACCCGCTTCATACTACATTTTTGTTTATGGTTTTGAGTAAATATTATCAAAGTAATCTACTTTAAGACCACGAGTGTTTTCCTTTATGCAATTTAAATATTATTTTAAAATAGATTGTGAATAAAATTTTATCACATCTCTTAAACATACAAAAAAATTGAACGTTAAGTAAAGTGGAGAGCTATTGATTTATCCTTCTCAATTAAATGAACGGTAGTTGACAGAAAAAGCTTATGATAAAGTACTACTTGTAGTATAGTGCTACCAATAATTTTTAACCTGTAGCTGCGGTAACAATGGACGTGATCGAGAAGTTGTACTTGTCGCTGATGTTGTATTTGTGCCCAGTTTTGATTTCTGTTTCCCTGAATGGTGTTTCCAATGACCCACCGTATATTCTGCTGAAGTTCTAAGTTCTCACGCTGGCTTTATAAGAAGTTTGGAGTGTGGGGCGAAAAAAAATTCCCTTTAAGCAAATAAACCTAAACTACTGTTTAAAAAACGAATTAACAAAGCATATTGTTTGATAAATACGCTAAATCTTTAAAAATTTATATTTCTGTTATCTGTAAATAAGTGTGCAGTATGATTTTTATTGAAGAACTAATTTAATGTATATTCCAATAAAACTAAACTGATTTTGAAATATAATTTTCATGAAGCACTATAGGATGGTGAATTTCTAAATCATTCTAAGAGAACGTTGCTATATAGGCAAAAATAAATTGTTCATGGTGTATAATGTTTTTATATTTCTTAGCACAGTATATTTATAAATATGGTTGCAAACTTGAGTGGAAAAAGCAGCCGATGACTCCAATTATTTCAATAATACCAGATTTATTAGGGGACAAATGACTACACGAAGACAAATTGACATGTATACACAAATATAAGGGGTTTTACTGTAGTTGAAAACTCATTTAATATAAACAAGCTTTGTAGCGATTCATAAAATGCTCTCAGAACAGTTTACTAGCGAAACTCAAAGTTTACCTTTTCGCAGAAAATACACAAGTAGATTTTAATATCGACAAACTCGTGTGTTCTCTCAAAGGTGCCTTGTACAGCCTCATGGAAATTTAAAGAAAGTTCTATCACACAGACTTCTGGATGATTCCTTGGTGATATCATTTTCCCCTAAAATTAGTCACCAAGGAAGATAAAGTTTCCAATCCGGTAACCCGGGTCACATCTTTAAGGGGTTTCCCATAATCTTTAAATTAACGCTGGGAAGAAAACGTAGCTTGTAAAAATGGCTTTTCTCACAAGAATACAATCGCAGTGAAATTACCACAGGCATGTGTTTCAAAACTAATACTCATTTTCCCTTTAACTTTACCTATTTTTCTTATTTTATTTGTTGCATTGGTCAGAAGTCGTATAAATAGTATACTACCTGTATCAAGATATTTTTTTTTATTATTATTACCTGCTTATCTTACAAAGATCGAGAATTTTTAGGAATAATTTCCTTAATAGCTTTATGTGAAGCTTTGAAGCAAAATAACTTAATTTGAACTGAAACTTTTATACAAATATTTTCTTTGTCCGGTAAAACACATATTTGAAAGCACAGTGGATTTAATACATTGTTTTTTACCTTTCAATTAGTCTGGCTAAGTGATCTCATTAAATGCCAGAGTTACGTTACAAACATTTTATGAGTGTCTGGGTTGTTTCCTAAGACTCTTATTTCTTACTAAGTCATCGTTGTATATAGTTTGAGATTTTAAAAATAAAGTTGACACACATACACACACACACCAGGGGGGATGTGATAACTTTATTTTGAAATTCAAGAAAAGAAACTTTTAAAGAGAGTTCAGTATCGAATGCTGTATTATAGTATTTAGAAAATACCTCAATATTCAAGTGTCTGTATTGATTTTATAAAGATCATTACAAAATGTTCATGCTTTGAAAATATAAACATAATTTACCAGAGGGAAGCAATAAGTTTTTTTAAGAAATCTATAAACTAATTCGAATCTTTACAACAATTGGAGATATTTTATTATAAAATTAACAATTAAAGGCTGTTTATAAAAAGCTTTAGAAAATATATCGAAATATTCATCATGAATTTCCAAGATTTAGAATATGAGCATACGTATTCATTACTAGTAGCTCAAAGTATATTCCAAATGCCCTAAAAAAACTCAAGATGTATCGATATAAAATTTATTAAAGATAACACACAGAACATAAAAGTGATTAAAGTTAGCAACTTCTGAGGGGTGAAGTAGTCGATAAAATTGGTATTGAAACTGGCAATAACCGATATTACATGTCTCCGCATTAGATGAAAGACGCTTAAGTTGTCTTGTTCGGTTAATTAATTGTTGGGTGCATTAACAACATATTATATCTCCTACATTGCTTTAACTGAGTAGTCCTGGTCATGAACTCGTGACTGGTAGATCGTGGGCTAGAGACCTACTGCAATTGAAGACCCGCTGTGTAGAGGAACATACGTTTTTCAACTAAAATTCCTCACGTTAGCGTAGTGGGAAGGTATAGAAAATGAAATGTTAGCTCACACAAATCACCCTCGTTCAGAGGTTGTTTATCTTATTGACGTGTGTAACATAAGTAAGAAAGTGAAATCCTCACTGCCACACCCAAACAAAGATACTTAGTGTAGAACGAATAATGCAACAGCTAAGCAACCTTTCCTTACGATGTTTCTTGTGACTTTATTTACGCCGTCGTGGTGTTGCCTGAAGAAATATGACTTGACTGTATACGCATCCAGCCTTTCGATTGTCTTTATAGATCTTTCAATTCACCATTGCTGATACAAATTCCTATGGTTTTAACATAGAAGTAATCACAGCATTGGACGACTTGCGAGTATTTCACTGTGCTGCAAATGACTTCGAATGGAAGTTGTGAGCATTAAATACTGTGCAACAGATAGGATGTTTTGTAAAAGGAATTTTTATGCGAAAATGATCCATCACTGCCATGTGCAGAGATTGTTTTTAACTCTCTTTTATTAGCTCTGCCTGTATGTAATGAAATCTTTGAACTCGATTTTTTATTCATTTTAAAAAAGCCAGATTAATTCGGAATTTTGTACACTTGTCAAGGAGCGTGAGGACAATACAACAATTTAATAATTTTGTTCCATTGATCAGGATAACCGATTTCCCCTTTCCAGATTGGGTGATTAAATAAATAAGTTACAACTCTAAAGAGAAAACGCTTATGGATAATGCAAATACAACAAACAAACAAAAAAGTGTTCTTTATGTGAATGAGTGAATGTTAACCTCGCACTGTTCAGCTACACGATGGCTTTTGGCGATGGACAACGTAATTTTAAACCCTGGTCAAATGACGTGGACGACACCTGAGCTGGGACCCCCCCTATGCTAACTACAACATCACACCAACGGGAGGAAGTTTCAGCTCTCGACAGATTTAAAGCGCATCGCTGCCCTACACGGTGGGTCTTTAGTGATACTGGCACTCGTGACAAGGCCTTGACCACTCGGCTACCATGGCCACGTTCTTTGTGTGAAAAGGAAAAGGGTGCGTCAGCAATTTCTTATCATAATATAAACAAGTGCTCAGTTTTTCTGAAAATAAATTATAGTTTAAAAAACTAAAGAGAATTATGTTTTTATTGCAGATCGAACTAAAAAATGAAAAATAAGTTATAGTTAAAAAAACAACTAAAAACACGCTTTCTTAGTTAATTAAACCAAAAGTAAAAAAAAAAAACGTCATCCTTAAAGCAAGAATAAAATGATTAACGAGTGTGGTAAAAGCATGGGATTCTTTGTACTACATTTTTACACTCCCTCTGCATTTCGGAATAGAACGAGTAAGAAATTGTGTAACAACTGGTAACGAGCATCCTATGCTTTCACCCGAATGATATTAATTTTCTCGTTAATTATATTCTTATATTAAGAATTATTTTATTTTTTACTTTTTAGTTCTATTAATTATAAAAGCATGTTTCTTAGTTTTTTAAAACTATAATTTATAATCACGTACTGTCCAATCCAAACTGTCATCAAGTTTTTGAAAATATTATTTATAGGAAACAATTCTTCCTTGGTCAAACTCAGAAATACGCTCCAATAAAGCTGATGTTCAACCAATGCTGAAGTCGCTAGTACGAAACAACTGTGGGAAAAAAGCATTCCAGTACTTTGAAAAGTACTTTTTTTCCTCTTCATACTGCGCTTTTTGGCGCCGCTTTAGAACTTGAAATAATCTAGATTCAGAATTGGATGTTGATTCCTGAATTTGTTTAATCGCCACTCGCATTTGTTTTTATTTTCTGAAAAATTTATTAGCATTTCCTAAACTCAAGTTGTTACTATTTTGTTCTCGAAATTACTGTTATACTCTTCAACCCAAAAGTAGGGCACGTTTGCATAAAAATAATAATTTCTATGCTTACATCGTGTACTTATTTACATGAATTTTCAACTTTTTAGCATATATTTCAAACCAAACTTATGACCTAAATACAGTTTCACATTCCTAAATATTGATTTTTTTAAAAAAAAAACATGATTTTTTTCCCTAGGTAGAGTTTTGAAAGATATAAATTTATTTTTTCTTGTGTAGACTGAAAACTACATAAATCAAAACAATACCTAGAATTTTCAAATCAACAATTTTACAGTTTGACTTTCACTGTTTTGAAATTCAATCAGTTTCTGTACTCTTTTATAAAAAAATTGATTCTAAAAAGAGTTGAATAAGAAGTACTTCCTAAATAATAAAAGTATAATAATCTATTAAACATAACTTATAAACCTTTCTTCATTTTAAGCAAACTTTTCGTTTTGAACATTTTTGAATATTCCTGGGGAAATACCAAAACTACCTCGCGACCAAGTTGACTTTATTCTTGGAGTATTTCTATTAATTTTTCTTCTGTTGTCGAATCTTAAACGCCTAGGGAGTTTAGAAAAGCGCGAAAGTAGACCGAAACAAAAAAATATCGAAACAGAAATAAACAAAAATGTCTTGGCCCATTCTCAAAGCATGACTAGAAATCATTTACTTCGTTAAACAATAGTATGAAAGCAATAGTCTGGATCATATAATCAGATTCATAGAATTTTATTTATTCAAAATGTTATGTTGAGAATTTATTAAATTGCTTTTTTTGAAAATATAAAATAACTATTAGTAAAGATTAGAAAAATATCATTCTTTTTCGAAAAAAACATTTCTCTGAAGTTTCAAGTGAAGACAAACATTATTCGTAATTTATGACTCAATAATATTGTTTCAAACAATTTGATTTTCTTTTCTTGTTCTAGATTTTATTTTCGTGTACTAGGTTTCATAACGTTTGAAAATTAAGGTACTTTCACATTTAAAGAGACATCTAGACTCAATAAGTACTATTTTCATCTCGAATTAATATGTAGAAGTTCAGAATATATAGAAGACAAATATTAGTTCACTTCTGAACATTGTGGCTGAAAGCAACAGAAAGGAAACACACCTTTGCTTAACCTAGTTTTCTTTCTTACGCAAACACTTTTAAAGTATTCAATACATTTAAATCCCCCAAGTGGTGGAAGAAAAAATCTTTGAAAAGAGTGTCAGTATTTACATTTGAGATGGACCTTTTTTCATGAATTTTATCACGTAAGTAAATAGACGTACTCATAAAAAGAGATGAGTACCTATTCCTAGAATTTTATTATTAACTTTATTTTCAATATTTATTTGAAATTTATACATTCAAGCGAAGTAAAATGTGTTACGTTCAATATTTGAAACATCAAAATATAATTAGAAAAAAGTTTTATGTCAGGGATGTAAATGAAGTCGATCGAGACCATTAGATGGACCGCCAAGACATTTTGGTGTGACTGCTTTTAATTAAGACCTAAGTCACGCATACTAAATGAAACATTTATGGAACACCGACGCCAACTAGACTGGATAATCGGTTTTTTTAAAATCGAAGTGACACGTGCTTGCTTAAGCTAATGATTCGATAAGTGTATAGACGATTCATAAATGTTCACTGAAATCGAACGATGGCGCATAACACGTTTACTGCTGCCGTGGAGAAAAAAAAAAAAGCGATCATTTCCCTACATGAATTTTTCCCTACGCACCGAATGAAGGAGAGAATAAAAGTTGATTAGCTTTTTCCGCGATAGCCCGAGATTGGTTATTAAGACATCATCCCACACCCCGTGCTTTTAAGGGATTGATTTCTCATGTCCTGAGATGGCGCGGGATGATGCGGCTGATTGATTGAATATTAACGTCGCACTGTTCAGCTACACGAGGGCTTTTGGCGACGGACCACGTAATTTTGAACCATGGTCAAGTGACGTGGACGACACCTGAGCTGGCACCCCCCTCTCCTAACTACCACACCACACCAACGGGAGGACGTTTCAGCTCTCGACAGATTTAACGTGCATCGCTGCCCTACACGGCGGGTCTTTAGTGGTACAGGATTCGAACCCGTGACAAAGCAAGCCACTGTCCGATACCTATACCACTCGGCTACCGCGGCCACGGGATGATGCGGCAGCGAACAAATTAAATACATGCGTTGGTTCAGATTCATCGGATCACGTATGTTTTCTGCTCGCAGAACTGAATACGTCCACAGTCTAGCAGTCATCCGTAGTTGCTTAAGCCTTCCACTTGACAATCTCGTGTCTTTGTAGTAAATATAGTAACTCGAGTTATTTTAAAAGAAGGGTGTAATGTCGAAAGTAAGTGTTATAAAAAAACCTGTACAATTTCAATATAGAATGGTCACCCCTACACTACTGGGTGGACCGCAACTCCTTAAAAACATTCGAAGTACCCTGGAGCAGTCCACCCCTCTCTGTTCTTAGAGAATTCAGTACACACAATAGCATGAATCACAAATTCATAACAGAAGAGTGACACTCCGGGTTCTGGAGGCTCATGATGGTTGTGGTAGGCCAGTTTTTCTGGTCACGATATCGTAGCAAGCGCAATGTTGCAGGAAAGTCGCGGGTTCGGAATCGAAAGCACAGTCATTTAGAAAAGCTAACATACGGTAATTCTGTTGGGGAAGAATAGAATGTTGAACAGTTTTGTAACGCAGAATTTCGAAGCTAAATTAGAAATAGTATAGACGAAGGTCGTAATTTTAAATAATGATAGTTTATCTCGCAAACTTCAGACCTCGCTAAGTGGCCATCGTAATCTAAATGTGACAGATTCGTGGCAGGTATGCCATGAGTTCGTACCTTGTACTGCTGAAGAACCGCCGGGCATAGGGGCTGATGCCCGTTAAACGTGTCGAGGCTGAAACGTCCTTCCGTTGGTGTGATGTGGAAGTTAGGAGATGGGGTTCTATCTCAGGTGTCGTCTTCGACATTTGACGGTTCAGAAGGATGAGGTCCATCGCCAATAACCCTCGGGCAGCTTTTCAGTGCGGCGTGAATATAACCGTCGCTCTGACCAAACAACGTGTGGAGAATTAGATCATCGACAGTCCCGTCTGAGGGGTGTTGTAATTTCCGGAAGGGGTGCCACATCACATATATCATCATCGTCACTTGACTGTGCTTCAAAATGAAGATCCATCGCCAATAGTTCTCGCTTTGCATTAGAATACAAAGCTAATCACTAAAATCCAGGAAATATTCTTTTGGTATGAATTTGGTTCTTACTGCGTTCCTAAGGGGTAAAAATGAAAAAAAAAATTTTCTCTTATACCTGTATATTAATGTATAATAAGCGAATTTTTTTAATCTGTATTACAAAATGTAAGTACAAATTTTAACTATTGATTAATAGTATCAACTAAAAATAACAAAGATCTACTTATTTTGATGGTATATTAAAAATTCATTATTTTTGACTGTGAGGGAGATTGCATTTAAAAATACAAACAAACCAGAAACATTAATGCAAAACGGCAAATGCGTGAATGAGTGTAATGTATTCTTTTTGAATTTGTGAATAAAAATAAGTATAAAATGAATAAAAATAAATAAAAAATGAATAAAAATAAATAAAAAATGAATAAAAATAAGTATAAAATGAATAAAAATATAAAATGAATAAAAATAAGTATAAGCAAGAAAAATAAAAATCAATGATAAACGTAAACAATAAACTAAATACGTAAATACTGAAAAATGAAATGAAATGAAAGATAACGCGTATAAGAAACAGAATGAATAAGTAGCATAGAAAAATAAGAAATCGAAAGTATAGAAAAGAATATTTAGCACATGAGAGAAATGTTTAAAAAAGTTTTCAATTCAATAAATAACCTCAAATAACTATTTCTTTGCATAACAGATTATACTATTTTCGAGACGTTATATTCTTTTATAAAATAATTCCACAAATACAAAAATTTAAAAAAAAATTATTTTGAAGTAAATTATCTATTGACACTAAGCTTTGATAAAATAAGACATCCAAAACAAAATCTCATAAATATAAAAGGTAAAAAGTCAAAAATAAATAAAATGCATTATTTTACTATTTATTTAATAAGTGGATACAATATAAATAATTAATGCATGATAAAATGAATATTTATTGCATTTGCTTGTGAATGTGAAGGTATAATATAATCACGTAATACTTCTTTAGACACGAAAAAAATTGCGCTGACACTTGGTAGCTGATCTTTTTAAAATATCGTATAGACCGGGTCGCTAAAATAAACCTTAATGAGGATAATTATGTGTTGTATACTGTTACTTGAAAAAGCAAATTCATTACCATCATTCTAATCTATTTTCTGCTCATTTGTATGACGTGAATTACTTTTAGAATAATTACAGACATTAATTATGCCATGTAAATAGACAAGAGAGCTGAAGTTGAGTTAAGAGACACAAAAAAATATTGAAATTTATGACTTGACTTGCAACTATAATTACATTTAAAATTAATTACTTTCTTAACTGTTTTAATACTTGCTTAGAGTTAGGTATAATTTTTTACGGAATCTGTTTGATCCAAGTACTGCTAAAAATGTTTCCGAAATTTCCAATCGAGGTCTCCCATCATTTTTCATACGAGATAGAGAATATTTCGCACACGGGCTGATCCGTAATTTCTCTTAATAAGGGCAATAATTATTCTTTTATATAATAAATTGCAAGTTCCTTTGGTTTTTCATGTTCAGAAACGCTGACTACGCTCTCCTTCCATATATTGTTCCCTATTTCTGTGGAATCAACATTTTTTTCCCTTCTAATGTCTTATCTGGAAGGAATATGCGCTGAATGTTCTGGAAATTTCCTAACTTGGAGCGTTTGATTTCCAATGTGTTTTTGTGCTTTATGTCGTTGTTGGTTTCGTGCTTTGAAAAACAATAAATTTCAGCAATGTAAGCTTCAATTATTATGTAACAAACTTTTATGTTGCAGTTTTAAAATTGTATCGTCTTTACAAGAAATGATACAAAAAGTAAACAACTTCTGGTATGTTTTGCCTGTGATGTGTACAATATGCCATACTCCCTTTTCTTCTAAATATACAAACTTGTTCATATTGGCAAACAAAAAAAGAATTATTAGCACATAAATACAGGGTGTCTGGGTTTAAAGTATCCAAAAATATTGGCCTATTATTACGGAACAACCCTTCAGAATGTAATAAACTGTTCATCCATGGATTATAAAACTCTCCCAGATTTTTTTGGTCTAGCCTGATCGGCCGCACGTGGGCGCATTATTCGGCAAACGAAAGTGCGATAAATTTTTTACACTGACTCCATTAGTAACGATGAGGACTGCACAGTATTAGACGCAGTGAGTAATTTGGTTAACGGAATTTGAATCCGTCACACGTGTACAGCGACGTGTTCGAACAGAATAGATTGTCGTTTCTGTCTTGCTTTATATACTTATCGGAAATTCTACAAAATGAATCATGCACACGATCAACAGTGTCAAGCCCAGTGGTCAAGGCATCGGATCATGGTAGGTATGTCATGAGTTCAAGCAAGCCCAGTGCTACTAAAGACCCGCCGTGTAGGGAAGCGATGCACGTTAAATCTGTCGAGAGCTCAAGCGTGATGTGGTAGTTAGAAGAGGGGGTGCCGGCTCGTCACTTGATCATGGTTCAAAACTGCGAGGTCCGTCACGAAGAGCCGTCGTGTAGCTGACCAGTGCGACGTTAATAGACCCCGCCTGGAGTCGCTAGGTTTTCTGGAAGGGAGAATCGTAGCCATGTATGTACACTTATACGACATGTAAAAGATCCCTTGAGTATCAATTTGGCTCTGGTACTCCCGCCAATATTTAGCGTCCGACGAGAGATAGAATAAAAAAAATCCAGGCAGATTTTAAGAGTACGTAAAATATATGGAGTAAATTTTGTGCAAAACATTGATAAGAACAAAAGGGAGAATAACTCAATCTTAATCGAGATTTTTTGTAATTTAATGAAAATTACCATGTGTCAAAATAAAGAACATTTGATTTTTTAGTACTTTATGATTTACAAATGTAATACGATATGAATGTTCATTTTTAAATGAATTTTATTCTCTATAGTTCGTTTCCATAATACCTTTTTTGAAAAGTATATTTATTATTGCTTTTTTAAACTTCTTGTGATGAAATCCGATTGAATTCTTAACTAACTAAAATGATAACAAATTTCATTTTCGGCTACATTTGTTAATAATGACATTTATCTGAACTTTATTTTCAAATTAAATTCTGAATTAAATACACTTACATTTAATTTTTTCAAACCTCAAATTCATTTCTTTGAATTTTGGTGCACGTTGAGAGAAATAAAAGAGCACATTAACTGAACACAATAACTTTTGAAAGTATAAAATTTGTAAAAAAAAGCGGTCATCATTTCATTTTTTAAATAATGTTCTCTTTTCATCTATTTGAGAGATAAGTATTCATTAGTTCAATACCGGAAGGATTATTTTATATAAAATATGGTTATCTCATTTCACTGCTCCAGGTGATCTTTGTTTTGCTTCGACTTCCTCATTTAAGACAAAATGTCAAAGGTTTCTCCAACAAGTTTGAACATCATTAGTAAAATGTTGACATAAAATTAATCATTTGCTTTAATCGATCTCTGACGTTTATCTTTTAAATTTTTGTTTTAGCTACAGGATTATGAAACTTTTGAATTTTAATTTGAAATCTGATTGGGATGTTGAATTCTTTCCTGTATTATATTTGACCTAAGTGCCGTGAACAATATTAACATTTTTGTTGATTTAAATCATGATTTGAACTTATTTTTTATACTGTTATGAACTCTGTTCAATTAATTAATTTCATCTTAAAGTAGTGTAAATTTACATCTCATATTTAAAATGTTCAAGTTAATATTACTTTCTGTTGCAATTATTTTATGATAAAAATTTTAATATGCTCAAGCAACACCGTCTTTAACATTATAATGCGTCCCAGTGGATGCAGTCAACTTAGCATAATTTTTGGCGACTTATCAACCATCTTGGCGACTATATCTAAACTTTTGGACATTACTCCAGGAATCTATAACATCACGATCTATAACGTAAGCGGATTTTTCAAAAAAAACAACAACCACGGAAGGTAGAAACACAGGCTATAAAAAGCAGTCGCTTGCTAGATGTGAGTTAGTATTACTTCAGCTGTGTGTGTGTTGAAGACTTAACTTGCGATTGGTTACCTGTGAGCGGATAAACTTTTAACTTTTTTAGACGCTGGTAGTTCAGTCAGTGTTATAGAAAGCCGATAACCTTCTGGAACTTATTGTGAGAATTTTAGTGTTGTGACACTTTTCTGTTTTGATGTTGATCTGCATTTTAAGGATTATTTTTTGACAGTGAATTTCATTAGTCTTAAAAAATTGTTTTGCTCTTTGAAACTGATGGCATAAAACCCAAGAACCCCGATATAGTATATGGTTGTAGAAGTGCAGAATGTTTGTCATCCAACAGACGTATTAATTCAGGACAGCACGTTTATTTACAGTTAAACATAAAAACAATAACACAGCGAATTATAAAGACCCACTTTGGCAGTATCTCAATTTTGAACACCGCCTTAACACGACAGTCCAGTGAAGCTATGTACTGAAACAAAGAAAACATTCCTACGAGAAGGGAGCGCCTCATGATGAGAGGAGGAAACACTGTACCCGATTAACTTAACAATACAATCAAGTGATAGCTGATGTTTAACCGCTTCCCTTACAAATTTTTTTGAAAAAAATTGCAAAAGATCATCCAATTTTTTATTTTATTTTTGAAACAAAAGGACAACATAAAGTGATACCTGGCATTCTGTTCAATAGTATCTGGTTTCTTTTCTTACTGGCTTACCTCTCGAATCTCTTTTACGGGAGCACAGTCTCGTTGGATTTGATTTTTTTTCAGTAGCAGGAAAAACATCTGGAAAATGCCTTGAGGTTAACCTGAGAGGTGATGGACTAATGCTGGGTCTTCTTGATGTGGCAGGGAACTCCTCAGAATGATTTTCAGAAATTATTTTTCCTGTCAGTTCCATTCTAACTTGTTTAGGTGGTTGGGAATCTACTGATTTACAGTACAAAATGTAGGCTACATACAGAAGCACCATTTCCACCCTTTTCAATGTCCACCTTTTCATAATCACTATCTGAAATATCATCGCTTTAGTTATCTTGCATCATCACCATTATTTGATTTCTTCACACACACACAGCTGCACTATCCTTCTTTATACATAACTAATCCATACGCCGACGTGTACTATACAATAGGGAAAAAACACGTGACCAGTTCCACCAAAAGATTAGTAAAACCAACAAAACTTTGCAAACTGCCAATCAGAACTGA
This sequence comes from Trichonephila clavipes, assembly GCA_019973935.1. Lineage (NCBI taxonomy): Eukaryota > Metazoa > Arthropoda > Arachnida > Araneae > Nephilidae > Trichonephila > Trichonephila clavipes. The sequence goes on along the minus strand of BMAU01021371.1, from coordinate 3,079,902 downwards.
ATTCTTACTTTCATTTTCTACGCGCCGAGTAAAACCGGGATAAAGCCAATCATACCGACAAATTCTGCTTCCCCCGAATTTTCTCGGGATAATAATTAACTGCAATATATACGAACCCGAAATAGCTTGGGATAATCAGGCATACGATTAAACTGAGCCAACAGAGCCCTCTGTTAAGATTGACGGGAGACAGAATTCGGCAAATGGAATGGCAAATCAGTTAAAGTCCTCATCACACTTGACTTTTGTGCAAAATTACGAGGTCTGCACCAGGATCTCTCATTTTACTCCGAAACGCGACAGGAATAAACAATCAACCTATCTGTTAGAGGCAATGGTCTTAGATCTAAAAAAGTATGCATATATTTATTGAAAAATCAGAGAACTTTGAAGGATGATATCGTTTACTAAAAAAGTTCTTTTGGCATTGTAATAGGCGGACGAAAGTGAAACCTAGAGTGAAAAATATAAAATTACTCGGAATTATGACCTCCAACAACCGCTCATTATCTAATGCATTTGCGGTAGAATACCACTAACGACTGTTATCATCAATGATGGAAGATTTTACAAATGCGGAAGAAAGTTTTGCAAAATTCACAGTTACTTGCTATTTTATATGAGGTCATCTTGAAGGGCAATCGTTGAGAATGTGGTCCACATATATGAGAAAATACCTGGCTTTTAAAAATTGTTCGCTACTTACTCTATTGATGGTTGTGTTACTGTTGGAAGTTGTAAATTTGAGATTTTAGTGCAAACATTGCTTTAAAAACACCCTTTGTTAGAATTGTAAAGCGATGATGTATTAGATGGCAGTAGGAATAATAAGAAATTGGAAAATACTTAAATTTCCATTGCACGTGTATTTTTTGAAAATTTCATCCAGCCATTTCCTGTTTGAGTTTTTTTGAGGGTGAAGAGTCTCAGCAGTAAAATTAAAAAGGGCCTTCTCCATGATTAAATTAGATTGTACATTTTTTGTTCATCAAAAACAAATTACGTAGATTGTTAAGATTTACCCCATTTTGTACATTGTACTCTTAGATGTTCGTATAACTAAATAGTAGTGTTGTCGGGAACTTGTAGCTAATGTTGTTGAGTTCTGGTGCTACTATTTGAAAAGGTTGATGTATGTTAAACCTGCCGTCGTTCGAAGTCCTCACGTTCAAATGATGAGGAAGTTTTGAAAGTTGAATGTCATCTCAGTTGTCGCACCTTATCAGTTGACCATGGATCAGAATTACGAAGCTCGTCACTATTAGCCATCATTTTGCTGTAGAGTGCGACGTTAATGAGAAGCGAAATTGCACCACTTTTTGCAATACGTGACAAAATATAAGTTGTTGTCGCTACGTCTGATGAAGTCAGACAAGATCTATTAATTTGTTGACTTTCAAAAAGTCCAGCCCAAGAAGATCAGTGTAGATATCTTTGATTTTGAGATCCATGCAACGCATTATGTGCTCGGGGGAAGCCTGGTGATCTTTACAATTTGCACAGATTGAGAAAACCTTTTTGTTTGCTGAGAATGAAAGGCACTTGATGTGAGCTCTAGCAAGACGAGAAAGTGTAGTCTGGGAGCATCTGTCACACTTGAGGGATATGGCCAGATCGGGTCTATTACCCACATACCAATGGTGAGTGGAAGGGAGGCATCCTTCACTCCACCAGATTTTGAGATTTTTTTAATAAGAATAATTATAGGTGGGTAAGGGTGGATGAGGAGGGAATTGGAAGATTGCAGCCCCCCTTTTTGCTAGTTTTTTCGCCATTTTATTGCTGTAAAGTTCGACGTGAAAGGGGATCCACTGAAAATGAATATCATGGGGCAGCGGTCTTTCAGTTTGTGTAAGATGGAGACACTGATTTTCTCACCAGCAATAATCCATTTGTAAAGATGTTGAAGTGAACTACGGCTATCGGAGAGAAAAATAAATCCAAATACAAAGTAATAAAGTGAAAAAAACTCCTACTCTTGCTAGAACCAATTCCATTTTCAAACATCAGTCATTATTACTCGAATTTATCATGAGGCAAACCGTTTAAATACAGTTCATATAGGTTAATTAAAGAAAGAATGAAAAGACGATAAAAAATAACATCACAAACTAAAGTTATTATTCAGTGACAGAAAAGTTTATAAATATTATTTTGGTACTTAGATGTTAACTTCATGCTATTGGTGACCTTGGGCGATTTTTAAAAAAGAAAACAAAAAACTAGTTTTATAATGGTATGGTCTAAGAGAAGTCAGCCTTCTACCTTTGGATATTTCATGTCTTTGGACGAACGTAAGTGGTTCTAGTTTCCTTTTTATCCCATGAATCAGAAAACAGGATGGCATCAAATAACTCTTAATTTATAGTTTTCTGACATTTTAATTCTTGAAATCTTTCGCGACCAATCACTGTTATGCATTTAACTTTTGGCAAATTAATATCTGCGGTAGATGTATATTCTTCAGTGATATATTGCTGCCATTATGTTATTACGTACATTTTTTACTAAGGTGTTTAAATAATTTTTCAGAAATGCTGTTGTTGTAAATAATGCCACCTGACTGACGAAGTCAGATCGAGGTTCCCGAAATTCATAGCAGCTAAGAGCTAGAATGTTTACGCCTGTCATTAGCCTTAGTTTTGAGCACCATTCAGGTGATAGTACGATTTTGCTCGGTTCCACCCCAATTTAGAGGGAGAGAACCCTGGGGGTAGCCAGGGGCCTCCCACTTCTCTTCCCCTTCCACCAACCACACGAGAGGATTTGCGACTCGACGACTATTTAGAGTTCCCCCATGCCACAAAGGCACTACATATTTACAAACATCCATGTCTTCTCCGGGATTCGAACCCAGTCCCTACGGCACCGCGGTCAGCGTCGCTAACCACTCTGCCAGTGGGGCGTCTTTCAGAAGTGCGCATTCAGAAAATGTCTCGGAGTCCCCAGAGACCGGAGCCCGCTTTGTGCATTTTCCAACCCAAAGTTTAATTTTTTGGTTGGTACAATAGAAACAATTGACCTCCAGAATTGCTGTGTTTCTGAAATTAGATTTTGTTCCGGATAATTTTGTTCAGACGGTGATGCAGCGATCTGTTTTCCTCGTTGACTTTCAGGTGACATTTCTATTTGATCCCTGACTACCACTCGGTCCAGAGACTGACTACAGTTGCAGTGCTTTTGACAACCAAGCTGAAGGGAAATTTAATTCAGAGCAATTTACACTGTCCTTGCACTCTGTGAATCTGGCTGCAGTTGGAGAATAGGTTGCTAAATAGTCCCTTCCAAAAATATTTTGCTGAAAAATGTTCTGTGTAATATTTTTGAATATTGCTTTTCGAACCATTATTGTTTTCTTGTCGTATTGTGTGAGTATCATTTTTGAAATTTTTCTCCGTTGACATCACTGGCAATCTGTAAATCAGATGTTGACGTATTCATCTGGCCATTTTTATACCACTAGTTACGAAAATTTACAAGTTTTATTTCTGACTCTCCATAAGGATTGTAGTTGAATGTCGGGTTATCTATTTTCTTTCTAAGGGACTTTCGAACGGAATGGTGATGTTAGGGTTAGGAGATTTATACTTCTTGAAATACCTTTAACGACTAAAGAGAAAATCTTTTTCTTAGATAACTTATTGATAACTTTTACTTCTCTTTTTCACCTAGTTGTGATTCGCAAGGGTGGATAGAAAGTAACATAAATATATTACACAGTACATGTTTTCCAAAATTTTGTCATTTCTTTAATTCTTGCACTTCACACAAAAACTAAAACATAAAAAAAATGGAGCTTTATTTTTTTTTCTGAAAACTTTCATTAAGTCCAAGTTTCAAAAAAGCACACAAGTATCCTCATTTGAATTCATTTCTATTTAAAACTTTATTATTAGTGTCTTAAAAACTCAAACACCCACTCAGATGTAATTGCAAAAGATTCGTAAAATTAAAGTAACTTCTTTGTGCTTGTATAGAGTTTAAATATAGCTGATCAAATAAGTTGCTCGAAAAGAAAGAATTTTTTATTTGCTAGGGAAAAATGAAAAAAGAAATATTTAATGCAATATTCATTTTTTTTACTCCTTTTCTTAGATTTTGAATCTTTTTGTTATTTATTTTACCCATGGTTTCAGTAATAATGCACAATTCCACTTTTTTTTCTCCTATTTACGGAAATACTGTTAGAATATTATTTGAAAAAAGACTTTTAAAGGTTAAGTGGAACAAAAAGAGATCATTCTTTAAATAAAATAAAGAAACTTTTAGATGTTATAAAATTTGATATAAATTATATTTTTAACTAGAATGAATTTCAAAGACTTGTCTGTGTGCGTGTGTGTGTGCATTTGTCATGCTGCAAACTATGGCGTTTGCGCCGTAAAACTCAAACCAATATTTCAGTTACAAACCTAGTGTAATAGGGCCGATGTATGTTAAATCTGACGAAGGAATTATGTTGGCATAATAGTGGAAACGAAGAGTAAAGTCTCGGTTCAAGTGTGTCCCTTGGTTATGGAGTGAAATTGCAAATTCTCTCGCTCGAAATTCCTCATGCTGGCTCTAGTGTGAATTGAATAAATCTCTCATTCCTGTAGGGTCTATTCAAAACATATATCCATCTTAACTCGGCATTCCTCACGAGAAAAAAACGAACGGAGTTTCACGTGCCGGGTATATAATACCCAAGAGTGTTTGCATTCTGTTTTTACCCATAAAATTTGAAAAAACAAGTAATATAAAAAAAAATTCCTACTTAAATCAACAAAGAAAATTTTTATTTTAGCTACTTTTTATTAAATAGTTACAATTAATATAAATAGGACAGAATCACAACATTAAGTGGTAATTAATTTTTATTCATTATCATTAACGTATCGTACTGTCATCCAAAACAATCGTCTATATAAAATTTCAGTTCAACTGAATGCTTTAAAACGTGAGAAAAAAATATCTTTTAAAGTTTTGACCCAAGTCGCTAAAAATGAAACCAAAGTGGTTGAATCTGTAATTATTTAAATAATTAGTTTCAGTCAATTCATTTTAATTAATTATAATTAAATTATCGTATTTTTATCCAAAATAATAGTGTATAGTAAATTGTAGCTCAAAGGAGCGCTTTAAAATGTGACAAAAATATCTTTTCAAGTTTTGACGCAAGTCACCAAAAGGGTCGCTAAGTCGTCAAAAATGATTCAAACGTGGCTGTATTTGTAATTCTTTAAATAATTAGTTTTAATCAATTAATTTTTATTAATTAAGTTACTGTATTGTCATCCAAATTAATCATGCATATAAAATTTCAGGTCTATTTTGTGAACGAGATAAATAAATAAATGTAAAGAGAGTGTGAGCTAATAGTAGGAATTGAAAAAAAGATGAAAAAGGAATAAAAGTAGGCATTATATAATATTTATTACACGATTCACATGTAAATTAAGCTTTTCTGCTTTTTTTAGTGTATTCAGTGCATTGTTTATACACACCTTTAGTTTTCATTGCGAGTGAATGCGATGTTTTTACTAGATTTTAGTTTTCTTAAAATTTCGTAAAAGCGTTACTTGTGCTGGTTTCTACATTCTTTACATTTTTCTGTAAATCGAAATCCAAAACACCTCAGAGTAAAATATAAGCACGATGTCTTAAAGGGGTATTTTACGTTTATTTAAACTTATTATAATTATCTTTTCATAATTGTAAACTTTAAAGGGGCTCTCAGTCTGCGGTTTTTCGATACATTAGTGCATTCTAAATCTTACTCTTTTCACAACTATTCACCAATCCCTTCCATTATTACCCGTGTGTTATATATAATACATGGAACAAAATTATGGATTCTTTTTTTTGTGTAAACTGAATGCTTTTATTTAAAAAAATATGATGTCTGAGATATTGGGTTTTTTTATTGAATTTTAGCATGCATATCAACATTTTATTTATTTTCTCTAAAACTAATTAAGTTATTGTAAAATAGATCCCTGAAGTTGCTTACAGCATGCTTAAGAGTGTAATAAAAAATTCATGTCAATTAAACTAATAAATGCAAAAATAATAAATTTTTTTAACACTTTAAGGTATCCGCCTACTTGCGACAACATTTTTTGGAAAAAATGGAGGCATGGGTATTTTTTGGGGATTTTTAGATTTATTTGGTATTTTTAAGAAAAAATTCTGAAATTAAGAAAAGAAAAAAAATATGATGAAAATGGGAAAAAACTGGTGAAAATTTACAAAAAATTACATATATAAACGGGGCCGCTATGTCCCAAAATTTTATGAACAAATCTTCAATTTTTCAATTTTGATATGTTACTTTGTTATTCAAGTTTGAAGTGATCTTCAGGATAAGAGATATTTTAATGTTTTTTAAAAAAAAATAGAGCACACACACCCTTTATCTTAGATATTACACGAAATTGCTTTAAAAACAGTGGTTATATTCACATAAGGGACCGTAAATTTTGTAATAATGCAATGATTTAAAAATCTGAAGATCAAAATAATTCTACTATTATACAGAACATACGTAAAAAAATTGAGTAAATTATTTTCAAAACGTTTTTAGCAATCCCTGTCCCCGTTTGACATTTTCTGAAAAAACACATTTCGAGTAAAACACATTTTAAAAAGTTTGAAATACTTACATACAGGTTTAAAATTCCCCATATTTATATGTGACGCCTTCCTTTTTCTCAGATAATGCACAGTTCCTTTTTATAAGTCCTCTGATTTTTTTTCTTTTTTGTATTTGGCAATGAATGTCTCTCCGAGACGATAATTCTTTCGTCCTCAACCTTTATAAATCCCTTCACAATGAAACAACCTATTGAGATGTGTAATTCTTCCAACAAGGAAATGATTCCTTTATATCCATCATTGAACTGTAATACAGCTAAGAATGTACCAAATTGTAATTTCAGAAGTTCAACAAAAGTTTCTTTGGGATTATGCTCCACAAAACGCTATTAAAACTTTCATTGGAATATTGGATCTTTCCGTGTAAAAATTTTTTGAGAAGTGATTGATCGCAGAAATCTATATAGGGGTTTTCACTGTGTTCAATACAGCATTTGGTAAGCCATGTCTTCTATGTTTATATAGTTTTCCTTCTTGTTTGGCCTTTTGGTATTTGCACCATGTATCGGATCCAGAAGGACATTGTCCATGCATGGGTTTTTTATCGGTGGAGAAACGATGAAAAAATGCAGCAATGACTGCCGTCTGCATGTTAGACAAATTGCCGACGTTACTTCGAATTGCAATCCCAAAATAATTCTGAAGTGTGTCGATGAATTTATCGGTCAATTTTTACCTTTGCCACCTAAACCTTTTGTAGACTTCTTCAACTTTCGTAAACGAGAGCCAACTCTCTTCTGCACTTGTCCTATGCATTCATATTTAACTATGCTATCATAACCATAAATATCTTTCACATTATTGAATGCCTTTGAATCCCCATCCCCGTAGTAAAGCGTATACCGAAGACCGTGGTTTGCTTCGGACCTTTCAAAAATCCTATAAGCATCGACAGTTTCCATATTAGATGCTGATCCTTTGTGAGTTTTACAAAAATGTGACACTATGCATTTTTTGGAAGGTCCCGATGTTTATTCGGTTTTCATACACACTCGGCAATATTGACTGAGCTCTTCAATGTCTAATATTTTTCCAGAGTCCACAGAAATTGCCGAATCACATCCATTCAGTGAAGAGTAGCCACGTTTTTGCCGTCTACTAACGCCGCACTCATTGGAACAGACCGCGATGGATTTTGCTGACTCCAACATTGAATTGTTCGCAGCTTGAGACGCAGCAACTTAACTTCATGTTGTATGTATGTACATTTTGACGAATAAGAAATATTCTCAGCATACTAAACAGTTTCTTTCCAGTTGAAACTCTTTTGCCAATAATTCTCATTTCAAAGACAAGAAGGTTTATAGTATTTAAATTATTCACCTTTGATGTAGAAGTGAATCCTTTTGTGAATAAACAGTTCTTACACTTGAGACATAGATTTGACTGGAAACCAGGTCTTAGTCTTCAATCAAGTACAGTTCTTGATTATAGCAAACACAAGAAAGAATAGAGAATATTGATATGAGTATTTCGATGTCGAAACTCCTATTATCAGAAAGAGTTCCAGAATCGACATTTAATAAAGTGTCACTTAATCCTCTTCCTAATTTTTCAGAGCCAATACTTCCATCACTAACTTTTTTTGTGAGTAGTGTGGAAATTACCGTGCTTTTTCTGACGTAACTTTCGTCCATGCCCCATGGCATAAATTTAAAGAATAATTAAAAAGCAAGTTTATAAAATACGGAAATCAAAATGAATGTATTTCAGTAAAAACTAGAATGAAAAAAAGTTAGCAGTAATATCGAGCGTTAAGAAGTAAATAAATAAAAGTCTTGAAATTGCCAGATGTGAAAACTCATTTTATAAAGCAAAATAAGTGAGGCTTTTTAATAGCGTTTAAGCAAAATATGAAAATATACTTTACTTCAAAATATATTTTTGAAAAAGTGGAAAGAAACCAAAAAACTTTCAGTTTTGGTTTCAGAATGCCACTTCCGGTCGGCAGTTACCAACCGGGAGTGTCATCTGCTTTTACTAAAACAGTTGTAACTTCTGTTCTAGTGAACGAAAAATAAAAAAATTGGCTATTTTATAAAGCTAATAAGATGGTCTATAAAATGAAATCATAAAAATGTTTGTCAAGTTTTGAAATAAATCATGATTTTAGGGTAGTCGGATACATAAATTTTTTTTAAAAAATGCTAAAATAGAATTTTTAAATACAGTAACACCTGTTTTTGTGCGGAAGCTTAGAGACAGCATAAAAATAACCACAGGAAAAATATTTGAAAATTTCATAAATTCTTACATATAACAAACAAATTCGTCGAAATACTACAGAATTTTTTTATGCGGTGGACAGGGACCGCATAAAAATGTAAAAGTCACGCTTAGAAAATACGCCAATCATTTACGAAATTTGTGAGAGAGTACTACTTTGACAAAATAAATAATTAAATTACACATGGAAAAATTTTTAATACATTAAATTTTGCATTGTTTACAAGGATAAGTTTTCCAAATGCACACACACAATTCACTGCTACCATCGTAATCCAAAGCGCTCCTCTTGTGATGAATTCGTTCAAAAATGCTTTCGTCCCTTGAAGATACAATTTAAATTGATTTATTTTTTGGCGCCATAAAGTAAGAGAAGTTTTTGCGACAAAGGTCGGTTGATCAGTTGCTTGTAAATGCCATATCTGCGAGAACGAAGCTCATTTTGAAATTTCCCTCGCCTTTCGGAATTAGTATCTATTTGAAGAAAATGCTTTCCAATTTGTTGAAAAACTGTATCCCAGCATATATTTTGAAGGCTTTCAAAGAATCCGGTCTTGTCTGTCTAGATCAGGGGTCGGAAACCTTTTGAGTTGGAAGAGTCAAAAATTACAATTTACAAAATTTCAAAGTTTTTAAAGAGCCACAAAACCTTTTCTTGTCAACAATAAATAGTACTTGCATAAATAAAGCTTTTTGATAAAAAAAAGAACCTCTAATCCAAATAAATCCAAGAAAAAATATCCATTTATTCATATATAAGTAGTGTTTTTTAAAACAAATTAGATAATGTATATATGATACTATTAGATAATTACTTATTGTTTAAGTAAAAAAAAATAAGAAATCCGACTACGTTCGGAACCATGATTTTAAAAAAGCGCATAAATGGATATTTTTCATGATATTTAGTGTAACTCTGATTAGAATACATGCATACAATTGTGTTAAGGACATTTTGACAAAAATAAATTATTTAATTACAATATTTTGGCAAAAAATTAACTTAGGAGAATCGTTTTTTCCAAATGTTCTCCTTTTGTGAAAAATGGTTCTATTATAATAATATTTTGCCTGTACATAGCTCAGACTTCTCTACAGATACTTAACTAGAAGGTTTGAAAAACTCACATTATTTTCAGAGTTACCACCAATTCATATAATTATTCCCGTTTTTTTTTAAAAAAAATTGTTCCCCTCTGTTGTCGTAAAATATGAATAAACCCACTTCTAAGTCATATTTCAAAAATTCTAGTTGAGCCTCTGGACAGAGGTCTGACAGGCAAAATATTATTCTAATAGAAGAATTTTTCACAAAAGGAGAACATTTGGAGAAAAGATTATTCTAAGTTAATTTTTTGCGAAAATAATGTATTCAAATAATTTTTTTTGTCAAAATGTCTTTAAAACAATTTTATGCATGTATTCTAATCTGAGTGACACTAAATATCATAAAATTATCCATTTATGCGCTTTTTTAAAATCACGGTTCCGAACGTAGTTGGATACCTTAAAACAATTAAACATTTACTTACAACACTAACTTGTACTTCAATAACAAATAATTGAGCAAACAAACTCAACGGGAGCGATGGCTTTGCATGGTTATTCAAGTGGAAAATTTAAACTTTACTAGAAAATGAAACTTTTAGTTAAAAATTAAAAAAAAACATTAGCATACATTTGAGCAAACAAATTCAATGGGAGCGTTGATTTGCATGATTTTAGAAAGTCTGGATAAATTTGGCTCATAACTGGTTGCTTTAAGTTTCAAACACGTTTCTAAATTTCCATTTGTTTAGTTGGCTTCTTACTTTACTTTTAATTATATTCACGCAAAAGGCCGCTTGCTCGCACTAATATGTCGGCCCGAAGATATTCAGCACTCCAAATGCCAACTTCTTCAACTCACAATAGAGATCTGGAAGACTACTCCATGCGTCGAATATAGGTGCCTCAACTCGCAGTATTTTTTTTAAAGCTGTCAACTTTCGTTGTGTTACGTACAATCATTTTTGGACCTACAACTTGCTTTTCATTTCTGTAAATTTTTCACCCCACAAAGCTTTACTTTTTAAATCGATCAATTGCATTTCTTGAGATCCAGTATCAATTCCAAATAGCTCGATGTGGATTTCGTTACTATTTGTGTTGAGAGAATTTACTATGAATGAAAGAGTGGTTTTTTAGGTTTTGAATTGCTCAAATCTGTCAGCAAATTCATCTTTAATTTTTTTATTACTGTGCTGAAGTAATTCGTGTCAACAGTTGCACTGGTTGTATCGCGATATCGCTTTCGAAATTAAAATGAAGTAATTTACAGCTCTAAAAGTATTTTCTACAAAAAGAATTAATTTTTTTTCGAAACAAACCAATTCTCTTCTACCAAAACATAGACTAGGTTTCCCTTTCCTTGCAGTTTTAGATTCAGCTCATTTAATTTCGCTGTGATATATATCCACCATAAAGTAAAATTTTTGGAACCATTTGTCGTTCTCTAATTCAGGGTGATTAATGCATTTTTTATTGAGGAATGTATTTATTTTGTTCAAGCACAAAGCAAAACGCTTCAACACCTTACCTTTGGAAAGCTATCGCCCTTTATTGTGAAGAAGGAGATCGAATACTAAGTCTCCATTTCGATTAAGGGGGTCCGGCACGTCCATAGGAGCCAATGTTAAATTGCGTAAGTTTGTGTACCTTTTTCTCAGAAACTACTTACTTTTCAAATATAAAAGCTGTACAGTGGGTTATGTGTACTCTCAATAGCACTTTAACGATAGGTTTTGTCTTTTTGTTAAAAATTAAGTTAGTTATGAACTGTTTAAAAATTGTCCAATATTTTCCTCTAAAATTTAGTTTTAAAAAGGCCATATTTAAACAAGTTTGCAAGATATATCTAATTCCCTCCATTAAAATATTTACACATGTTAAAAATATGCTCATTGAAAATTTTAGGATTATATAATAAGTAGTTTTTGAGAAAAAGGTACTTAAATTGAAAAATTTTTACATTTTGAGAAAACAGGCTTTAAAGTAAAAATTTGTAATTTTCTGAGCATTTACTTTTTTTTAGTACTTTCCAGAAGCATATGAAACCTTTTTTAACTCTCTGCTCATTCAAAAGACTTTTCTAATTTTCTTTTTTTCATTATTTTTTTTTACAATTTTTACTTTTTTTGGGGATCTTAAGATGCTTTCGTTGGGCTACACAAATCTTAGAGCATTTAGTTTTTTGAAGCACGACAACGCAATTATAACTTGGTTCAATATCCGAATATTTTAAGATCATTAATTTTGATACATGACTCATATTCAACTGTGCAATGGCCCTATTTACGCCTAATTTCCGATTTTCTTAATTCCCCAAATGCAGATGTTGAAATCACTGACCATATGGTGTTATAAACTGACTCATTTGAATTCTGGGTAATGCTCTGTGTGGGTTCCATATAAACACTTTAATGACATAGGGTCACCTAGAGCTCTAAAAATTGGCTTTATTTCATTCATTATGGTGTATGTGTTTACAATCATAATGTTTTTCGTTACATTCATCTTCTGTCTTTTGAAACTTGCACCAGGCGATTTTAATCGCAGGATACAGTCCATGTTGAAAGCTCTCATTTCTGAAGACAGAAGATGAAAATAAACATCCCAAACAGAAGTTTTCATGCTGTTTAGATCATTGATATTATTTCTAATAGCCATACTATTACATCTTTGAATTTTTGGTTTTAAAATGACGGTGAGTCGTTTATGACCTCTTGGGCTTTTTCCATCATTTAACTCCCCCCTCTGTTTCGCTTTTAATATCCAAAAGACGTGTACACATACACTTTTGAATAAGACCAATGCACTCTAATTTTACCACTTAAACATCATATGTATTCGCGCTCATCAGAAACTTACGCAAGGGAAAAAACACAAGCTTCTCCTAGCAGAGCTCATTTGATGCGCGTCCAGGAGTAGCTTCATTTAAAAAAATAAATAAAAATACTTCCAATCATCGTATTTCCTCATATATATCATTTTAAACACAAATATTTGAACCTTTATCAATTTTCCCTTTTTTATATTTTTTAATTTTTTAAAAATTCATGTGCTGGACCACCTTAAAAATTCTGCAAACTGACGATGGTAGAGTGCATTTGACAAGAAGCTGTTAACAATCTTGATTACCAAATTCCTGACCTCAACTATTTCGGCCGGAAATGTTTGGGCACAAAGCGCTTCTTGATGTATTATGCAGTAAAACGCAAGAAGTTCGTGATTTACTTTGCTCTGAAGAATCGTTGTTGCCCCTGTATATTTTCCCTGTCATACATCTGGCTCCATCAGTTTCTATTCAAATGATTTTATCTAAATCGATCTTATTGTCTTCAAGGAATTTTTGCACGGTATTCGCTATATCTTCCCCTCTAGTTTCTCCCAAGAGTGGTGGCAATCCTAGAAGTTCTTCTTTTGGACATGGAAAGACATATACTTGACTAAAAAGGCAAATTTGTCTTTTTTGATAAAATAAATAATATTTGCGTATGGAACTAAAGAGCCGCAGCTTTGCATCCAAAGAACCGCATGTGTTTCACGAGCCACAGGTTGCCGACCTCTGGTCAAGATAATCTATCAAATTATTGATAATACCACTGTCATTGAAAGTTTTATCTTCAATCAAGCGTTGGCTGTTGGTGCGTTGAGAGAAAGCAACTGAGCGTGCAGTGTTAGAAGTGTGTATATTTACATTGCAGTGGCTTAACATACATCTCCGCAACCCCCACCTCACGGGGATCGGGACTAGGAACCCCAAGGCCTGACTGACACCAAGTACGTATTTACCTAATTTATAAAATATTAAAGGCAAAACCTGAATTTTTGCAGGGGTGCCATAACATTATCTGTTGCGTCACTGGTACATTGATAGAAAGCATTACAGTGGCGCCAAAGCCGTTGAAATTCATATACCGCATAAGAAAAAGATCGCAAAGAAAAAATCCTACAAAAATAAAATCGCACTAAAATAAAATAGCATAAAAAAGGATCTCATAAAAACAGGTTCTTCCGTACATAAATAAAAAAAGTGGTTCAAAGGTTACGGTTAAATAATTCTCATTATTACTTTATTTATGCGTACCCCTTAATAGGGAAAATAAACATGTAGAATCTATAGTTGATACACTTAGTTCTTTATTAAATGCTCTCAAAGAAAGTTTTTAGAAGAACAGGTTGCTAATTTATTTGCATGTATTCTCTATTATTATATTAATTCAGGAGTCTATCAAAAATTTGTTTTTTGTTGACTGCATCAAAAGTAAATTAAGAGCGTGTTAAAATTGCCAGATCTATAAAAACAAAGCAATTTATCGTAGGTAATATAAAAATGATTCTTCAAAAGCTTGATAAAGAACCAAGAAAGCAATTTAAAAATCCAATGTAGCTGTTGAATTTAAAAATGTAATTTAGGTGCAGATTGCATTAACTGTAACCCATTTCCAGAATTATGCACTAAAATGCTGAATTTTCCAACCTTAAAGCTAAAACGTTTGTAGTTGAAATAATTACATACGAGAAAAGTGTAATTTATGCAAAAGAGCGAAACATGCATCAGTAGTTTCCTAAGATAATAAAAGCAATGGGCTCAATTCATGTGACGTCATAGTCACATGAAGTGAAAGCCACGTGATTCTAGCTAATAAATTTAAAAACTCATGCGACGTCATAGTCCCACGATAAAAACTTTCTTGTGTTTCCAGCTAATTCATTCACGCACTCCGGTGTTGCCAATTTTTGCTCTTTGCAGAAACTTTCTCTTAAAAAGTGCAAATGTATACCCAAATGCATTTTATTTGAAAGTATAAACATAAAGAATATGATTTTTTTTAATTTAAAAAAATCTTTTTTAAGATTATTTTTCTAACACTTAAACATCTTTACCCAAATATAAAATTTGAAATTTTATCTGAGTTTTACAAATAAAACAAGTACAATTAGTTGAATATTTGTTTTGAATTCAATGGAAAACACGCGTTTGTTTTTATCATGTGACTTCATGAATTGAGCCCATTGCCCAGTTTTTCTAAAAATGGAAATAGAGATTTAGATAGAAGGGGAGGAGGAAATAATCTATAACCGAATTTTTCAATACTTAACTATTGAGGAATCCGAAAATTTATCTGTCGTTTATTATACTGTAGATGTAGAAGGTATACTGATACGATGAAGGAAAATTGTTGTAGAATAGCAATCCTACATTTTCATTAACATTTATACGATTAAAAACGACACACACAAGCAAAACACATATGAGCAGCAACATACATTAATGGAACGTTATGATACGCACGGCGTCAATTTTACTAGAAACGGGAGCTTATATACAGAGCGGCAACATTAAGTTTTAAAATTAACATGACTTCCCTGGGCGGATCTTGTGATTGGCAAAGAGTTATCGTACGAGGTGATTACATAAGGGATATATTTAAAATATGTTTTAATTTATAGTAGATAAATTTACGATTACATCCCGTTAAGCGGGTAAGCTAATAGTTAATAATTTACGTGAGACTTCTGAAGGGCCAGGACCATTACAAATGTAAAAGTTTTTAAGATGAAATTAACGTTAATTATTACATACAAGTATAAACATGAAGCATGTTTATCTAAATTCTCTTGTCCGACCTCCAGAATGAGACATCATTACTTAGTTCATTTTTAAAAAGACAGAAGATTCGCTACTGCAGGCACTGAAAGTGAAAACAAAGCTGCTCCTACCGTTTTTCAAAGGGTGGAAAAGGAAAAGAGCAACATTTATTTCCTACGATTTCCAATACAAGGAGACAAATAATGTTACTTACATAAATCATCTCGATGATACTGTGGCAGTCTTCCCTAAATGACTCATTTTCTCTTAGGGAACTAGCGACGTCTCAACGGTCAAGTAGTTTCGCGAAGGAAAGTATTCCAGACTGGACACACCGATGCTTCTGTTCTAAGGGAAGTGAACCTTTCAGCTCCCTTGATCCAGCTGATAGTGAGGTGGCCAGCGCAATTCCGACTTCTTACCACCGAACTCAAACTCCACCCCGTGGACCATTAGTGAAATAGTTGTCCCGGCTACATCCGGGCAGAAGTAATTCTACACCATGTGTCGCTCTTGAGGACAGGACGCATTCCACCTTTAAACGGGAGACTCGATGCGCTAAGGAACTGCACAAACGAGCTTCAGTACTCCACACGGTCTCTCTCATTGATCGAGACTCCCCTCTCATTCCAATGGACTGTCTCTCTCTCACATTGAATTTCACACTCACTGTAGAGCTGCGGTGGCCCAGTAGCCAATGTATCAGATCATAGCAGATTTGTCATGAGTTCGAGCCCAGTACCACTAAAGGCCCACCGTGTAGGGGCCTAATGCACGCTAAATCTGCCGAGAGCTGAAACGTCCTCCCGTTGGTGTGGTGTGGTAGTTAGGAGAGGGGGTGCCAGCTCGGGTTTCGTCCTCGTCCCTTGACCATGGTTCAAAATGACGTGGTCCGTCGCCAAAAGCCCTCGCGTAGCTGAGCAGTGCGACGTTAATATTCAGTGAGTAATTCCCTCCCGCACTACGAGTGATTCACTTCAATTTTACTCACATTGACCTTCCCACTAACCGAGACCTATCAAAGTTCACATCTACGGGCATTCCAACGTCGACCGCTTTTATTAGGATTCATCCGACCTCAACAGCGCTGCCCGGTAGCAGCAGTGTCCTGCGCACCGAGACAATGCATTCGGAAATACAATTCCAGTTCTCTCGTAGGTAAAACCACAAGCTGTGTTTGGATTATTTCTGCTAGGGTGTAAACGAGTCCGCACCCAGGACTATTCCTCTATAGCGAAACTTTGGCACGCGTGACATGAATGGTACGTGACACAATAATTTGGGCACGCCAACGATCACAATGGTTTGCAATTTATTTCAAAATAATGAAGTTCACAATGGAGTATTACGAACAAACGCGAGTGATCGGTCACGGTGCGGCGGCGGGGAGCATTTTAGTTTTTTGTCTTGCCTTTATTATGTCTTGGAACACAAATGCTAATGGTTCAAATTTGGTGAATCTAAAAATATGGCATTATTAGTAAAGGCGAGAAAGCGGTGTGTGATTTATGTTCTGAAATTATGGTATGTGGAAAATCGTCTGTAAAATGACATTTTGAAACAAATCGCAAAGCCTCTTATCAAAAAAGTGAATCACGGCAAAAATAATTAATTGCTTAAAAGCTGATTGGCAAACAGATTATTCCAATTTAGCAAGCATGCTACTAAAAGCAACATCGTACAATCTTAATGTAAGTTATTTGCCGTCCACACAACATAGCTTACACTAATGTTATTTTTAAATTTGAATTACACGCATATCTAAAACATTTACAACTCTACAGTGCAAAAGGTATTTTTCCGTAGTCAATTGAGTTTTGTGCTTTTGGTATTTAGTTTTATTATTTTCGCGACACTCCCAAGTCAAAATTATTTGGCGGCACCTCTGTACCTCACTAAACACTTTTTGGGAAAAAATCGCCCAGGGGGTGCCTAAAGGTTCCGCTACCCCTGGTCTAAAAAAATCCTCATTATATTTTGAAAAAGCTTCACTAAAACAAGGAAAAAGTAAGATTAAAGGACTAATGATATAAATTAGATACGTTTGAATTACACGGTATGACTTTACTAGGAATGACATCTGTTTGTGTTTCTAAATCTTCTAAAATACGAACATCGTGTATTGTGTACTTCTTTGCGGTTTGTTTTACAATGAAAGCCTTTATCTTAATTTAAAATTATATCAAAGAAACCCACGCACGAAATACGGAAATCTTTAGAAGATGAATGAAAATATTTTTACGGAAGTCAATTGAATTCATTCGAAAGAATTTGAAGAATCTGAAAAATCCACTAATACTAAGATGCTGAGAGAATGCGGAATTGTGATTGAAGTATAGATATATCTCTTTAATTGAATTTTCTCTCTCGACTTTTTAGGTTTAGTAGAAGAGGCTGCTATTTCATCTCTATGCGTTCTTACACAATTTTTTTTTAATTTCGCACTGTCAATCGACTCTCAGTTTACCTGCTTAGAAGGAGATACATTTGTTTCTGGATCATGTATTGTTGATGCACATTTATTTTTTTCCCCTGGGAGGATATTAAATGCATTTACTTGCAATTTATTTCCTTCCACCAAATCTAATATTTATATAGAATAAGAATTATTAAAATGTCCTTGAACATTATAGCGAATGATATAAAGAATAACATTACGCTAGTATTCAATGTTAAAATATTTGTTATGTTGATCGGGGTTCGAGGATTTTATGCAAATCAGCCACAAAGTACAAGACAGCTCTTTGAGAGCAATGAGAATTTATTATCGTAAATCCAATCTTTTAAATATAGGATTCGAAAGCAATATTCACAGAATAAATCTCAGAAGATCTTCACACATTTAATAGCAATCAAACACAATTATCAATGTTTAAAATACACGTATGTAAAAGATTATTCACAAGTACAGACGAACTAATGGCTAGTAAAAACAGTGCTCACTAATCGCTGGTTGAAACGACTGACTGTTTCGGCAAGCACCACTCTATTTATAGACGCGAAATAAAATTTCTGGAAAAATAACCGCTTGCGTCATAGAGCGTGAAATTGGTGGATTTCTCCAAGTTTCTAGAAGAATCCAGAGTGTCCCGAACTCGCCAATATCGCCAAAATGGTCGCCAACTTGGCTGTATAGCCAAGATTTCACCAAGTTCTCATTGAGTCGCCACTGTAGCGTTAGGGACGTAATTGCTTGTGAATGCTACAAATTTAACATAAAATAAATGTAACATAGAGTAATATAAATGTATTACACATCCAAATACAAGTTATTTACACTATTTACACAAAATTCATAACATATTATATATTTAGTCGTATTTCTAGAAAAGAACTGAAACACACACACAAAAATAAAATACTTTCAAACAAAAATGTAAAGTTTGCGTTATAACTGGGTAAACTTGCATGCGGTCTGTCTGGCAGTGATAAACTAGTGTCCTAGGTTACGAGTTCGTGACATGTGGCCGAGCCTTTAATGCCACTTAAGACCCACCGTGTTGAGGGCTGTTTATCGTTAAATCTGTCGTGGCTTATTCCTTCCGTTGGCATGGCATAGTAGTTTGGAGAGAACAAAAGCCTCGGTTTCATTCTCATCACATAACCATGGCTCAAAACTACGAGATGGTCCGTTGCTCTTGAGTTGTTTTATACTACGATATTGATTAGTACACACAGCTTGTAATATGTTTATTCGAAGAAAAAGTCTTTGAAAATACGCTCTTTGTTCGTTGGCGCACCTCATAGATCCAATAGCTGAGTGGTCATGGTCACTAACTCATAGCTGGGGTAACTTTTGTCGAGTTGTGGGATCACCATAAATATACAGGAGTTGATGCACATTGAACATGTAGAGATTTTAAGTACCCACAATAGTGTGATGTAAAAGCTTGGAGAGTGAGGTAATAGTTAAAATGTCGTCTTTGTTACTCGACTATAATTCGAACTTACGAAGCCCAACACTAAAACCAGTTTTTCGTGTATTTTGTTTCATTTATAATTATATTATATATATATTTTTTCTTCCCTTGTATTTTTTTAATCAGTGTACCTTTTACATACCTTTTTATTTCAAAGCTATTTAATTCCTGTTCAAACAATTTTTTTTAAAACTTATATACCTTCTCCTGTAAGAAAAATTGACCAATAAAAACCAAGTACGGGAGTGGCATTTTCTGAAGAATGGGGAGACAGTTTTTGGCTCTTAGCTTTTTAGAGAGATTTCGGTCATCTCGAGCCTTCTGCTAATGATCTGAAGTGCATTGTTAAAACAAGATCCAATCGGATCACGATTTTATCGGGCTTTTTAAAACGCTATGTTGGTGGATTAACGTTCTAAGACCCTTTTATCATAAAAATAAAAGGTAAAATTAATGTATAAAAAATTCATTAACTTTTCCATTAAAAGCTATTAATAAATGTTGAGCGGAAAGGTTTGATTTTTTAAAGAAGTACTGAGCTCAGTGCCTTTTTAAAGTACTTTTCTGAAGACAGGATTTACAGACGTTTCTGCCTTGTACAGAAAGTCTAGACGTGTAATGCGATCTGATTGATTAATGGAGAGCTTAATGTGAAACACTTTACCACTTAAATTGGGAGTCTAGACTACTTTTTGAGTTAAACTATTCTAGACAAGCGGGAATGCTGTTGATTAGCGGAACGCCCACCCACAGCTTTTACATTCCATATTCAAAATCCATTTTTATATTATTACTTTCTTGAGCAATCTAGAGATCGAAAATTCAATTAGCCTGTTTTTCGCATCAACTCTAAGCAAATTTTGAGACATTCAATTAAATTAGTTCAATAAAAGCTTCTTATTGTTCTCTAATAAAATAGAATATGCGCTAGAAAAAGCATTGAGCCGCATCTCTAATAAAGTTTTCGCTTATTCTTCGTGTATAAAACTGAAACACATAATGGTGAAAGAATTGGTTTCGTTAATTTGTCGGAAATAAGTACTTTCAATTCCTTTTTATTAATTTGTGCTAATTAGATAGGACCAAATTAAACGAAATTACTTCTATGTAGAAAACTGATATATTCGTGAAAACCTGCGTCCTTAAAAATATTGCGTGGTCTTGGACATCACCCTGGCAACCATTGACACCAGGAGGAACCCCTCTCGGCATACCAATCGGATGTAACTCGAGGCTTAAAACGCCGATATCTGCCATCCCCAAAGCCTAGAGAGCGAAAAGAACGGGAAATAGAGCGGGAGATGTTCAGAAAACTCCTCCCTCACAAGCCACTGAACTTGGACTCTAATAATCTAATGAAAAAGTTTAATAATTTCAATTTATAATCCGAAAATAATACCTCTGTGACGTAAATAAACTAAATATTTAAATTAATATCACGTTACCTTTATTTATCTCAAACGTCACAATAGTATATTAGAAAATATCATAGGATACATCTGAGATCTTCAAATTTGTAGCCGGCGTTATCGAGTAGCTTACTCCAGTTCCGGTACCTCTTAAGACCTGCTATGTAGAGGGCCTTATTAACGTTAATAATGACGTGCTTCAAAGTTCTCACGTTGGAGTGGTGTTGATGTTGCGAGAGTAAGCTGTCAGTTCACGTATCGTCTTCGTTACTTGATAGAGGTACGAAAATTATGAGGACTGTCGTCTCGTGTTGTTTTTTGTGCGACATTATTAAGCACTTATTTGCTCGTTTCAAAGTTCTGTGGCCAAAAAATTTGTAAGACGCTGGAGTACATAACTGGGCATTATGTTCTTCGAAATGTGTTAAACTTTTCATCTTCCAGTTGGCCTGATTGTTGCTTGTTCCAATTTAAATGTGGGTTGCGGTAGCCCAGTGGTCAAGCTATCTGATCATGACAGGCCTGTCATAAGTTCGAGCCCAGTACCACTAAAGACCCGCCGAGTGGGGGAGTGATGTACGTTAAATAGGTCGAGAGCTCAAACGTCCTCCCGTTGGTGTGATGTGGTAGTTAGGAGAAGAATGTGCCAGCTCAGGTGTCATCCTCGTCACTTGACCATGGTTCAAAATAACGTGCTCCATCTCCAAAAGCCCTCGAGTAGCTGAATAGAGCGACGTTTATATTCACTACTCACTCATTCGTGCTAATTCCACAGTAGTAACTCCCCGAAAGAAGGTGGTAGTTAAAGTTTGAAAGTCGAACTTTGGTTAAATTGGTTAAATTAACTGAACCACGTATCTTCAATCAGCGCTTTCAATAGAACGAAGCAATAAAATTTAATGGTTGCTCTAAAGAAGGCAGAACGTTATAAAATAAAAGTAAATCTGTGACAATTCTGGTTAAAATAATTGTTCATTAATTCCAATCAGCATTTTGATTTGAATCTGAACAATAAAATAGTAAGATCGTCTGAGAGTAGGCGGTACTTTAAAAATTGAGGCCGAGCTATTGGTTAAATGGATCGGAACCTTCGTCTAATCTGCGTTTTCATTAGTATCGGAGCAATTAAATTTAACCTAGCAAAGAAGGCGGTACTTTTGAAATAAAACCAATCTACTATGATTTTGAATAAAATAATTGAATTTACATCCAATCAACGCTTTGTTGCAAAATTTTTCTGCCATAAAATCATTAAATCCTTCAAAGAGAGCGGAACTTTTAATTTAAAGGCCTACCTATGATTACATTTGTTAAATCAGATACGGCTTCTATCCAATCCCTTCTGTCATCAGAATCTGGGCGATAAAGAAAGCGTTACTTTAAGAGGAAATGTTGAGCTCTTCCTACATTGGTTAAATTGAATGAGATTTTCATCCAATCAGATGTTATATTTGAATTGGACTAATGAAATTTAATTATTGTAAATATTGAAGGCGGTAGTTTAAAAATGTAAGGAACACAAGGGTGCCATTGGGAAATTTAAACGTGCGTTTTATCCAATCAGCTCTACAATTTATACAAATAAGTGTTATAAAGAAGTGATGTTTAATTATAAGGCGATCTGTGGAGATATATTTGTAATTTACATCCAACTAACGCTTTTTGAGCAATTTCTGCAATAAAATCATAGAATTATTGAAAGAAGGCGACAATTTAGACCTTAATGGTAATTTAAATAGGGTTACGTTGGTTAAGTTTATTCATACTTACACCCAATAATAGCACTTTCATTAGAATCGGAGCGATAAAATTTGAATTAATGGCCTAAAGATTACGGTACTTAAAAAATGTTAGGGAATCCAGGGCTCCATTAATTGAATTAAATGTGGATTTCATCCGATCAGCTCTGTCAGTAGTATCTGGAGAAATAATTTTTTTAAAAAAAAGTATAAGGAATGCGTTATTTTAAAGATAATCGGTTTTTAATCGGTTTTTGTTTACATTTATTGATTCAAATAATTACGACTCATTCAATGGATGTATTTTGTATGATTCGTTGGAGGCTGAACAAAAATACAACACGCTTTGTGGTTACGATGTAGTTGGCAACGTTTTTAATTGTGTTCTTTGTGTTGACTGTGTGGCCCATTCTGAAAGGATGTCTGTCATGTAATATTTATTTGGCCCATCTTTATAGAAATTAGGTTTTTGCCTACAAAGATTTTCATAGAGCATTTTACATTTGCATTTACAGATTAGAGCTTTTTTGCATAAAATCCTTATTGAACAGACATTGAAAATATTCTTTCCGCTTTGTATCCTCAGACTTTGACTAGTTTATTTGTTATTTTTTAAAACTTGCCCCAGAATGTCCCTCGTGTAAAATCACATTTTAATAGATTGTCCCATTTTTAACCATCCTCGCATCACCTTTTTTCATACAACTGTTTTAACCTTATCTGACTTGGTGGGGGAAACTCCCCACCAAAACCTTTTTGCCTTCCTTTTAAAAATTGGATTTTTACATTTAATTTGATTTGTGTGTTTCTTTGTCTTTTCAATATATTTTATGTATGTATGCATGCATGCATGCATATACATGTGTACATTTACTTATATATACATATATATATATATATATATATATATATTATGAAAATATATCACCTTTTCTTTTGACAAATGTTTGGCGCAGCTTGGCCATAGTTGGCCCTTGCGCCATTAAATTTTACAGTCACTCACTCACTCACCCAAAATATTTCTTTTTATTTCTAATGGAGTTGCGGATTGGTACTTTAATATTGCAGATTCCCCGGGAGCTGGAATCACTTTTTAGTGCTACACCATGTAGGTAGTATACCAATTACCGCGCGCAAGAGATTTTGACGCTCAAATCCTTCTCAGAGGTAGGAACCAGAGCTCTGACTATGCGAAACCGTACCAGGAATTTAACTTTGGCTAAAAAGGAACCAGGCCAAACAGGCACTCAAATTATATTTAACATACCGCACAATCACACCACTTGGATGCTGTCTACTTTTCATCAGGAAAATCCACCGACTTGGGCCGGGGGTGAGCCCACAAGCGTGGACATACAAGATCAGAGCCAAACCAACTACACCACCCAGCCAGCTTATCCAAAATATTACGTTTATATATATTACTTTTGCTGAGCAGAGATTAGCCAAGAAGAGGGTTTTCAAAAGTCAACCCGCAAGGAGGTTAAGAGGCGTTATAGGTTAAAAAAATCCTTTCTTTTAAACTATTAGACCTACTAATACGATTGGTAAGTATGATTTTTTGTTGAGTACATGTATGCTAAAAGGGCCTTTTCTTAATTAATTTGCAGATAACTTAAAATTAACTCACACAAACATATGTTAATTAAAATTTGCAAATTTTCTTTCAACTATGTTATCACAAAAGAACTTTTGGTGAAATGGATGCATTTCCCGCGCAAAAGATGTAGAGTGTAATTAAAAGAAATGAATGTCTTTTAAAATATTGTTCCAACATGCAACATTCACGTATTTCTCAAAAGCCATGTTGGTGATTGCGAAATTTTGTGTCATTCTACTACGTATACAATGCTTTTCTATATTGTGTTATTTTGAACACACTATACACACACACACATTCCTGTGTTCAAGAAGCTGTTCTGTTAAAAATACTTGCGGGATTAAAAAACGAGTATCAGATTTGAAATATGCTTTAAAAATACATTAGAATCAGTAACAACATTTTAAAGGCGGTACAATAATTCTATAAAGAAAAAATACGTGAAACTCAAAAATAAGACAAAAAAAAAGAAGAGTGTGTTGAAACCTTTTTCCACCATAGTATACTTTGAAACTGCATTTTCAAATTTTTAGTTATAACTACTAGATCTACAGAATTAAAATTTGTCAAGCTTGTTTCCTTTGTTGACTAAAAACCGGATTTTCTGGAAATCGACTCACAAGGAAGATTTCGGGGTATTGCGGAGGCGTTATAGATAAAGTTCAGTTATACCTGGTCCGTCGCTAAAAGCCTCGTGTAGCTGAACAGTACGACGTTAATATTCAAACACAACCCATTTTAAATGGTTTAAATATCCTAAGCTTTAATGTTCATTTTCGCTTGAGAAGTTAGTGGCTCAGGTGTCGTCCTCGTCACTTGATAATGGTTCATAATGACGAGGTCCATCGCTAAAAGCCCTGGAATAGCTGAACAGTGCCATGTTAATATTCATTCGCTTTGAGAAGTAATTTTTAATTAGAAAAATATTTCCCTTTTTATAATAATGGGAATTTTAACCAGTTTACCCAAGCTTTTGTTGTACTAAAAATTTTTATCATTGTTGGAATTGTTATGAAATGTTTTTCTTGAAATTCTTTTGTGAAATAAATTTTCCTTCCCGATACTTTCGTATAAATTTAATTTGAAATGCAAAGACGAATTAACATATTTACAATTAGCCGTAAATGAATACTGCATAAGGTGATGTATAAAACAAAAAAACCCATATGTTAAGACAGAGAAAAACAATGCTTCAAAAATGCTGCAGAAAAATATTTTGTCAAGCAAATAAACTTAATAAACAGATTTGAAAGAGAGAATTTATGTCGTGTGTGTGTGGGGGGGGAGGTATCTCTCATTGTAAAAAAGTATAAGGAATTTTTTATTCAACTAAAAGTGAACAAAAATATTTTAAAATTTCTTTCTCCATTATCAAGCAGCATATATTTACTTATTTCATAAATTCTGATTTGAAAAGTTCATTTTTATACTTTGAGTGTTTTTCCCCTGAAAATATCTTTCCTTTAAGGAAAATAAAAAAAAAATATGTTTTGATTATTTTAGACAAAAATTCAAGAGTAAATACTAAATTTACACAGTCTTTTGAAATTCTAATTATTTAAAAACGTAACGTATGAACAATAAAACCAATTTTTCCTGTTGTGCTTAGATTTATGAAATAAGTCAACTGAAAAATGTTAACTATAAGTGTTTTAAGAGACAGAATTCTCAAACCAATTCAATCAGTTCGAATATGACAAATTTGGAAATAGAAAACTAATTAAAACATATTTTCCTGCGATTCTATTTGATCTCTTCAAACTAGCAAATTGAAAAGAAATGTGTTAATTAGTAAATTGATTAGATGGGACAATGCTTTTGCTCTTAATTAGCGGAAATTCGATTGAATAGAGAGCATGATTAATTTTGTATTCAGCTTTGCATCAGTTTTCTTTTCAGTATATCTTTCAGTTTATCTGACAACGATCACGAAAATAAAAACCCGGAAGTAGTCTAAATCTATGGTATTAATATATAATTAATTAGCGCCATCTGGTTTATATCGACTGACAAATAAACTCATTAAAAATTCATTATAATTTCTATCGTGCGTCGATCTTTTACTGTATGTTACTTTTAAAAAGATTGTACACACCTAATTTAAAACAGAATAACATCATTAAAAGCATTGCGCTGTTTTATAAAATGCTCGAAATCTGCCAAAAATGAGCAACGGAGACAAATGAATTCTGAAGTGTTCACAGTAGCTTGATTCGTGATATATTTCTCAATTACTTCGTAAATTAGTGCTTCTCAATGTTGCAACATTCACGAACCAATATTCAATCATAATTTTCATCGCCCCCCTCATACAATAACAATGTATTGAATTAAGTAATACTATACTTTGAAGTTTAAACTACAATACGACTTTACTCTCTCGAAGAGCTCCCGGCGTATATATTCGTCTTCCCGCAGAATGATGTTTTCTGCGCAATGCTATGCATAAAATTATTCCGAAGGCCTTGGCATGCAATAAAAGGAACTTGACAGTGTTTTCGAAGGAATTAATTATTTCAGACTATTTTTGCATCTTTATTCCTCACCCCCCCCCAAACATCACATTCGCGCGCCTACGCGGAATACGGTTGGCATTGGGAACCGATTTGCGTCACTCGTAATCGCCAGTTGAGGGATTCATTCTAAACCGTCCAAATGATCAAGAGAAGCGCTAATTTTTGT
Organism: Trichonephila clavipes; assembly: GCA_019973935.1. Taxonomy (NCBI): domain Eukaryota; kingdom Metazoa; phylum Arthropoda; class Arachnida; order Araneae; family Nephilidae; genus Trichonephila; species Trichonephila clavipes. The sequence goes on along the minus strand of BMAU01021371.1, from coordinate 3,053,056 downwards.
TTTTAATCATACATATGACAAGCCCATGGGGTCACTGATAATTAATAAACTTGTTCTTAACTTAGTATTGTTAAATTAATTGTAAAATACATTGTGTAGCACTGATACATTCATAAGTGTAATAAATCAGTGTAAATGTGTATTTTATTTTTTATTATGTCAGAATGTATTTTGTTTGTTTACTTCCAGTAAATTAATAGTTTTTTAAAACAATCTTTTGTGTTTTCGACTTTTCAATAGCATCGCACCCCTCTTCGTAGAATTGTCACGCCCGCAAAGGAAGGCGCGCCCCACCGTTTGAGAAACGCTGTCGTAAATTAATAGAAAGTCCAGAATGCGATGATGTAAATTCAGGTAACGGTAGAGTATTTACAATTGGGTACTTTTCCGTTTTGCTGACACAAGCAATGCAGTCGCCAAAGATGATACAATCGATGCCAAACGGAATATTCCAGCCGGTAGCCTGTTACCGCATTTTCAAAACAAGTCACGATATTTTCTTGTCAGGGACGTCTTTTTTACAATGCATCCACAATAAATGAAAAATCCATGAGAACTAACATTTTTATGAGTATATAGTGTGTTGGTCAATGAAGCCGTCACTTGACCATGGTTCAAAATTACGAGATCCGTCACCAAAAAGCCCTCGTGTAGCTGAACAGTGCAATGTTAATATTCACTCACTCATTCACTCGCCAATGAAGCTTGCTTGGTGAGTTCTGCGCTGGCGAAACGGAAAAGTACCCATAAATACTGAGTACTTTTTAAGAGCAATTAATGTCTTGGCGTTTTACCAGTCATCAAGGCACCCAGTGTAATTTTTTTTTAAACACGGACAAACCAAGAAAAAGCGTTTGCTAATTTTGCTCATCTATTTAGAATTCATAAATAAAAGTTCTACGGGCTTCTTAAAATGTTTTATTTTAATAAGGAGACATAAGAGGGTTGTTTTCCAATTTTTATACTGAAGTTTATGTATACGGCAGAATTACATAGCATATAAGTACTGGGTACTACAGAAAGAATGTGAGTCTTTGCATTTTATTAATAACTTTATTTCCAAACTTCAACTTCTCATTTAAATAGACAGAATAGGCCCCTTTTCCACTTTGAGGGTTTTATCACTATGTATATTTAACAAATTTCATTTTCTCCATTCCGAAGAAATCTTGTTCAAAAATAATTACAATGCGTATTAATTTTTTCTTAAAAAAATGCTGAATGTATACCAGCATTGTACATTCTACGAAACATACTTCAATACAATGAAGCCCGGTGGCTGAAGGGTTAGTGCATCGCGCTTCCACATCACAGGTCTGAGGTTCTGATCCCGGGCTGGGCAAAGTTGACTCAGCCTTTTATCCCTTCAGTGTGTCGATAAATGAGTATCGAGCTTGCTTAGGAACTTAACCCTGGGGTTTCGCGTCAGAGTGACCACCTGACCGGAACATATGCTCATGTAGCTCAGAGCCCAAGGTCACGTATACTAAGTTGGGCACAGTAGGCCTTGGCCCTCATAGGCTGTTGCACCACTCAGTTAAGGTTACTTCAATGCAATAATTCGTATTTATACAACAGTGATTATAAAGTAATATTATAATAAAATTAAAAATAGGAAATGCTTGGTAAATGGTTTAAAATTTGAGTATTTGGTATTGTGACGTTTTGGAAAATTTATGAGTAGTGCTAGAGTTAAGAAATTAAATAAATGATTTATTACGTTCACATCTATCCAGGTTACAATTTATTCAAATTTGTGACTATTTCCATTCTACAGAAAATGTTATTTGTGAAGGAGGAGGCAAGCACAACTGTTTTTTCTAGTTTTTATAAAATGTGTGTACACATGTTCTTTCCAGTAGTGCAGGCCGTTGCTTCCGACACTTCGGATTACACTCGAGGTTCCGGCTTGCAGGTGGAATGGAGTTTTGCTCATGGTCATCGGTTGTGGGGTGTACATGTGGATGGGGATGGCATGAGGCTACCTACAAAAAGAAGCTGATTTTGCAGCTGGTGGTGGGAAATCGTTACTATATCTTATGTTCGAAATTTGTATTAAAATAACATTCATTTTGTGTTACTTTTTGCACTCAAAGGAAGAGTCTCGCTCAATAGAAGAGTAACAATTTAGTCTTGCTACCATTATGTAACGACACATGTGTTAGTGAAAAACATGGCGAAAAATCAGAAAATAGCTAAACAAAGTCTCGTGTTGGAGAGAAATTTCTTCACAAACTACCTCAGCGTTCCTCAAACTTTGGTGGGCGCGAGCATATTGAAAAGTCGAAAATAAAATATTTAAAATAAGTATTAATTAACTGAGAAAGGAAGCAAAACAAATACAATCAGACGTAATAAAAATTAAATGCGCATTTATAGTGAAAAAATATACTTATAAATGTATCAGCACTGCATAATGTTTATGATAAATAATTTATCAATACCAAAATAAAAACAAGGGAAGTAATAATTCCTTCCAAGGGTTTGTCATATACAAAAAATTTAATGTTATTTAAAAATTTTAAGACTTATAATTAAAGTCGCATTTTAGCTTTACTGCCACAAAGTACATTATTTTTAATTCAATACATAATTATTGTATGGGGGGGGGAAGACTCTATGAAAATTTTGATTGGAAATTAAGTCACAAGTATTGCATTTTACCTCTCTAAGATTAAATCACTCTGTTTAAGATGAAAAAAAATACCGTTTATATACATTATAACAAACTCTGTCGGTGTACCTTTTTATGAATAGCAGTAGTGTAATACATATGTATTTCCATTTTATAGTACTCGTAAGATATTGGTAAAATAATAAAAATCTTATGGATTGCATAAAAATTAATTTCAGTAGAATATTTACATGTGCTATTGAACGCTTATTTCTGTAAATGGCTGTGTTTGTAAATGGAAATGATTGCATATTTCTAAATCTATTGCGAATAAATTATAAGGCTCAAAAACTTCTAATCTCCATTTGTTGAAAAATAAGATCTTAAGGAAGGAAACTCACCAAGGTATATTCGTCGCTGAAAATGAGTTGAACGTCCTACTTCCAATCGAATTTCATTTCCCAAGCTACGACTAATCAGCGGTTGAAAATGACTTCCAGATAAAGTAGTTTTAACTGTAATTTCGGAGCTATTTATGGCGTTCAAGTTAAGTTTGGTTTCTGTTCAATAATAAAATAATCTCGCGGATAATTTATTTTAAGTTGAGCGGAAGATGTGTCATTTAATAAAGTAGTAGGTTCACAGAATGTTTTACTCGAAGGCGAAGCGCAATTTTTTAACCAAAATATTTTAAAACGTCACTATTCCTAGAAAGATATTGTTCGACAAGTATTTGAAATAATAGAAGATGCATTCAACCCACAAAGATTTTTTTTGTAATTATTTAATTTTTGGTTAGATTCGCATTGATATATGTGCTTAGTATTTTTGTTGTTTATATTTTTAAATTTGTCACTTTGAATTTTCCTGCGGCTCTTTTGTTTCTTCTATCATTTGGGGATGTAGGTTTTTTTTTATTCGTGTAGTATACATATATAATGAGCTAAAAATACAAAAAAAATATTTAATAAATTGATTATTCATTTTTAAAATATGATTTCAGAAATCATAAGCAATTTATACTTTTATCATTCTGCCTAGTTCTAAGCTTTGTGACGATCAATCCGGCAGCAGAAAATGCTCTCATGGCTTCAACTGACGTTGGAATAAATGTTTTTAAGGCCTCACATAGTTTTATAATGTTTGGTGATGTATTTTCAGTCGATTTGAACAACTGAATCTCTTGTTTCTTGATTTTGTTGAAACTAGTTCTTATTTTGGTTGAACAATATCAAACTTTTGTTTTAGACTAAATTGCTTTCTCTAATTTTTCGTCCAATTCAGAGATTTTTCTTTGAAAATCTCCATTGTCTCTTCTGAGTGCAAAGAGCTAGATATTTATTCCTCTTCGCAGAAAAGACTTGTCCCTATCTCTTTTGAGCTTGTTTAACCAAACAATTTTTACTAGGCAATCGCGGGATATCGATGGTAACTGCAACTGCTTCATATTTACTACCAAAATTCAGATATTGCATTAATCCAATTAAATTAGCGTTGCATATTTCTTTAATTCTTTGGATTAGAGAATATTTCATATTTTTAGCAAGTTCTCTGAATTTTGTTCGTTCAATTCTCCCGTAACGAAAGAAAATACACCTTCTGCAGTTAGCAAAGTTGCATTTCGACTGCATAATTTTTCTAAGACAAGTTTTACTAGCTTTAAGCCTGCTACGATTGTAGTCATAGCTTCACACTCTACATTGGCCATCAGCTGTTCTTCTTTAAAGTCAATTAGTGATTTTAAAATTGCTGACTTTATTTCTAAACATGTTTCAAGCATTGCCAACAAACTATTGAAGCCACGCGCGATTCCCGGGAAATCCCGTGGAGGAATTATAATTCCTAGGAATAGAAAAAGTATAAAAATGTTATGAGTTCCCGGGAAAGAAACCCTATTGATTACATACATGGAATTGCATAAATTTAAATTACATAGAAATTCATTACAAACTAAAATCCTTTAATATTGTAACTTGATGCTATTGTTATAATTATGTGTGTATGCAGAAGATGATGCGACACACCTTCAACATTCATTTGAGGGAACATAATTGCCAAAAGGACCTCGAATCAAAAGAAAACCCAAAGTTTCTCTAAACAAAATCGCCTCTAAATGTTTCTCGTAAGTTTGAACTTTCTTATGAAGTAAAACCATCCGGGGCGAAATAATAAAACGACGGTATAGAACAGAAGTGGCAAACTTTTACGGATCAACGTGCCATTTTTCTAAAGAAATGCTTAATGAGGTATAGACGTGACGTCAAATATGTATGACTTGTGATTTTTGAAAAAATAATAAAACCAAGAACTAACAACTCAAAAATCTTTATTTACTACGAAAAAATACATTTTGCACAGTAAGTGGTAAATATTTTAGTTATACGTGTAGTTCAAATTAAAATAACATTAGTGTGCCTTATGCATTTGCTGATTAGTTGACAACTAACTTATTGTAAGTTGTTACTTTTTGCAGAATGCAAGCTGAATTGGAGCCATTTTCCAAACGGTTTCTAAGCTAGTCTTTAATGTTATTCATCTCTGAAAATAATGACTTGCAGGCATAAGTTGATGAAAATATGTTTAAAATAGCGTGAACCAGTTTTTTCAAACAATTCTTGAGTTTTAATCAATTGCAAATTTTTTCTCGTTTCCAAAAATTTTGAATCCGTATTGAAATTCAGTGGAAATTAATCAGTGCATGTCAAATTCTTCAATTTCCAACCAATCCAATTGCGACAAATTCAGTTTATCAAATGAAATCGCATTACAGTCCAGCAAGTTTGAAACTCTCTGTTACACTTACTGTCTTCCATTTTTTATTTTTTTTGCAGATCTAGCCACGTAAAAAAAATTAAAAATCGTAAATATAACACAAATTAACTTTTAAAAACAGTTGTTCAAAGAAATTGACTATGTTTTGCGTATATAAATTTTGTATCATTAGCAATTATAGTCCACGATATAACTATGGCACGACAATAACAAATGCAGTGGAGCAACGTACACCCCCGCATCGAGGATTCTAGGGGGTTATCTTATAGTTTTCAAGTACTTTGTAAAATGCGGTTTGGGGCCCCAAACCTGAATTTGCAGGTGTCCCTAATATTCTCCGTTACGCCACTGAACAAACGAAAGGGCTCGTAATAGTGAACATTGTTATTTTGAAGCAAATTGCAAACCATTTTGATGAGTGGTGTGTCCAAAATATAGTGTCTCGTGCCATTGGTTCGCCCCCTGGTATAGAACGTTTGAAAAAACAGGCAGCGTTAAGGATCTTTCAAGAAATAGCCAGCCTAGAGGCAGTGTCGCATATTCAAAGTATCAGTCCTTGTTTTCAGTTTTTTAAATACATTTATTATGGCGGCACACACGACACACAAAGAATTAAACATAAATTGAAAACTACTATTTTGTGGGTAGGCACATCCACTGATTTCGGGGGTTCCGATATCGGCCAAAAATGGTTACAGGCTGTCTAAATCCCCCGTCGGTTAGGGAAGGTTCACACATATTTCCCTCTAGGGATTACAGAGAAGCAAACCGCCACAGGTAGTGAATCAACTGTTGTAGTCAAAGCTTCAACGAAGTTCTACTCAATCAATTTGGGAATCATTAAATGATCTGCAAAAAACGCAAACAAGTGTGTTGAAAATGTTTCATAAAAGGCTTGGATTGTTGTATGCTTATAAAACACTTGGCAAGGACAGGAGTACCACTTAGACGTTCTCCGGGCTTACAAGGGTACACACGTTGAAAATATTGGTCTTATAAAAATTCATAATATTACTAACAAAATATGCAAATATACACACACGGAGAAAAAAGACATACTCAAAAATGAACACACAGACATACTCCTTTTGAAATGAGAATATTTGTATCTCGTTTGATCGCATGGCTTTTTCGAATATGAAAACTTGTATGTACTCAAAATCCGAAAAAATAGTTAATTAATACTCTCAAACAGATTACAAAAGATATTCTGGATTACAGAAGTTCTTTTAATATATCGGTTAAATATTTTAAAAATTGGGGTTCAACAACAAATTTAGTGCTCATAAATCTTCCGAACTATTTTTCGTATCTAACACGCTACCGGCGGAAAAACACAGGAGTACTAGATTGTTTTGATTTTTGAGTTAAATGTACTCATTTGTATTTCTACAGAACGAAAAGCATTTGAACGAAAATTTAAAGGGATAAATATTTACCTTATTTTGGTGGATTAGTGTTATAAATGTTATGTAATTTACTTGATTCATAAGTAATAATTGTGTTACTTTGGAATAATTTTAAGGTGACCAGTTTTTTTACAATGAAAAGGAGGACGAAAAATTTAAGAAAATGTTACAACGTAAATATATGAAACATTTATTAATTAAAAAAATACGTTAATTATGCTTACGTCCCTTTTAATTATTTACTTAAAGGAGCATTTTCTCATTGAATGAATTTTTTCGTTTCTCAATATATTATTTTCTAACTTATCGGAAATTTTGGAGCAAAATATATCCTTCATCTGTACTGCAAGTACTGCAGCTAAAATATCAACATTCATTCTTGATTTCATTTTTGTCCATAAATTATCAACTGAAAATACTATTTCAACTGGTACATAAGTTCCAGGGCAGCACAATGTAAATTAAAAAAGAATAACTAAATTTTCATATGGAATGTGTTTATTTTTGAAATGGTTAAGTATTTCAACCCATCTTATCAAGTTCAGCAAGTTGATTTTCCAATTGTTTCAGTTTTATAATAATTTAAATATACATTCAGTCTTCTAATTTCTTCAAACAGACTATTGTCAATGAATTTGATATCAAGCATTTCTTTTGATAAAAAATCAACACAGTTTTCTATATCTGCCCAATTTACTTGTGATGAAATAAAAAAACACCTGTTATAAAAACTGTTATTTCCTGTGATATTTGTTTCAGACTATTCCTCGATATATTGGAAACATATTTGGTTCTTCTCTGAATACAGAGATTAACAGATCTGTTTTAAAATATTGAAAAGGAGGACACTCTTTTCAAGGAAGGGCAGGACTTATAAAAGGAGAACTGTCCTCCCTACAGGAGGATAGTTGATCATCTTAATAATTTTAGCTTTACTTTCATATTGAACTTTAAAATGCCTTGCATGGTTTGAAAAAAGCAAGTTTACAAAATAAATTTTTGTTTTCAATTATTAATCTTTTTAAGACTCTTTTATAAGTTTCACCTATATGTAACAGAACCTTTGGACTCAATTTTTACCCACTCTAAAAGGTCTGATTAATCTGAAATTTTGCACACTTGGCAAGGACCGATGACAATACAATAATTTAATAATTTTGTTCCATTGTCCTGATAAGGATCATGACGATTAACGATTTCCCATTTCCAGATTTGGTGACTAAAAGATTAAGTTACAACTCTAAAGCAAAAATGCTCATGTCAGTAATTTCTTTTATTATACTGTAAACAATTGCCCAGTTTTTTTTCAAAATGGAAATAAAAAAAAATATTTTAAATAATTTAAAAAGCATGCTTTTATTGTAGATCAAACTAAAAAAATGAAAAATAAATTATAGTTTTAAAAAGCCAAAAAACATGCTTTTATAGTTAATCGAACTGAAAAGTAAAAAAAACCATTCATAATGTAAGATTAAAATGATTAACAAGAAAACTAATGTCTTTGTGGTAAAAGTGTGGGTTTTCCGTGCTACATTTTCACACTCACTCTGCATTTCGGAATAGAACTAGCAAGAAATTATAACAATCGATATTGAGCAACCCACGATTTTATCACAATGACATTAATTTTCTCGTTAATCATTTTATTCTTATATTAAGAATTATTTTTTCCTTTTTAGTTCAATTAACTATAAAAGTGTGTTTTTTAGTTATTTTTAAACTATAATATTTTCGAAGGACTAATTTCTTGTAAATTTAAAACAACTTTTTTAGCTTATTAATAAGTTTATGGAAAATGTCTTAAAAGTTATAAAAAATTATTTAAAGGAGCTTCAACAATTTCAATATACTTACTTTATGATTCATTTCACTCTCATCTTCGAATATTGAAAGAATCAAAATTTACTGAACAGAAATTACAGAATGAGCAAAATTAGTTAGTAAAATTGAACGTAATCTATTTCAAGAATGCGTTTTATTTTTTTTAGTTTTGGACATTATGTATAAATATTAAATCTACTTAACTACTAATATTTAACGAATATTTTGCTTATTAATAATTGATCTACATTGTTTAAATTGAATTTATCAGTACTTACATATTATCACAACTTTTTGGTGACATATGAAATGAAGCATATGATTGCCAATTCAGCGCACATGACACATGCGAAATTGGTATTGCCAAAAATTATTGCCATATGTAAGTACTGATTTATCTTATAACCCTGCATCACTCGTGCGAAAAAAATGGCCTAAAGTTCTTGCGTAGGGTATTTCACACCCCTTGGGATGTTTACGTTCTGGTTTTACTGTGTAAAATTTGTATACAAAAGCTAAAAAGAAAGAAAATTAGGAAATACAATATGTTTATTACATTTTTCACACTTAAATTTAATTTTCTGTTCTTTTAATAATGGCATTCAGTACATTGCTTATACACTTCTTCAGTCTAGTCGTGAGTGAGTGCGATGTTTTAACTGGATCTTAATTTTTTTTAAAATCTTTATCTTATTAAAACTTAACATATAGGAGTAAACTTTATTCTTTAAATTCAAAAAAATGGAATTTCTTTTTTAATTTCTCTTATTGTTCCAGTGAAATTTTTTTCTTCAAAAGTTCATCTGAAAGTGGATAAGGTGTGTACCAGTTGTCTCCTTTAAATTTACGTTCTACTCAAATGTTTTTGTTTCTCTCTGTATAAAACATTTATTTTCAACAATATCTCCCTCTTCTAAATTGGAATCAATTTCAGTAGAGGAATCATACTTGTGCAGTTATACATTTCATCATTTGGTTCCTCATAACAGTGAAGAGAATTTCTTCATCTGAAAATCTTCCCTTGTCTAAGTCTTGTGATCATGCCAGTGTGATCTGAATTTGGCACTTATGGAATTTGGAATGAGTATAAACCATAAATGTTGGCATATTTTGTTAGAGCAAGGATTTTACATGAATTTTGAAATGGAGTTGGGCTTAACAGGGATAATCAACTGGTCCTAAAGGAAGGCAGAGAAAATTTAGCTTCTTACATATCGCAACAATGCTAACGTTCAGAATAATTCACCAAGTTGGCGACCCTGATTTTCCATGTATTGTACACGCTAAATTGACACAACCATGTGTTTCATTTCATATAATCTCGACAATAAAGTTACGATAATATGTAAGTACCAAAAATTAATACAGCTTTGGTACGAAAACTCCTATATGAAGGCATGTTGTATACGAGTAAAAAACATAAGAAATCTGAGTAGGAGAAATCTGTGTACCCAGGGCCACCCCATTTTATTTGAATAATATTTAGTTCTAAGTTTTATTACTCAGTTGGGAGAGTGGGAACACCAATTCCTACTTTGACATTCAGTTTGAATTTTTCAAAAGAAAGCTGTGGTTAGTTATAAATGTAAAACATTTTCACATAGTCCAAAGTAAAGTTTTGTAGCTCATCTCTTTTTATTGTCTTACAAAATAAGTCAAATTTTTTTCTTGTACATAATTTTGGTTGTAATATTAAGTACTAAATAAGATTTTAAATAAATCTTCTCTCTATGTGGGGTTTCTGCAGAAGACAATTTGTATAAAATTAGACTTGTCTTGTACATGGGGCCACAGAGTTGCCTTATACCTAGGTACATTGCAATTAATATTCTTTATGTTATTATTTCATTGAAAAAGTTTTTATAATAAAAGGAGGAAAATGGTCTTAATTATCTGAACCATTTTGATTTAGTCAAGTTTTTTTATTATTTTTGGATGCTATTAAAATGAGAGGAGTGTATATTTTGTTCTGACACTTTCAACATGCTTGATTTATAAAAAATATGTTAGCTACCATTATTATTATTCAGGATTATTATTTTGTTTATACAAACATAAGAATTCATTTAATTTATTAAAAAAACCCAATTTTTTATAGCTATAAAAATAAAAATATAATTCTAAATCAGGTTTTTACGATATTTCGATTAAATTTTTAATTTATCAATTTTTCTCTTAATGAGCAATTATAAATTCCTAACTTTTTTAGATACCCAGAAATCCTGACAAAATAAAATGTTCAAAACCTAATACAGATAATATAATAATTATCAGATATTGAAGATTCTCACATTCCACTCATAATGTAAATTCTACAGTAACTGATGTAAGGGATACTATTGAAAAGGTGGATTTTTGTTAGACAAAAATACAAGGCAAAAAAATAAACATTTATATGGCAGAAATAATAGATGTTAAAAGAGAACACAAGAGTTAAATTTCTGAAGAATATTGCACGTTCAAAGAAGTTTCTTTATGATAAAGAGGAAACTTATAAAATTGGCAACAGAAGTATTGTGTTCAAATTGCCCAAACCACAATCTGTAGATGCTTCAGAACGATAATGTATGCAGCTCATTTTTGGAACCAGTTTTTTAAGTTATAATGTTGAATGAAAATAAGTGTAATTCATTAATAATTTGCCACATTGCAATTTAAATGGTTACATGGTAAATCAATGTATTAGAGCTCTGATATTGTTTCTTTTATTAAATTCAAGTGTGTATGTTTGTTTTCTATTGATTACAGAGTGAAACCTAACTATTAGGAAAGCCCCTAGGTACAATGATATTGTGCCTAGGGCCATATTTGCGAATTTTTTTTAAAAACCTTTTATTTCGCAGAATTTAATATTTCAATTACTTATATTTTCAATTGGATGGTAGTTAGTATAATGATGAGTGTATAGCAGTTTCACATTTTTAAACAGGCCAGGGGCTTTGTTTTTGAGCATTGAAAAATATGGCGCTAAGTACATAGGTTTCCCCTACTTATATATTATCGCAACCTATTGGCAACATTATATGAAACAAAGCACCTGGTTGACAATTCAGCGTATACAACACATAGGAAATTGGAGGGTACTTATGAAATATCGCATCCATTGCCAACTCTATTAATAATTCGCCAAGTTGGCACCCCTGATTTCCTATGTGTTGTAACAATAAAAATTGGTAGCCGGGTGCTTCATTTCACGTACACTGTCACCAATAAGTTGCAATAAGACGTAAGTACCAATTGGAGTTGTCAATTCAGCGAGTTATTAATAGAGTTGGTGATTGTTTTGATAATACGTAAGTATTGAAATCTTTTCAGTCTGACGTACATGAAACACCATAAATTTAATAAATCATAGTTTTAAAAAAAACTAAAAAAAAAATGCTTTTATAGTTAATCGTACTAAAAAATAAAAAATAAAAATTAATATAAGAATGAAATGATTAACGAGAAAATTAACGTCATTAGGGTAAAAGTGTGGGGTTCTTTGTATTACATTTTTGCGCTGACTCTATTGCGGAATGGAGCTGTTAAGAAATTATAACAACTGATATCAAGCACCCCACGCTTTCAAATGCAGTTATTATTTTTCCAATTTCCCCACATTCCAATTTACGTAGTTTTTCCTGGCATTTCAAAATACCTTGTGTTCTATTTTTTTTAAATCCTGGCACTCATATTTTTCTAATTGGTTTTCTACAAAAAAGTACTTGCATTTTTGCTTCCTAATGTAATTCCTCTTTTGTCAATAATAAACCATTCTTTTAAACTACTTTCATGTTGAGTTCTTAGTACGAGACCAGCATCTTAGATTGAAAACTATAGGATACAAAAATCTTATTTGCAGCGATTTCAAAACCATGCCTAAAAGATATTTGGTATGTAGTGTACTGATAACAGAAATTAGTTTTCCTATATATATATTGTTCCAATGTGTGGTATTTTTGAACAGTAGTTTTTATACATGTTAACTTCAAAAAGACATGCCTTCATGTGTAATATTTAGAAAATCATTCTTTTTAAACCTTTTGTCTTGTTTTTAAATTATGAAGCCTTTATTCTTAATTTGCATTAATTTTATTTCTACTTGTAAGCAAATAATTCAATATATATTACATTAAAACAATGAAGTTGACTATAGTATGGATTATATAGTTTATAAAAAATCAATAAAGATAATTTATAAATGAAGGTATGTTTCAAAAATCTCACTTATATTCTTGTTTATTTTTTGAATGAATGATATGTATGTGTCCAATTTTCAGAATAAATATTTCAATAATATGGTTTGGGTTTGTTTTATTTTTCTTGTTTGCAGTGAATCATTGAAAATAAAATGCTGTATATTGGATTATGGATCTACTGGTACTTAGGATGTTGTTTTTTCTTCTAAATGGGTGCTAAAAACTCTTTCCAGTTGGTTAAAAACTTGTGCATTGTAAATGTAAAAATCTACTGTTTTAGTTGTTTTACATTCTTCTTAAGACTAACATTTTTAAGTATTTTAATTTTTGATTAAAAAAACATTAATTTAAAAACTATAATATTTGTTTTCTTTGGTGGTAGGAGAGTATAAAATCAGTTGATATGAATAAAAAACTAGCTTAATTTGTAATATATATTGTGATGCATTTTTCTATATTTCCATCTGGATGGATGTGTTTCTATTTAAACAAAGCAATTGATAGAAAAGTACTTGCACACACCTGGGCCTAATGAGTGTTATTTTAGTCAAAAGGCTTTTCCTTTGTTACATAATATGTAAAAAACTATTTCTTTCTTACTTTGTTTTGAAATTTTTACTATATAAAATCTGTTATTAATCCTAATGTTTCAAAGATATATTTCTAATAACTTATTACTGAGAAAGATTGAATTTAAATAAAAGTTAATTTTCTGTTTTTATAGGATTTTAAAGAAACAATATAATTCTCTTAGAAACATAAATACAACTTTTAATGAACCAAATTGCTTCTGGAACTAGTTCAAATGCTTAAAAATTTGTTTAATTATTTCATCGAATCTACTTTTGTTATTTTCAAAGATTTAAATCTGAGGTATAAGTTCGAAGACATAAAGTTTTTGATCAAATAATGCATTTTTCTTAAAGTAAAATTTTTGTTGGTATTGGCGACATTATATAAAACGAAGTACATTGTTGCTAATTCAGAGCGAACAACACATATGAAATCGGAGCTGCCAATTTGGCAAGTTATCTTTAACATTGGCATTTTTGTGATCATACGCTTTCTGTTACAGACAGTAAATGTAAAAAAATTTTGATTTTGAAGTCAAGAGGTAAAAATTTCACAAAATGTATATTGAATAATATGTAAGATGAAGAAAGTGAAATTTACAACTTAGGTATCAAGGATTTAGATCCCATAAGATTTGAGTTTGGGTGAGGTCGATAGCTCTGATTTTAACCACAAATGGTGTGGTTATTCTAGAAATGTCTATAACGGATTATGAGCAGACTTTGAGTTATGTATAACTTGACTGCTCAAGCAAAAGGCGTGGACTGTATACTTTAAAAATGTTTGTTTATTGAGGACGGTAGGTACGTCCGCTCCGAGGATGCATTACAAGCATACTGACGAAATGTAAACAAGGAGGACTACTAGCGCCCTCTGCACATGCGGGTCGTAACAGAGTCCCCGCCATTGAAATGAAATTTCAATACAAATACATAATGCAATTGACGATACTTACATACAAAATACACAATATTTACAAAGCAAAAAGGCATGCACAATATTAAATGCAAATACACAATATTTACAGTACTTAAATGAAAAATACACAATATTTACAGTACTTAAATGAAAAATACACAATATTTTACGATACTTAAATACGATTGAAGTTAATTTATACACATACAATAATTACTAATAACAAAATTCATACAGGTAATATACAAAGATTTCTGATTGTCCTTTTAATATATTTCCGTTTGGCATACGCAGGTTCACAACTCGCACTTTACCATCGGTGCCAGGAAAAATTTCAGTTATTCTTCCGGTACTCCATTTCGTACTAGGAAGATTTTCATCTTTGATTAAAACTAAGGTTCCTACAGAAACATTATTTTTGTTAAATTTCCACTTGTGACGTTCTTGTAAATTATTCAAATAATCGCGTTTCCAAAGCTTATATATATGTTGGGTAATTTTTTTTACTCTTTTCCATCTCGACAACTGATTCTCGTTTATATTAGTTATTTGCGGTTCAACTATGGATGTTAGGGGTCTACCTACTAAGAAGTGTCCAGGGGTCAGGGTTTCGAAATCATCGAAATTTGACGTCAAAGGAGTGAGTGGTCGGGAATTTAGCACAGCCTCAATTTCACAAAGTATTGTGATGAACTCTTCGAGAGTTAAATGTGCATTCCCCACGACTCTTTTTAAGTGGAATTTAAATGCCTTTACTCCTGCTTCCCATAGCCCTCCATGGTTTGGGGACCTGGGTGGGATAAAGTTCCACTCTATCGATTCATTTGTCAAAAATTCTGCTAATGTGTGATCAGGTAATTTAATCATTTTGAACAATTTTTTAATTTCGGCATTTGCGCCAACAAATGTTTTAGCGTTGTCGGTGGTGATTTTTGCACACTTTCCTCTCCTACCAAAAAAACGTTTTAAACTTGCAATGAATGCTTGGGATGTGAGATCTGTCACAAAATCTAAATGAATTGCTTTTGTACATAAACATACATAGACTACTACATAAATTTTATTTAATGCCCCTTTTCTTTGATTTTTAAACTTAATGAAGAATGGGCCTGCAAAATCAACGCCCGTGACATTAAAGGGATAATTCGGTGTTACACGATCTCTCGGTAGGTTAGCCATAATTTGATTCATAGTGATGGGCTTGTTCTTAAAGCAATTCACACATTCATGAATAATTCTACGACAGTTATTTCTGCCATTGAGTGGCCAGAATTTTTGACGAACAAGATATAAAAGTGAGTGGGGTCCTGTATGCAAATATTTTTTATGATAATGGCTCAATATAATATCAGTTAAAACGTTTCTACTAGGTAAAATCATGGGAAATTTAGCTTTCTCATTTAAATTTGAATTGGCAAGTCTGCCTCCTACTCTAATGATGTTGCTCTCATCAAGAAAAACATTAAGTGGAGTTAATTTGCTTTTCATAGGAATAGGCTCACCTGCCAACAAGTTGCGCATTTCTTCATAGAACTCCCTTTCATGCAATGAGTGGATCAGCCAGTTCTCAGCATGACTTACCTCCTGTGAAGTAAGGGGTCCCTTTATCTTTGTAATTCTGGTTCTGCAGTTGTGTATGAATCTGTAAAGAAAACTTACAACACGAATTAATTTTACATAGTTGTTTGAAATATCAATAATGTTTTCAAGGAAATTGTTTTTAGTCACTGTCAATGTCAAGGAAATGTCCTCTTTTGGATTTGAGTTCTTTCTCATTTTCGTTAAATACACTCTTTCTGGGATCGCTTCATCTAGTCCTTTGGTCTGGAAGTCAATTTGACGTAGAAACGAGGATCCATTCCACCACTTGGAGTTGGTTGTAAGAGCGTCCACGCTGATTCCTCTCGTAAGTAGATCTGCTGGGTTGTCCTTGCCGGAACAGTGGAACCACGAGTTAGGATCGGTGAGGGATTGGATTTCGCGAACCCTGTTCGCAACAAAGGGTTTCCATCTATGGCTTGGACCTTTGATCCAATGTAAGGTGACCTGAGAGTCCGTCCAGAAAAAGGCTCTGGTTGAACACTTCTGATCTAGGATTTTCTTGACTTCCTTTGCTAAGCGTGCAGCAAGCAGAGCGTCCATCAGTTCCAATCTAGGCAGGGATAATCTTTTCAGAGGTGCAACACGGCTCTTGGATGTTACAAGATCAACGCTGACTCTGTCCTTGTGCTTGACTCTCAAGAAGGCGGCTGCTCCATATGCTTTTTGACTGGCATCGGAAAAGGTATGGATTTGGACTTCACTTGAATCTCCACTGGAATCGAGGATCTTTCGTGGAATCTTCAACTCTGATAAAAATGGAAGTTCTAACCACCATTGTGACCATACTGCATGAATATCTGGCGGTAGCTCGTCATCCCAGGATAACTTCCGTAGCCAAAGTTCTTGTAATAGGCATTTGAGCCTAATCGTGTAGGGTGACAAGAACCCAACTGGATCGTATATTTTCCCAGCTGATTGAAGCACAATTCTTTTTGTGATGGGTTTTGACGTGTCCAATTGCAGAAGTCCTTTAACATCAATTGTAAAATAGTCGTGGACAACATCCCATGGTATCCCCAAAACCTTTGACGAAGGGATTTTGGAACTGTCGTCCGGGTGACGAGGATGTGTCTCAAGGCCTTCCCTTTCCCAAGTTCTCATCAATGTTTGATGATTTGAATTCCATTTGCGTAATTTCATGCTGGCATTCTTCATGATTGTTTCAGCATCCTTTGATACTTTTAAGGCTTGGGAGATGTCATCAGCACCACTGATTACGTCATCAACATAGAGACAAGTGTCAAGCATTTCAGTTGCTGCTGGATATTGCTCACGGTAATTCTCGATGTGATGCTTAATTGTTGCGGAGAGCAAGAAGGGGCTTACGTTGACTCCAAACATCACACGCTTAAATCTATACACTTGAAACTTGTAGGGATCTGTTTGATTTGATCTAATGTCTGGAAACAAAAATCTAACTGCATCTCTGTCCTCGTCACGTAATGAGATTTGCAAGAATGCACGTTCTATATCTGCGGTGATAGCAATCGTGTTCAAGCGAAAAGAAATTATCAGGTGGAATATGTTTGGGTTTAAATTCTCACCTGACCATATACAGTCATTAAGAGATGGTTGTCCATCTTCATGGGAACTTGCATCGAAAACAATGCGCATTTTTGTAGTTAGGCTTTCTTGGCGAAAGACCGCTTGGTGCGGTAAATAGAATACTGCTCTATCAGTTGGTTTTTCAGTTTCTAGAACCCTTTCAATTATTCCTTGAGATTCATATTCTTTCAAAATTTCGGAATATTGTATGTACAGAGTTGGATCACGAATGAATCTTCTTGTTAAGGATTTTACACGTTTTTCTGCTACGGAAAAATTGTCATTTAACTCTTGTGTATGGCTCTTCCAAGGAAACCCAACTTCATAACGACCACTATTGAAACGTACTGAAGATTTAAAATGTTGCATGGCTTGGTCGTCTGGGTCACAACTAGACTCTGCTTTAATTCCTATTGCTTCTAAATCCCAAAATTTTGTTAAATTTCTATCAACCTGATCTTGGATGAAATTGCAAAAATAATAGTTCAAAGGTTCGTTTTGAATGGAACCTGTTACAATGTAACCAAATACGGAGTCCTGCAATATTATTGAATTGTCATGTAATTTTATTTGTTTACTTTTTAATAATTCATAAAATATTTCACCTCCCAGGAGAATATCAATTCGTTTGGGAATATTAAATTCCGCATCTGCATATCTTATATTTTGAGGCAATTTTATTTTTGTTAAATCCAATGGCTGTGTAGGAACGCAACCAGTAATTTTAGGGACTATGAGAAAGTTAAGTTTTCTTTTAAATGAACTTCCGTTCGAAATTTCAGCGGAAATTCCTTTCCTCACTGAAATGCAAGCTCCATTCAAGCCTACAATAGTTGAATTCATAGAGTATTTTTCCAACCCGAGGAAATTTGACGCTTCAAGCTACAAAGGCATTTCTGGCTCCCTGAATCGAGGATTGCGTTCATTATAAGCCAACCCCCTGTCGCACTCTGAACTTTGACCTTCGCGGTCGAAAGCAAAATGGATTTCTCCCCACTCTCATTGTAAAGACACGTCGCGGTTTGAGGATTTATTACATTGGCTGGACTCGGGTCATAAATGACACCTGATGAACTCTGTGGAGAGAGGGGGTTTCTGTTTATCGCTCGGGGGACACTTGTTTTGCAAAGAAGAGAATTGTGGTTCGCATTACAAACCCTACATTTCCTGTTCAGTTTTAAACAGTTTTTAATAAGGTGATGGCCTAGACAATTAAAGCATAGGTTTAAGGATCTCACTTTGTTGCTTCTTTCTTCAACAGACATCTCGTGAAACATTTTACACTTAAAAATTGGGTGTATCTCTGAAGGACATAACGGACAGGTTTTTCCATTGCTTTTCACGACAAATGATCTGAATTTTGGAGAATATTCGTTCTTGTTTTTCAACGAAGAATTTCTTTGTACGTTTTCTAAGGCTTGGCTCCTTTTTATTAAAAAGTCTAAAAAATTATTCCACTTAGGCAAATCATTAGAATGTAATTCCATTTCATATTGTTTACGCGATTCATCATCTAGACGTTGAGTTATAACAAAAATTAACATTGATTCACACAAAGCGTTAGGTTCTAATTCTAGTTGTTTTAAGGCTCTAAGATGACTCTGAATTGAATCTATTAAACTTCTGAGATGAAAAGCAGATTCAAATTTTATTTTGTTAGGATTTAAAAGTTCAGCAATATGACTATTTACAATTAATCTTTTATTTTCGTATCTACCTTCTAAAGCTTCAAATAAAGATGAGTAAGAATCGTTTACAGTTTGCAATTGTTTTGCATGGCCTTTCAGGGCAGATTGCAAATAATATAGTTTTTGCGAGTCTGATAAACAAGCGTTATCATGAATTAATGATACAAATTGGGATTTAAATTGCAACCAATCAATATATTGTCCCGAAAATTCCGGTAAATTAATGGGTGGCAGTTTCACATTGTAATTAGCGAAATCATTTTTCACAGATAATTCAGAGGTATCCACATTAGAAGATTCAAGTAAGGTATTGAAACTCACCTCTAAATTATCTGCGTCCACTTCCATCGTGTCCAAACTGGCCTCGAAATCCATGAGCTCTTCATCCGAAAGCACCCCGTAGCTTTCGGTCCGAAGTTTGTCTATTTTTGCTTTCACTTCAGAAAGCGATGCGAGTTTAGCTCTCTTTTCAACTTGATTCAATGGTGACTCCACATTTTCCAAGGAGTTTCTAATGCGTGTGATCTGACCGAGCAGATGTGCTTTCCTTCTGTTAAACACGGTGAGTTCTGATAGTTCTTTTGGAGCCATTTTGAATTTTGGCTCGGGCTCGACACCGACCACAAAAACTGGGTGAGGTCGATAGCTCTGATTTTAACCACAAATGGTGTGGTTATTCTAGAAATGTCTATAACGGATTATGAGCAGACTTTGAGTTATGTATAACTTGACTGCTCAAGCAAAAGGCGTGGACTGTATACTTTAAAAATGTTTGTTTATTGAGGACGGTAGGTACGTCCGCTCCGAGGATGCATTACAAGCATACTGACGAAATGTAAACAAGGAGGACTACTAGCGCCCTCTGCACATGCGGGTCGTAACAGAGTTGATATATAGTTTTCTGTTAAAAAATCATATTAGATACAACAGTATCGAAAATGAATGCTATACATTCTCATTTTATTGTTTCAAACTCATTTTTGATACAGCAACAACTTCAAAATAGATTGCATTATATACTCATTTTCTTGTTTCGTTCTCAAATTCAAAACAACAACAAACTCAAAAATAAGTGCATTACATACTCATTTTCTTGTTTCATTCTCAAATATAAAACAGCAACAAACTCAAAAATGAATGCATTATTCATACTCATTTTGTTTTTTCATTCTCAAATTTGATCCAGAGTACGTCCATGAGTTCAAAAATGAGTACGTCCTGGTTGCCACAAATGAGAATGTAGGAATCTCAAATTTGAGCACGTTTACATCGGAGCTATTTTGAGAATGTGAAGTACTCAAAAGTGAGTATTTTGTTCTCAGCTTCGAACAACCGTTTCTCTCAGTGTATGTCTAATTATAATAGTTTGAACATAATATTTAGAATCAGGGCAACACTTTGGGTTCATCCTGTATATAAAATGTTATCGGAATGAAATAATTTCATTTTGTTCTCAGGTAAGCTTCATAAAATGAAGGATTGCACAAAAAGTTTTAATATATATTTTACAAATGGCAATACATACTGAAGTATTGTTAATTCCTAAATGTTATAATAAAAAAATAACTGCTACCATCAGATGCCGATATACAAACTGATTATGAGAAAGATGCTTTCTGTGTAGTTTTCTTCTTTTTTTACATTGAGAGTGACTTCTTGACTTTGACCCATACTGGTTGGATTTATATTAAATTCTAAAAACAGCAATTATGTAAAAAGAAACATACGTTGAACTTTTAATTGAGATTATCGCTTAAGCATCTCAATTTGAAATTTATTCTCTCAATAATTTATTTTCTCCGTAGTAAAGAATAACTGCATCAGCTTTATTTTAAAGTGAAATCTAAAACTAAAATAATAAGGGGATTTAAGGCAAAGGAGTAGGAAAGGGTATTTGACTGAGCGATCGAATATTATTCCAGGCATCGAAGCAACCTGTCGGGTGAATGTTCGTCAAGAAAAGGATTTATAATTTATTACTTCCCTCTCGCCTGTCGAGAGAAGGATCGAGAGCTCCATTGAATTCGAAGGAGATGCCGGAGAGAAGTGCAATATGTTAATCTCCATTGAGTCTTAGGGAACATGAAACAGACAAATGCTACCAATATCCGTTTATTTCACTGACGGTCTTGTGATCGTTTTTCTTATTTAATGATGTAATAGAAAATATTACAAAAAGAACATGATGTAGTACGACAGATTTATGGAGGAGCGTCATATGTTGCATTTTGAATGATGTACTAAAATCGAGACAGATATGTTCAAATAATTGATATGTGACAAGAGTAACATGAAAAGCAAGCCGTTTCGATGATTGTCTTAATTGTTCGTATGCTTACAAATTATTACGAATTTTGTACCATGAATGCTTAAAATAGTGTAAATAATTTATATCTGGATGCGTAATACGTTATTATTACTCTGCTGTATTTATTTTGCTTTAAAATTGTACTATTCGCAAGCAACGCCGTTCCTTAAAACAATGTGGACTCGGTAAAAACTTGGCGAAATGTTGGTGATAAAGACAAGTTGGCATCCTTTTTAGTGGCTTGGCTATCTTACGGATACTTCTAGAAATTTCTAAAGAAATCTATTTTTTCTCATAACCTATGCTGTAAGCAGATCTTTCGAGAAAGGTCCACGAAGACTGTAAATAGGAGCCGCTCACTGAAGGTGACCGCGGAAGGCGCGATTGGTGCGACTGCTCACGCATTCTCTTAATCATTACGTGTTTCTTTTTCAGACACTGATAGTTGTGTCTGAGTGCTGTGAATTACCTCTCGGATTTATTGGCCAATTTTGCTTCTGTTCCTATATTTCTAAGGAATGTTTTTCCTCAATAAATTTCAATTGCTTCTGAAGGACTATTTTGCTCTTTGAGACTGATAGCATAAAATCCTCGAGCCCCGATCTACGTAACAATATCATAGTTCACTTTCGAATTGAAATGTCATAGTCTTTACGGGGCACGTGGTTGATATTTCAAACAACGAAAACATCCTCTTAAACTACTGGCAAGGTTCAGAGATCGACCCCAAGGAATTTTCCCCCTCTTAATTGTTTATCAGCTTCTGAACGTCAGTCATTTGGCTAATTTTCGACAGGGGGGGTGTAAGGTTTTCTACTTCAGCCTTAGTTTTTGAGCTATAAAGATCTTAACCGCTCATCAGGTTTCATGCTACCATTGTCGGAAGATACATTACTGAGTTGATCATTGACGCACAAGAGGGAAAATGCAGTGTGTAGCTGAAAGTCCTGTCATGAAGAAAAAATTCTTTTTAAAAACTCGTCTAAAATGAAAGTTACAAATGTGATATATGTGTGCAAAATTTATTTAAAACCATATTAATTAATATGTCGATTGTTGTAGGTTTCTTAATTTTTAAATGAACAAAATTTCTCAAATTTGTGAAAGAGTTGAAGAAAACATTTTTAAAAATTGTAGGATCGCTGTTTCAGAATGTCGAAAATGATGAAACTTTTTTTAGTATTGGGTATACATCGTTGTAAATGTATCTATTAAATTTTTCTTTGAAACCTATGCTTTCTTTCTTAAGCATCATTTTTATACTTAAATATATTAAATAAAACTTATATCAACTGTGTATAACATTCGTACACTGATGTGAAATGTAAATGAAATACCTTCTTATTAAGAGTATAGGGCGTTGTATCTCAGAAACAGCAAGCTTAGAAATCAACAATGTTTAAATAGAATTATTTATACTACAAACGTCATGTGGTACGATAAAACAACTGTCCGCCTATTGCAACCAAATTTTAAAGTACCCACGCGTGGCAATGTGCGGAAGTTAAGAAAGCCAGATACCAGTTCATTCGATCACAGTTCATAATTACTGGATAATATATTACAGTGCTTCTCAAACTTTCAATAGTTGCGACCCAATATTCAATCATAACTTTCATCGCCCTCCTGACAATAAAAATGAATTGAATTCAATACTTTGGAACTTAAGCTACAATACGACTCACCGGTGTTTTTAACATCTCGCTCAGTTAGAATGTTAATTGCCTCTGTGACGTATATTTACGTCTTTCCAAAGAACGATCTTTTCTGTGCACTGCTATTCACAAAATTACTCCTAAGGCTTGGGCATGCTACAAGAAGACCTTGAAAGTGTTTGCGAAGAATTTAATTATTTATTCCTTTTCTTATCCCCCTCCAACAACTACATCACATACCCGGAAAACGGTGGTACTGGGAAGTAAATCACGTATCCTTTAATCGACAGTTGAGAGATTAACAATAAACCGTACAGATTATCAAGATAAGTATAAATTTTTGTATATAATTTTATGTAAGACAAGCTCATGGGGTCAAAGGATAATTATTAAACTTATTCTCTTAACTTAATATTATTAAATTCATTTCAAAATACATTGTGCAGTACTGATGCATTTATAAGTGTATTCTCTATTAGTGAAAATGTGCATTTATTTCTTATTACTTTAGAATGTATTTTGTTTGTTTACCTTCAATGAAATAGTAATTTTTTAAAATAATCTTTTGTTTTCGACTTTTCAATAGGATCGCACCCCCCTCGTAGAGTCATCACGCCCCTCTAAGGAGACACACTCCGCAGTTTGAGAAACGCTGGTGTATTAGCATACCATTCTGAAATAACACATGGGTAATTAGAGAAATATCATGTTATTTTGAATCATCATATAACAGTAAGGTCCATCACTAATAAAGAGTACATTTATTTTCCAATGCTCGTGGGTTCGAGTCCTGATGCCACTGAAGACTCACCATTTAGAGGGGCTGATGTACAAATAAATCTGTCGAGGTCCAAAGTCCTCATGTTAACGTGATGGGAAAATTTGGAGTGTGGGTTAGTTGTTGTTCTCGTCATTTTTCTATAATTCCAAATTACAGTGTCCATCACATATATCCCTAACGTAGCTTCAAGGCCTGACATTAATAAAAGGTGAAAATTAGTTGCTGGTATCACAATGCAGTAATTTTTCAACATAATCGTATTGCTTTGTCATATTTTATCAAATCACTAAAAACAAATTCGATTGCATGACATAACAAATATATTGTTTTGCGTTTTAATACAATTATTTGAATTCTTCTAAAATTTTATAATAAAATTTTGATTTTATGCGTAATTTACCTTCATGAACTACTTACCTTACGCAATACATCTATTTTTCTGACATCTAAAATTCCTAAGCAATTTCTCATTCGTAGTAATAAGTAAACTATTGTACATAGGTCTGCATTTAAATGCAGACTCATTTCACTAACGTGTTGATAAATTATAATACCGTATTATAATACCTCTCTTTTAACATTAACACTTAGAAATATAAAACTCCGCACACGTTTTGGTCAATCAAGTAATTGCTTTGTCTCTGAACCATTAATAAGATACACTTCTTAGTGTTTAAATATCGCACGCAGACTCCATGCAGTTCAATTAAACTTCTCCTTCCTGCCTAAATTGAAAGGAATCTTTTCGTGATAAAGTAATTAAGGTACTATGAAATTCGGTTTTAAATTAAGTCTTCCGTCGTATCCTGAATAACAGACGTTCTCTAATTAATTGTGTAATGTTAGTCTCGATATTTAACCAATTTAACTAATTCGAACTGAATAATTTTGTTGCATAATGTGTAAAGCTAAATAATTTTTCATACAGTTATTACTTTAGTGTAAATGTGCCATGTTCCTTTTCAATAAATATTTAAAAATTTTCTCTAACCCTTTATTTATCGCATTATGATTTACTGTAGTGTTTTTCATGCAATATTTTTTTATCACTACATTGAAAAGCAAGGGATATAAATAAACAAAATACTGAACTTTGGAAAATTAGAGCTAATTAATTAATTAAAGATATTCAACTGTAAAATTAATTATATGTACGGTTCACTTAAAACAATTAACCAAATCGTTTTCTAAGGCCTTCATTTACATACAAACAAAACAAGATACTTAAATTTTGACATTAACTATTTCTTAGAGATAAAAATGATAATCTTCGCAATCCGCTGAAAAAGCTGTCAGCTGAAAGCGCAATTTCTGCTATAAAACTATTCACCTTTCCCACTAAAATAGTCATCATACATCCCGAGCTGCAATATATATTGGAAGAGTGGATTTCAAAGAATATTCCTGCTAAGTATCGTCAGAATATTCGTAAAAATGATTATTCTATGTATTTTTAAAATGAGTGGTACTTAAAAGTACCGTCAGTAGATAAAGGGCTAAAAGGGTGATGTAAACAGTTGAAACATTAATTAAGAATGCATATATATTTGTTAACGCTCTCAATACTTTTTGTATTCTGAGCTCAGCAACAGATGGTGCTGTTCTTATTTTCTTGTAAAAAATGAAGTTATGACATTTGTCCTTAATATTCGTGTGAATTGTATTTTTTTCTTAACTATTTTTGTGTATGTAGTGTGTGTGCAATATACTTATATATTAATATATTTTTGACACAAAAGGTAAACAAACATCCTTAAAAATATTACCATGAAATTACACATTCACATTTCTTTGTACTAGATATGTAAATGATTAAATTTTCAGGGTCAATGAATGTTCACTCTCAGTCCAAATGGTCTTTCCCACTGAACTACTAACATTGTATCAAATAGATGGCGATTACAGATTATTTACCTTATCTCGTAATTGGCTTTGTTTAGTTCCCTACGACATTACCATCAAAGCCTTTATGGCTTTATAGAAGACCTTATAGGTAATCAGGAGACTACAAAAGTGGCCACGTAGTCGGAATGTTTGAAGCTGATAGGTCATACCGAAAAGTAAACCGCTTCTTGAGCCGTACGAGTACGGCAGAACAGATGCGATAACAGTAGTTGTTGTAAAGAATATCTCTCAGTTGTTGTCTCTTTAATACTACAACTGTGTAAGAAAATGAATGGATTATGCCCCGTGGACCAATGATATCATTATCCTTTACTTTCTATGCTACAATCTCTTCCCACAGCGTCTTCCATCTCTAGGCTCTGTACTGTGGCGTTTGACCAGTGTTAGCCCCCCAATTTTTTCCTTTCTGTATCTCTGGACGCGTGACTTGCATTCCTTCTCGGCTGCCTTCGGGTGCAATGATATTGGTGAAGGGAGTGACACCTCTTCACCTTTTGCCCCGTTTCTTAGCTAGCCACCCCACCCTCCTCTTGTAAGGGTCTCGCATCCATTGCCACGCCAGTCCTACCAACAATATCCTTATCTGACTTGGTGGGAGAATCTCCCCACCAAAATCTATTTGCCTTCCTTTTAAAAATTGAATTTTTATATTTGATTTGATTTGTGTGTTTCTTTATATTTTTAATATATTATATGTATGTATACATGCATGCATAAACATGTGTGCTTATACTTTTATATATATTTTTTTCTTTTAACAAGTGTTTGGCGCAGCTTGGCCAAAGTTGGTCCTTGCGCCATTAAAATTCACAATCATCATCACCTCCCAACAATATATCAGAAAAAAATTTTGTTTGGGCCTTCTACCTAATTATCTAACTTTCCTTCCAGTTTTCGCAATCCCTCTCGTCCCCTCGTGTCCTATGTCTGTTTTAAGGTATGTCCTTCACATTAAAAGGTGGCACCTGTGTGCGTCTGTTTTTCTTCTTTTTTCTTTTTTTCTTTTTGCATTTGCTTTATTCGTCCCCCGGTTCTCAAGAATTTTGGGGGAGGGTCCCTCACATTCGGGACCTTTTTGTACATGTTTTTCGTTTAATTTGCAAATAAAACAACTTCTCAAAGGGTCGGATGCAGCTCTAAACTCTTCGGGTGAGCTCGAATCTCTGGAGTGAGTAAGTAAGAGGTGCGCTGCCATTTAGATCAAAGCCTTTAACTCCATAACACTAGTAGATTGGCTGCATTACCACTGCAGACGATGATCATGGCTTCCAATAATGGTTTTTTTTCTGCTCAATGATTATATGATTGGAAATATGGGAGATCTGTTGCAAAAGGTTATAAATCTGCGGAGGATAGAACTTGGCATCTTCTGCTACGTCAGCATGCAATTTATTGATGGACTAAAATGATCACTTCAGTCCAGAGGCTGTTACTGGATTATATAGATACCATTGCCACAAATCTATTACTCCTTGCATCGATGTATACAAAAATGGTTTGTTCCCCGAGAGATTATTTTGTTATTTCTCTCTAAATGGCACTCCCTCTCAGACGTTTTTGTTATTCGATGTTTCATTGAGGGAACCTACTGCTCTATAGTTTTAATTTATTTTGTTATATTTGTATGAGATTTGCTTATGTTTCATTTCACTTAAAACTGTTCCTTTTTTCATGGTATTTAATTTTTTTGTAAAATATTTCATTTAGTGTTTTAAATTTTAATCAATTGACTAAAAGGCAAATTAAGAAATGGATTTTGTTCTTATATATTTTAGAAGAAAATTCATGGAACCAATAATTATTTCTAATACATACGTTTATTGTAACAGTATGAATGTTCTAGTTTAATGATTGAACACATTGAAATCATAAAAAACACAAAATCACATTAAATTATCATTGATACGAGACTTTATTCTCCATAGAAGTATATTGCTAAGATAAAATGCAAATACGTTTTACAAAAATAGAAAAATATATATCAGGTATAGTAGCAAACTATACATTGTTTTATCTCAACTAAGATAAATTATGAACAAGTGTTACAAAAAGAACATGTAATATAAAAAAGTACACACAGTTAATATAAAAAAAAAAAGTCAATTCCTAATTAGATCCACCAAGACAAATTTTATTTTAGCTACTTTTTATTAAATAGTTACAATTAATATAAATATGTATATACATATGACAGAATCACAATATTAAGTGGTAATTTATTTTTATCAATTATCATTAAGACATCGTATTATCATCCAAAACAATCGTGTCTATAAAATTTCAGTTCAACTGAAGGCTTTAAAACGTGAGAAAAAAAAGCTTTTCCAGTTTTGACACAAGTCGTCAAAAGGGTCGCGAAGTCACTAAAAATGATGCCAACGTGGCTGTATTTGTAAATTATTTGAATAATTAGTTTTAATCAATTAATTTTTATTAAATTACTGCCCTGTCATCCAAAATAATCATGTACATAAAATTTCAGCTCAATTGAGGGCTTTAAAATGTTTTTTATTAACGATTGAAAATTTCACCAAGATAGATAAATAAATAAATATAGAGATAGTGTGAGTTAATAGTAGAAATTGAAAAAGTCGCACCTACGTCTTTAAATCAATTTTAGTTACAAATTTCATTGCTCTTTGACTACAATATTGTTTTGGAAAAGCACAAACATAAATTATCTTTTAAGAACAGTCAGTAGGGTAAACACTTTTTGAAAATCGGTTTTGAGTTTTTGATATTTCTAAAATTTTCAAATCATTACCATTCTAATGATATAACATACAAGCCATTATATGAATTAGAAGTATTTTAAAATGACTTTTAAAAAATAATCAGCTGCCACAGTCCACGCCCAATTTAACAGATTAAGTGTCAATATTGACTTTTTAAATCTGAGAACTTGCAAAGCCTCCACAAAATTTCATTTAATCATGCACAATTTACTGTATATTAAATGAAATTTAACTGCAGGTTTCGCTGTTAGTTTTTTTACGTACTTTTGGAGCCAAGTTTGTTGATATGATGAAAATATTTGCCTTTAATTTGAAATTTAGTACCTGGGTGAAATTTTTTTGTTGTGTAATTAGAATTTTTTTGTTCTGTATTATTTCTCCTATCGAAATTTGTATACTTTTAAATACTTAATAACTTGTTTGTGAGGATTAAAAACGTGTTTTTGGAAAAAAATGATAGATATAAAATTATTTCAATAACTTAAAAATGAGGGATATGGCAGAAATGAGTGTGCACTTATTGCAACCAATTTTGCTACTGGATAGGTAACAGTTGTTAAAATATAGCACATGTAAAACACCTGCTTTTCATCTAAACAATAGTGAAATACATTTCATACCATTCATTAAATCAATGGAAATTGAAGGGGAATCAAGAATCTTACCCTTCATTACCATGCAAAATAAATTATAGTCTATATTTTTTTTTTTGATAAGATTTTTTTTTGATAAATTTCCTGTATGCATGTACTTTATGTTTATTAAATGCAATTGTGTATATTGAAGAGACATTTTTGAAATATTCTTGAAACATCCAGATAGAAAGCAGATGTAACAAAAAATAACAATTTTCAATAAATTCATAATATTAATGCTTGGTGAACTAACAGTTTGTCTTTGATAAACTAATTAATATATTTTTAAAAAAATTCACTTCATTATAAATATAAATGTCTAATTGATATACAATAAAAATTTAAGTATTTATGTTTAATAGTTTCTGAGAAAAAGGTATGAGATAACACATCAAATGTGATGTTTGTTGTCTTTGCGAGAAGCTTGTTACATGCATAAAAATACATAAATTTCATGTTTAAAAATAATAAAATAATTTTATTTTGGCTGTTTTAGAAGTCATTTGTCCAGTTTAGAGTAATTTTTGAATTTTGAAACTTTTAGAAATTATGTTTGCATGTGAACATACAAATCCCTATAAAAACCTTTCGCAATGTCGTAAAATCACAGATTTCCAAAGCATTACTTTTACATATTGATACATGTTTACATTATATTAATGATGTTTTAAAGTCAAATTTGACACTTGTAATGCATCGAAGTTAAAAGTTCTTCACAGTTTGTTACATAATTTGTGAAAATTGATGCAAAATGCTAAAAAAATCTCGTTGAACAAAAACTGAAAAATATTATACATGTATTTTCTGAACATTTTAAGACTTTTTTGTTTCCTATTTTATGATTAAAAAATTAAGAAGATATTAATGTTTAATAAAATAGGGCAAAATATACATAATGTAATTCATTATTTTTGTGATGAAGTGCCTTTTTACACTAAAAATGCAATTTTCCCGAAATGATTGTTTTCAAACCGCGTGTACCTTTTTCACAGAATCTACTGTATGAAGTTACTTGCGATTTTTACTGCACATAAATAATATGTAACTATATATAATGGAGCTACTTTTTTGGAGATTTTCCAAAAATATTTTGCTGAAAAGCAGTTATCGTAAAAATAATAACAATTTTCAAAAAATTCAAAGCGATACTTTTACGATGAGTTTTTTTGAAAAAAGTAAACAATGCATTTTAAATATTTTACCATTATTTAAATAAAAAATCCTAATTAATATACAGACAAAACTTGAAGTTTTATATTTAACCGTTTCTGAGAAACAGGCTCCTAAAATGGCTCAATTTAACATTGTCGGTATAGGGGGTACTGACTACTCTTAGTCTATTAGATACATATTCTAAATAAGTAAATTTTTTATGTGAGCGAACATTGCTTTGGTTGGTTAAATGGTCGGTGTGAACGAGTAGTCATGGTCGCA
The DNA here is from genome assembly GCA_019973935.1 of Trichonephila clavipes. NCBI lineage: Eukaryota > Metazoa > Arthropoda > Arachnida > Araneae > Nephilidae > Trichonephila > Trichonephila clavipes. The sequence continues at coordinate 3,022,480 of BMAU01021371.1, read as the reverse complement.
AAATTCTGTCTGGAGGTATTCCTGACAAATAACCCGTCGTATAGAGGAGCTATTGGACTCACGTTAGATCTGTTCAAGCTCAAAATCCTCACATAGACATGCCGTGGTATTTTGGAGAGGGCGAGTGCAAGCTCATGGATCATACTCGTCACTTGACCTTCATTCAAATTGTGAAGTTTGTTACCAAAGCCCTTATATTCCAGTAAAGGGCAAAATAGGTAAGCGATCAATCTACATTGCAAAAACTCGCATTTTATTTAGAATAACATGGAAATTTTTAAATCAATATCCATATTTCACACTAATACATTTTTTTCCTTCAGAGAAGTCATATAGATCTTTCCCATGTGAAGTAATAAAATCATCAACAGACAATTATTTGAAACATAAAAATTTACTTTCTCTATTTGCTTTCATTTTAAATTAGAAAAACTAACAGATTTTCTGGTCATATGCAATGGGGTGTTATGTTCTTTTTTCTTCTCCTAATATCTAGTCAGAATCCAATTATTCGCAAAACCGCCTTTGCCTGATACATCCGAATTCCGTGTCACCTCTGTTTAATTAAAAACATTATTAGCTGATTAGATTATTAACTGTTGACTGTATTGGGAGTGATCAGTCAGAGGTGAATGAACTCTTGCTTGAAAGCTCACAACAGGGGACGATGACCGCACACAATTCAATTCCACTAACCATCTCAATCACTTGAACTAATTGTGGTTGTATTTTAATGTCTTTCAATTATTCACTTATCCTATTACAGTGAGAGTAACATTGTAACGTTGCGATATTGGGTTCGATGTTCCATTAATAGATTTGTAATGGCGGCAGTTAATTTAATATGGAGATAATGATTTTGATCAGGCATTATAAAAGGATTTGGAATAATTGGGGTTAATTATGTATTTTATATTTTTATATTTTTTGAGAATTTGTAAAATGATTGTTGTGATTCTATCCAATTACGACTTCCGCTCTCTAATTGATTTTCGGGAATGGTATTTTTTACATAGGAATCCCTTGGAAATCGTAATTACTTTTTAAGTTAGTAATAATTTTGTGGGGAAAGGACAGCTAATGTATTCAAATTTTACTCGATTGCAATGTCCGTTATTTTTTACTTTTCAAAGGCATATTATTTTTTTTTAATTTCACTTACCAACTACATGTGGTGCTCCAGTTTGAGAACATGCCATTATGAGTGTCACGGAAATCGAGTGATGACGATTACACTCGTCCTTCCCTGAATAATTTGCCCTGTTAAAATATTGGATCAAAAACATGGGTTTATTTTATAAAATTGGCACTTTTATTACTAAAAATATTTATTTGGTTAACATAAACGTATATTACATACATATTAGTCGGAAAACGCAAGAAAAATTAAATACAAATGAAGGCAAGAAATTTAAAAAAAAATTGGTAAAAAAATTAATTTTCCGTTTTTTGTCTTTCATCGCAAATAAATAATGGACGTATACGCTGCTTCAACCAGTGCATCCAGGGACGCATGAGTTAATCTTAAAATTTTCGTATTTTTTATTTATTTGTTTTACTTTGGACTGGCCTCCAAATATTCTAAACATCTTGAAATGGGTGAATGTTTTATTTTTCTCAAACAATTACAATTTAAATAGCCAATGGTCACTCCATTTTACGCATGAACAGACAAAATCCTGTAATTTCTGCATAACTATTATACTCGTCAATCATAGTTAACTGGTTAATGCTATATTTGAATTCTACAAAACATCTTTTTGCAACTGGGATATGAATTTAGAGTTGTGTGATGAGCAATTACTAATACATATTACCTAATACATATATGAAACCTAATATCTCATGTTATTATTAAATTTCTGTGCTAAGTGCTAATTAATTAAATTCCCGCCTTTCAAAACGTTTCATGGGTTATATTTTTTACTTCTCAACCTCAAGGGCCCGCGAGTGAGTGAGTTAATATTAACGTCGCACTGTTCAGCTACACGAGGGCTTTTGGCGACGGACCACGTAATTTTGAACCATGGTCAAGTGACGTGGACGACACCTGAGCTGGCACCCCCCTCTCCTAACTACCACACCACACCAACGGGAGGACGTTTCAGCTCTCGACAGATTTAACGTGCATTGCTGCCCTACACGGCGGGTCTTTGGTGGTACTGGGATCGAACTCATGACATGCCTGCCATGGTTGGATACCTTAACCACTGGGCTACCGCAGCCCCTCAAGGGACCGCAGTTGGTTCGTTAGAAATCGAGAAGTTACCTTTAATTGCCTTCAAAGCATGCTTTATCTAAGATATAATGCTATAGTATTTTGCAAATTCTTCAATTAATTTGTCAAAAACGAAATTTCTAAGTACTTACTCATGGACTCTTTTTAGCTCACTGATAGTAAAAAAATTCCATCTAAATATTAGGATTGATTACTTACGTGTGCATCAAACCTCATCTATCTAACCTCATTGGCTTACACACGAACAATTGTGGAATGGAATTTCCTGAATTCACTTCGTTTGTGGGACTAGTTTGATATCACGGGACGCGACAAGTTGTTTTTATGTTCGCCAAGATGGGCGATAACATTGCAATATTACATTGATATTTTTGCAGTTTTTGGAATATTGTAAGCTTCTAGTACTTTTTAATTGATATTCTTTGTTAATGTTCATTTCTATCATGTAATTATTTTATTAATAATACCGGGTGTTTCTAAAAGAATATTGGAGTCTTAATGCCTTATACACTGCTGGACAATTGCTAAGGACGGGTCACAAATTGCTATGTAGCATAACATTAAGCGAGACATGAGGCCTAGTAGGATAAAATATAGTTGCCACACTGTTCAGACATTAGAATAAAGAATATTTATTGTTCTGGAAAGTGCAAAAGCTGTGAAACATCTGAAAGAAAAAAAATGTTCATTTGGACTGCGTACGGAGAAATGGAACAATGCATCTAAAAGTCAGCAGGCACCTTAAAGAAAGGTATCAGTACGGGATATGTCCACCGTGGAGTGTGATGCATCATTCCACACGTCGTACCATACTTTGCACAACATTATCCAGCAGCTGTTGAGACAATTTATCCCATTCCTCTGTGAGTGCACGGATGAGGGTGTTCTTGTTTGTCGGATGATAGTTTCGACCAGCAACTTGCGTCCCCAAAGCATCCCACACATTTTCAATGGGGTTTTGATCTGCAGAACGCGCTGGCCATACGAGACGTTGAATACCCTCGCTGTCTAGACAATCCTGAACAGAGAGTGTTCGATGACATGTTGCGTTGTCGTCCATAAAAACAAATTTATCACCGACAGCACCACGGAAAAGACGAACATGAGGAAGTAGAACTTCATCAATGTATCGTTGGCCCGTCATAGTCCCATTCGCAACCACATGTAGGCGCGTGCGGCCATTGATCATGATGCCGGCCCACACCATGATACTGCATGTCGGATATCGGTCCTTTTCCTGAATATTTTCTGGACGATAAGCAGTACCACTCTCGCGCCAGATCAGTTGGCGTCTACAATCCGATGACAGACTGAACCTACTCTCATCTGAGAATAGTACGCATGCCCAGTCCTGTTCAGTCCAATTGTGATGCTCACGACACCATTGCAAACGGGCAGTACGGTGCTGTCTGGTCAATGGGACACACACAACAGGTCTGCGTGCGTATAGTCCACCTCCCCTCAAACGTCTGGCAACAGTTTTTCGGGAGATTTGCTTTCCTGAGGCAGCAAGAAACTGATTTTCCACCTGCTGAGCTGTGGTGCGCCTGTTCCTTTTTGCTGATAGGACGATATAACTGTCTTCTGCAGGCGTCGTACTTCTAACACGACCTACCCCGTGCCGTCTACTACACATTCCAGTAGTTTTAAATGACTTCCACAGCCGTGAAACAACGCTGTAAGCGATGTCGAACTCCCTGGCAACATCTTTTATTTTTCACCCTTCTTCGATCTTTCCAATAATTCGGCTACGCATAAAATCATCTATGTGATGTCGGGAAGACATGCCAAAAATTTTAAATTCGTCTATTAAATCTTTCCTGTAAAACTTTGACTTGAAACAACAACTGTCCACACGCGTCAAAACCTGAAAAGCTGTTATGAACGCTATCACGTGATAAACAGACGTGGAAAAAAATTTGCATACTCATACTTCTTCTTACTAATATCCCGCACTTATTCTAATTTTCCACATTTTGCTTCCTTTCATTTTGTGGTTGCTATGGATGATAGTGTTATCCGTCCTTAGCAATTGTCCAGCAGTGTATTATTAATTACATATAGCATATTAGTATGATTTATACATCGAATGAAAGAGCAACTGAAACAGTTTTGTTTGCTGACACGTGTGCGCGAAATGTATGCTAATCCCCCCTTTCTCACCAATCAACGCGCTAGTAGAGAAATGGCGACTAGTAAACAAAAAGCGTTTTGTGTCCTCCAGTTTGCAAAGACAGAATCTGCTATTACTGAGCAACGAGCGTTCCGTATTAAGTTCGGTTGTCAACCTCTAAACGATAAAAACATTCTTAGGTGGTATCATCAGTTTAAAACAGCTGGCTGTGTTTGTAAAAGGAAAAGTACGGGATGACAAAAGATGTAACTGGTTCTCCCTGTCTTAATGTTCTACAAATATGGCTATTTCCTCAATTGGAAGAAAATGAGCCAAATAACTTCATTTGGTAGCGAGATGGTGCACAGCTTCACTGGAAGTTCTCAGTATGCGATTGGTAAAATATCACTGTGTCCAACCAATGGATTGGCTGCAAAGAGCGTCCCTATTAAACTTGTATAGCATGGACTTCACGTTCACCCGATCTGACACCATGTGACTTTTATCTGAGGGTGTTCATAAAGGATTGTGTGGGCGTTCCTCCGTGATCAGCTGACCATTGACATGATTAAAGCAGCTGTTGCAAGAATTTCCTCAGACACAGTGAAAAAAGTTTGGGATGAACTCGCATATCAGCTTGATTTGTGCCGTGTGACGAATGGCGCTCATATTGAGCATTTGTAAACTTGTAGGAAAACCTGTTTCAGTTACTCTTTAATTTAATGTATGAATTATACTTATAGCTTAAGTGAGATAGATACTTTAAAGCGTTCTATTCCGATATTCTTTTAGAAACATCCGGTATAATATAAAAATACAATGATTATATGTAATAATCATATAATATTCGTTATTTATAATAATTGCCTTTTATTATATTTATTTATAACTATTATGTTCTTTATTTATAATTATTATGTTCTTTATTCATAGTTATTATTATGTATTTTATTTATAAATATTTTGTTACTCATTTATAATTATGTTATTTATTTATAATTATTGCGTTACAAGAGTATTCTTATGAATAGCTTTTATATTACAATACGAGGATTTTATTCTTTTTTATAGTTACTATTAAATTATATTATAAGATTTTTATTATATACTGCATAGTATTATTAGTACATGTAACTTTTAATTATGTTATATTGTTATTCATTTTGTATTGGTTGATCTTGGTTATTTTTAATCTCTTCCTATATTCTTCTTTTGAAATATATTGCAATGTATTTCAGAACAATTTTTTAAAATTATCTTCCTGACGATTTGATACCGCTAGGCCACCATCTTGAATTTCATTCTGGTGACAATAAGGACTGCTTGAAGTCATCCCTTTATCGCGCCAAGGAGCGCTTGGCGTCATGCCCCGTGATATCAAATCAGCGCCTGGTTTGTCTCCCAAACTTGTGGGTAACAGACTGTTATACTCCTCCTACGTGTCTCTACAAGTTAGCTCCTGAACTGCCGATCAATAGTGTTGCTATTTTCTCTCTGATGGCGCAGTTTTTCATACAGGTGCACTGTATCTGGGAAAAGAGAAAAAGGGAGGCACATGGAAGCAAATTTTCTCTGAAATAAGTAAATCTTTCTCATATACTAATAAAGTCATTTTATTGTCTTCTAAAGCCTCCGCAATAATCTTGCTGGCAGCAACGCAAAGGAAAGAGTCGTATTTCGGAAATACGTATGCATGCTATACTTTTCGAATTAATTTGGACAAATGGAAATAAAGAGATTTTTTTTCTAAAACCTTAGATTTTTATCATTATATGCCTTAAATAGAATTAAAAATCTGTATAATAGTACGAAATATATCTTCCCTTAGCCTAAATGACCTTTTGAACACGACTTCTTATTAACTCCTCTAGAGTAGCACACATGTACAACATCGTAAAATCATCTTAGTATTGCCCTTTTTATCATTTGCTCTGTTGTCGTGCAATTAATCTTAGCAAAAAGATTCTTGAGAATATGACATCAGTTTTGAATAGGATTTTTGCCTGAGGAATTTCCTGGCCAATCGAGCACTTTTTTTTATTTTCTCTCATAAAAGTACGGACCAATTTCGAATTGTGGAAAGGTTCCATCAAATGTCTCCATGACTTATTCAATCCTACTACATAATATATTTGACAGAATTCATCAAGCCTTTAAAAGGAATCGATCTTCCAGTGCCATTTGTTGTGAAACAAACCTCAAACATCTGTTTAGAAGGAAGTTTTACCTTTTTTTGGATATGGTCTGGTTACAAAGTTTCAACTTCACTTCGTCTAACTGCACTTGATTTGTATTCCTGCACAAATAACTGTTTCATCACAGCAAATCTTCTTCTTCCAGTCGTTAACAGTCCATACTAAATGTTTTTCAACACTTTCTGATTTTCTATTTTTTTTTAGTCTTGTTGCCTTATGGCTACCTTCTAGAGGCCTTTTCTGTACAGTCGAGGTATTCTCTTCAACACCATTATCCAATAAATCACTTCAATGGGTTTTTTTTCTATCTTATATTTAGTTAGCTATTTTTTATTAAAATTTATTAATTCTTAGTGTAGTTTTCCACTGGCACCCACATTTTTCTTCCCTTTTTGGAGACGATAATCCAGACACTTAAACACTTAATTCGATCACACCATCTGTCATATATTTATATCTCTCACAGTCATAGAAGTGTGTTCATTGAGAGTGATTCATTTTAGAACGGTTCCTTGGAGTAATATCCCTCTTTGAAAAAGTGAAAGTAACACATCTTATACAGAACGCAAAATTGAAATTACCAGCTGCCCCACAGAAAGGCTAACAACTGAGCTCCTAATACATTAAAATGAATAAATTATAGTCAGAGTTGATCTTTCACACAGCCTAAAGGCAGATATAACGGGTTTGAGGTGGTTTAGGACATCACTCTTAATCACATACCTACTCAAACAAGAAAAAACATGCTTGTCCTAACTAATTCGAACAGTATAGTACGTCCGGGGACTTAACGCACTGGTTGAGCGAGACGGTTATATACGCATGCAGCAGTTAATCACTAAGAATTTCTTCTTGTTAAACTTGACAAATTTCGAAGTCTAACTGTGGGTTGGTTCAGAAATTAAGGGGACAGCCGCAAACATCCTTCAGGTAGCCTTTAAGAGTAAATCCGAACTAATCCTATGAATCAATCCATCCGAAAACCAATTTCCTATGAGTCAAAAACTAATGAGCCATACTGTAAGAGAGGCTTTAAACGAAACATCTTTTCTTTGTATATAAACAATTTATTACAACTTTCTAAAGTTAGGGAAAAATTGTAAATTTGGTACAAATATAAAATGGCTGAACAAAAACTTCCCGCTAAAAGTTTCATAAAGAAAGAAGTTATTTCATATTAATGTCTTAGAAAAACGCATTTGCGTAATTTTAAATTATATAATTAGCAGTTTATTTTTCATTTTGCGACTATCATTAAATAAAAGAGGAATAAGAAATAAATGAGATATGACATCATTATAATAAAGTGAACAATATATTAACACATGTTGAAAGTTTTATATTAATTGACTTTTATCGAAATCGAATTCAATATCTATAAAAACTGTGCAATTCTCCAAAATGTTAATGTACTTATTTATTTATTTTTTTTGTAAATTAATTTCCAACAATTTTGTTTAGTTATTTTAGCATTTATTATGTAACAATCGAATTTAATATTGATGCTTTAATATTTTTACTATTAGTAAAAGATTGACATTGGCAATATTTCATGAAATATACTTCATTATCTTATTTAAGACAAAGCATTGTCTTTTATGTTCTTCTTCTAATTTTATTCATTTAAGAAATACACTAAGAAAAATTAATACATGTGGATCATTAAATTAAATTTTAATGAATTTATATTAAAAGTATTTATTTTATTTATCGTTACAGGGGAAATGTCTTAATTGGTTATTTTGAATGACATTTATTGCAGCGATACTTGTATATTCTTCATTTCTCTTTTACATTTAAACTCATTCTTTAAACAAACTTATGGACACTCCTTTCATAACGTAATTAATCATTGAATTAGTCAAGAATTTTTCCAATGTTTAAATTTATTAAGGTTGGTCTCTATTAATTTGTCAAACTTAACACGCAAATAATTATTTCAAATGTAATTAATTATTCAAAAGCGGAGAAAATATAGATTTTTTCATCTCAAAATAACGGGATTAATCTGTGTTACAGATATAATTCGTTTGATTAATTGCCTGTGTGTTTTTTTAGCTGAAAAATATTTTAAATCTATATCTACAGTATTAAAAATTTGTTATTTTGTTTCCTCATATACAATATAAAAGAGTTCCGAGGACGGAATATTTTAATAACTCAAAAACCGTCTGGCAATTTAAAATTTTATTTGGGAACTTACTTTTTCTGCATGATCCATAAATTGATTTTGCTTCCTAATGGCTTTGTTGCATAGGTTTTTCGTAAACATGGCTGTTTTTAAAATTAAAATAAATTGAATTATATATATGTTACCGTTAAAGTGAGAAATCCGTTATTTCATAGAATAACTAGGTAAGTCAGTTAAAGTATATAAAATTATTGAATTCTACAATTTAACTAGGTATTCTAAAGCATAATGTTTACTTGATCGTTAAAGTATGAAATAAGGCACTCGAAAGTTCTTTGAACCAGTTCTAGCTGCTTTGGGAAAGAATTTTCCTATTAGGAAGTAGATAGTCGAATATAACAATTGCACTCTAGATATCTGTTCAGTTTATATCAGCGAGAATTTCCATTGAAGAATTTCCAAATATTGACACAACGCTTCGATCTGTTGTAATAGCTCAAAGTTGCAGTACTGGACAAGGATTCAAAAAATGCTTGTGTGAAAAAAGTAAAAAGTGTGCTTGTTTCAAAAATAAGCAGTGCAATCCAAAGTGACATCAAAGCAATCCTTGCTTTAATAAAAAATGAAAAGTAAAATAAAGGTATCTCATAAAATTTAAACTAATATTCTCTCACATTTTTGTTTTAAACAGTTATTCACAATGTTTTAATGAAGCAATAGTTTTTTTCCCAGCATGTATTTTTGTCGATGATACTTAAATATAATCTGTTTTTGCAACGTATTCTTTTTTTCCCTTTCTGTTTATAATGATAAATAATAAATGATATCTCATAGATGATAAATAATAAATTATATCATCTGCTTTCCCTTACTATTTATTAATTATTCACCTGCAAAAGTGATGAAATGTTTTTTCGGGAGATTTCAGTTATTACTAATCAATTAATTTATAAAATATCTTTGAAATTTTTATTTTTCGCTTTAACGGTCTATCTTTTTAGTTATGGAATACCTAGGTAAAGTATGAATTTTTTCATCTATTATATACTTAAACTGACTTGTCGAGTTATTTCATGAAATGCCTAGTTATTTTTTGAGATAACTGAATTATACACTTTAACTGTAATATATATATTTATATATAAACCGCTTTTGACACGCACAAACTTCAGAGTTGATCCATTTTATTACAGTTATTGCCAATAGATAGATTAATTGATAATTATAAGTAACAGCTGGAATTCATATATAAAATTGTAACGTTTTTGAGGACACTAAATGAAAATGCGATATCGAATAATGGAATCAAATATTTAGAAAACGTTATTTAATTTCGATGAATTTTCGAAACAATTTTCAAAGAATTTATAAGAATCGGGTGAATTTATTTTTCAAATTAATTAACAATAAAAGAAAGACTAAAAAGATCAAAACTTTGTAGAAGTGGATTTATTGTTTTCAAATTAATCCCAAAAAGGGAATTTGGTATCATCAAACTGGTCTAGTCCCTAAATTTAGTCCTTGGCCTGATTTTGATTTTAAATTTGCTAGTTATTTTAATTTATCTCAATTTTATTTGGGAAAACTTTATTGACTAATAATACATTCAATGGTTTGTTATTGTTTGTATTTGATTGAAATGATTTGTTTTTTACATTATTGAATAGAGATGTCTTTGGCCTTACAAAACATACTTTGTTTTGTTTCTACGCTACCTAGAGGCCAAGTTACAATCAATTTTATAAAGTTAAAATAACCGGAAGTGGGTCTTCCATCTACCAGAATTGGGCATTTAAATTGATCAAAATCTTTCATGGCGAATCTGATAACTCAACATGTAACAAATGTATTTCTATAAAATTTTTTGACCCTGATATTTGTTATTTTTTAGAGAATGTATTAAAATATTTCTTATTGTATGAATACTTTTTGAGTTATGGCTTGTTTTTTAAATAATGGCCTCATAAAGAATGCCACATTTCTTATAATGTTTACTCTATCAGCTCTAAAATTTTCAAATTTCAATAAAACATTAAAATTTTAGTACAGTTTCTAGATAAATGTATCTAATTTGTTTTAGTAATACCTTTACTAATATAAGTTTATTACTTTTTCTCTAATGGCTTTGAAATATTTCAAAAATATTGCTAAATTTCACATGTAATAGTGATTTTTGTAAAATCTATTGTAAATATTATTGGTTAAATAGTAGTATTTTTTGGTATTGATTCCTAAAAAAAGCATTTATAATGTTCACATATACTATTTTGTTAAAGTACTCCGAACGTGTTCGAATACCTTAAAGCATTGATAGAGTGAAATGGAGGCATGCCTCGCTACATTCAAAACAAATTTCAAAGTGAATACGTTTTATTGTTACGGTATATTTTTCTGCCATCCTAAGAAAAAAACATTGGAAAAAATCGATGCTCAGTAACATTCGCAGGGGTCCGATTAAAATTCAGTTTCTGTTGAAGACGAAGTTGGATTGTAGAAACAGGAAATTAATATTCAATACCTTTAAGGAAAGCGAGATGCAGCCAATGTATTACGACTGTACTCTTTTCTGTTCAATTTCCGTAGGGTTGGGGAAGCTACATCGCAGCCGTAAGTTGGAACTCAGCAAAAAACTAGTTTCAAAGAAAGTTAAAATTTTCTATTTATAAATTTCACAGGAAAAATAGCAAATCATGGAACAATTCCGTGCTAAACCTATATAAACTGAAAAATCAATACAAAAATTAAAATTAATGCGCTCCATTTATGTAGATGAAATTCACCGGTATAAAGGAGTTGAAGAATGTTAAATCTGTCAACGAGTGAGATACTATTATATACAGGATGATCAGCACCTCAGGTGTTGGGATGATTCATTACTTTGCAGGGAATGACAAACTTGTAGGAGGTGTAAGGGAGTACAGAGACAACTGAGAATCCCATAGGAATGCAGCGTCATAAATGCCGTTTATGCGAGCAGTCATGCAAAGAAGCAGAGAAAAAGAACAGACAAAGCAACACATTAATTGGACCGAAAGCATTTGATTGGAAGTTTATACTATAACAGGCGTTCGAAATTACAACCATAACTTGTCCTGGTAGGCCACCAGACAATTGACTAGAATATACCCACTAGTTGGCTACGAATATGCCTTCGGTTGTACGCTACGATTATTAGGATGCGAGATATTGCTTTTTGGTATTTTATTTCTATCAAAAATTTAGCATGCATCAATAAAAACACAGAAAAAAAGACCACTAAAATTTTTTGCCAAGTCCAGTATCGTATTCGGGATCGTGTCTCAAACACTGTACTCGGAAAGTTTCCTTTTTCGGACTACATTCAACTCTGATAACGAATATATATAGCACTTTTCGAATTTCCAGTTCGTTCAAAAGTTATCGCATTCCATATCTATCAAATTCGTTCCGGGTTTTCAATAATTTGGCTCGCTGATCTCGCAAAAAACTAAATATTTGTCACCCCATAAAGTTACGAAAGTGTGATCCATTTGATTCGAAATTTTATCAGGAACCTTAATCTAGTTTTGTTTCGTGAAATTTCAGTAACTTTAAAATCATAGAACTTAATTTATAAAATCAACCCTCCATTACCATACGTGCTGGGAACGTAACTTACAGTTCGATTTTAAAAATTCCTGTATTATTCGAACAGGGGTCTGCTCCCGAACACGAATGTGCCTTCGATTTTACGCAACGATTAGCTCGATTACTCGTACTTACATTTTCTATTAGAAAACGTAAGCTCGCCTCCTTATTATTAAGTATCCTCATCGTGATCACTGTTGATTCATTCTACCTCTCGTTAAGAACCAATCTCCCGTAACATTCTGTTCACACTTGCGAAGGTCGTGTGATACGGAACACGCCTGTTAGGGTAACATTCCAGGAAAACACCGCCAAGCGGCGTACTCTTTACAATTTGCAGCTCCATTCGCTATCAGCCTGTCACCCACTTCCTCGTTTGTTCATCCGTCTACCTCAGGAATCTGATCGCAAATGTCGACGTCCAGCGGGGTCGGTGTTCATGAAACCTCCCGTTAAGTGTCTTCTGCCGCAAGACTTCCGGAAGAAATCTTCTAAAACGCAAGAAATTCCATGCAGTGCCATTGCCAGCTCTGCCAGACGAACACCTTTTGTGGTACAACTTTTCAATATAATGTTTTATGTCCCTTTATTGTTCTGTTCTTTTTCTCTGCTTCCTTTCGCCATAGCTCATAACGATGACATTTGCATCCCTTAATTCCTATGCGATTCCGAGACGTCTCTGTACCCCTTACACACTATGCAAACTTATCGGTCTGGTAGTAAACTACCCTGAGAGCATGATATTTTTAAAAACACTGACAATTTTTTTATGATTTTATTTTATAGGCATCTTATTAGCTTTATAAAAATACCAAGACTTTTATTTTCCATTCACTAGAAAAAAAACAAGCGTTTTAGTAAAAGCAGATGCCATAACTTAACATAAGATGTCAAACTTTAAAATGCGTTTTACACGAAATGTATTTTTTTCAAAAAGCTCAAACGGGAACAGCAATTGCTGAAAAAGTTTTTTATATAATTTGCTGAGATTTTTTATGTATGTTCTGTATGGCAGTAGAAGTGTTTTAACTTTCAGATTTATCAATTGCTGCTTTATTACAAAAGTACAGTTATTTAAGTGAATACCGTCACTGTTTTTTTAAGCAATTTCATATAACTAAGATAAAGTTCTCTAGTGTTTATAAAAACTAAAATATCTTATCTTGAAGGTCATTTCAAACAGGAATAGCAAAGTAATATATCAAAATTGAGAATTTGTTCATTTACTATTTGTACTGAGTGGACCCATTTATGTGTGTAATTGTTTGTCAATTTTTCCCCATTTTTCCCCATTTTAGTAGTAATAATTTATTTTTCTTTTTATAATTTTAGCTTTTTTTTTAAAAATTCTATTAAATAAATCTAAGAGCCACAAAGAAAAATCTCCATAACTCCATTTCTGTAAAAAATAAATTGTCGCAAGCAGTCGGATACCTTAAGCGATCAAGTGTCTCTTCCTTATGCTTTGAGCGTGGTTCAAAATAATGTTTATCACCAATTGTATCCAGTATAATTTATAAAGGACATTAATAAATACAACACTAAAATTCACTTCAAGATTTATAATATGGCTAGAGTAGCCCAGTGGTCATTAACGTGAACTTGTGGCCTACGTTGTTTTTGTCGAATCATGGACTCGAATTCTTGTGCCGTTGAAGACCCACATTGTAAAGAGGCTGATGTACGTTGAATCTATCAAGGATCAAAGCCCTTTCTGGAGATAATTTGATATCGGAGTGGGGCTGCGGCAGCCCAGTGATTAAGGTATCGTATCATAGCAGGCATGTCATGAGTTCGAGTCCAGTACCACTAAAGACCAGCTATGTAGGGCAGCAATGCACGTTAAATCTGTCGAGAGCTAAAACGTCCTCCAGTTGGTGTGGTGTGGTAGTTAGGAGAGGAGATGCCAGCTCTGGTGTCATCCACGTCACTTGACGATGGTTCGAAATTACGTGGTCCTTCGCCAAAAGCCCTCGTGTAGCTGAATAGTGTGCGACGTTAATATTCCCTCACTCACGGGATATCGGAGTACTACGCGCCAAATTGTTATGTTCGCCAAGATAGGCGATGAAATTATGATAGGGTTACCTTGATATTTTTAACGTGTGGTAATGTGGTTGCCATGGGGATAACGTATATTATAATTAATTTGTATTGTTTTCCTTGGTAACCCTAATAATATCAGAAGATTTTTTTTTCAAATTCTTTAAAAATTTAACCATTTTCATTGCATTCATTCTTCAAGCTACTGCAAGTCATCTGTTGTATTTTGTGCTATTTTCGAAAATGGATATCTTTTTTTTTTCATTGACGAGTACTGGGATAATATTTTTAACTTTTATAAAGGCTATGCTTTTAGTTAATGCTGCCAATTATATATTTCCACTTTATTTTTCAATTGAATAATGGATACGTTTTGTTTCGGTGAAATGCATTAAAGGAAATCACAATTTTTGTAATATAGCAAGAAACTGTATTTATTGGTATTAATTATTGATTACTTTTAATATACATTAAATAGTTATTTTATGTGTAATATAATTATGTAATATGTAATATATACATGTAGGATTACTGCTCAGTTCTAGGGGTATTCAAAGATTACACTCGCCATTTTTGCTAAACAAACGTTTAATGTTGGACAATAAATACAGTTCTACACACTACGACAGCCGCTTACAAAGGTAATAAAAGGTTGACATTTCGACTAAACACTTCTGGCTCTTACAGCGACAGTCTTAGCACAAATGATGACGCTTGACGTTCCCAATAGTCTTTGGAGTTTGGTTGATGAGAGTCACTTGCTCGTCTCTCGTATGAACGACGGGTGGTGGGTCCCTACTCGGCCGCCATTACGGTTGCTCCCTTTTTTTAGTCCAGGATCTATGACCTCCGCGCCTTGAGTCCACTCACTGATTAATTCCTCTCCGTTAATTCTCTGGTGGCAGCGTTGCCAGCACTCTCACTCTCTTCCCATATATATAATATATATATATATATATATATATATATATATATATATATAGATTGTTTTAAATTACATAATATAATTATAATTTTATATAATTACTAGCTACATGGCTCGGCGTTGCACTGGCTTTCTCTACTTTTATAAATTTTCTCTTCCCTTCACAAAATCAGCACTTCCATTATTCTTTTTAGAAACTACTTTGACTTGTTTGTTTCTTTCCCCTCCGCTTAAGCCTGGGCTTTTTCCGTGTAACTTAATTTCCTCTTTCCTTCATGACGCCAGCACTTTTGCGCTGGTGTTTGCGTGTACGATAGAGTGATTGCTATAATAATGTGATTACAATTCCCTTTTTCGAAATTTTTTCACTTCTTTTCACTGTCAGACAGGTTTTTCTCCTTCACTTACCCCCTGCATTGCATGAACATTTTTGAATGTATAACAAATGGTCATGGAAATTCATCTTCTCTAGCTGTTAGCACTTCCTGTTGTGTGTGCATGATTTCTATATTAACGTCATTACAATTCCTTTTTTTGAAATTTATTCCACAGCTTTCCCTTGTAAGGCACGTTTCTTTTTTCTCTCTATAGCCCGGCGTTATAGTGGCTTTTTAGTGTAGAACTACCCCCCCCCCATTATTTATAAATAATGAATTAAAAAATCTTACAGATAGCTATTGAAATGATTTTTTTTCTGATCGTTTGAATGTTTGATTAAACATATGTAAGCATAAAAAAACACTATACATATATGTATAGAATGAAAAGCCTACATTCCTAGTTTACATTCACTAAAAAAACATTCAAAAACAAAAGAATATTGTCTGATAAAAATATTTTAGTATTTTATTACAATTTTTTAGTTTTTCATTCCACTGTGTTTAGTAAATCATTTAAACATGTATCTGACGAAAAAAAGTATATTATATGAAACTAACATATTCATTATTTTCACAATTATTTTCTTACAGCTTAAAAAATAAAAGGGGTTTTGTATTTTCATTTACTCAATCAATCGTTACATAACAAAATTTCCTTTTATTTTGAAATAAAAAAACAGATTAAAAATGTTTTGAGCAATTAGTTGTGACATATTGTTTTAAATTAAAATGACTGTAATAGAAAAATTTTGTTTATTGATAAAGACTTATTTAATATTTAAAAAGATTGTAAAATCATTAATCAATATATAAGATATATATTACTTTTATTATATTAATTATAAAATATTTTTTTCTACATTTGGTTTCAAATTAAATAATAATTTAACAAAAACAAATATTTCAATGTAAGAGAGAAAATTAGCAATGCTATAAAGTAAACAGAAATGAATGAATGTATAGAAAAATAAAAATTATATCAGAAAAGTAATAGCAGTAGTAAGTTTCTGCTATTGAACTATGTGTGAAATAACCTGAAATAGATAAACCGAAAGAAAAATTAATGATAAACTGATTAACAAAATAATATCATAAATAAGAAATATTAGGCAGCCATCAACAGAAAAAATTAAATTAGTATTACATGAGGAACGGTGTAATACTATCCAAAAATCTCTGTAATAAACCTAATAAAAAGTATTAAAATGTATATTCAATACTAAAAATTAAGTTAGTATGAACTAAAATAAAAATATATCTAAAATAGGTCCCTGTTGAAATAAACTTAAATCAACAACAGTACTGAATGATACAAACAATAAAACATGTTGCTAAAAAATTAATTATTCAAACATTACTTTTTCGCAATATTTCTATTGGCAACTGCAATTATATTACAAAGAGCACAAACAAATGAGTACATACAATCATAAATAACTATAGTGATAACTGAAATATTTATATCATATATGGGCAGTATGATAACATATAAAATATGTATACGATTCCAAAAAAACTACATGAGGTTTAAAAATATCAGAAGCAACATTAAACCATCAGATGTAAAACCACATCAACACTGAATTTTAAAGAAATCCAAAAGGAGATATGAGAAAATCTTTTCAATGTGCACATTTTTTTAGCTAACAATTTTGTGATCACAAATGATTGATTTATATATTGCAAGATTGTCAGAAGCAAAGTTAAGTCTAGACATGTAGGTCAGGTCAACATTTAACTTGAAAAAATCCAGAAGAAAATATGAGAAATATTATTTCAAGTTCAGCAAATATATCATAGTTGTATCCTATATCAGCAAATAGCTTTTTGTTAAAAGAAAATTCGGATTTTTTTTCATTTAAAACAAAGATGAGATTTTATCAGTCATAGAGATCATAAGGCCATAAACAGTGACTTACAAAAAAACATGGCTCACAATATTACCAATTTGTCGATAGCAATTGGTTTGAATTAAGTGTTATTTTCTTTATGTTATACTTTAAGCAATATTTTTTCTGCAAAGATGAAATTTTGAATTAGCTGATGAAGGAAAAATAGCAAAAATTTTTTTTTCAACGACAGAAAATATTATAGCAATGTATTGATATGTAAAAAAGGTATACATTGCATATGTACATGTAGCTAAGAACTACATAAAGAACAGATTGTCAGAAGGAATATTAAGCAATGATGCCACAAACGTTTTGAACAAAATAACAGAAAATCTTATATACCGTAAAATCCGGCGTATAAAGCCCATTTTCAGCACAAAAAGTGAAATTGAAATTTTCGGGTTCAAGAGCTTTAAAAAAAAGATGAGTATAGAAAAAATTAAGACTTCTACAAATATCGAAATACTGTTTATTTAAAAGAAATGACACTCCTTATGAACTTAAAGGGTTGTAATTCTATATAGATGTATACACAGAGCGTCCTCCACACGTGTGACATCTATGGTTACAGCGTCCATTGGTAAGGCTATATCTGCAGCTACTTCACGCCGAAGATTACATATGAATGGATTGTAAGCCTGGGAACCTCGAGTTTGTGTTCCTCTAACCGTCCAATCAAGAGGGGAACGATTAAAGTGGTACCGGGAACATATGGCAATTGGACTGTGTCTGACTGGGGCAATGGCATGTTTATTGATGAGTCACGATTTGCTATGGAGCTAGATGACAAGTGTATAAGGATATGGGGTAAACAAGGAACACGCAATCAGCCCCAAAACATCACCGAACATCACGCATTCCGAGGCGGAAGGATTATGGTGTGGTCAGGGATTTCATTAGGATACCGCACCGACCTGCACATCTTTAAACGGGGCTCTGTGACGGCTGTCCGGTATCGAGATGAAGTCCTAAAACACATTGTGATATTGTACGCTGCAGCAGTTGGCCCTATTTTTGTTTTAATGGAAGATAACGCACGTCCCCATACAGCTGACATCGTCGATGACTACCTGGAGAGTGAAGGGTTTGCACGTATGTCGTAACCAGCATATTCGCCCGACCTTAATTCCATTGAAAATCTTTGGGATGCTCTCGGCTGTGATGTATCTTCACGTTTCCCACCTCCAGCTACTCTTATTGAGCTGGAAACTGCTTTACAAGATGAATGGCGATTGCTTAATTCTGCGGTGGTTGACCACCTAATTGAAAGCATGGTCAGAAGGTGTAAATTTTGCATACAGATGAGGGGGATCACATACCCTATTAATGCCCTTTTTTCATTTTATGCTGTTTATTTTCACTTAATACATATTTTTCATTTCTGTATATAATTATTGATTTTGTTTTATGTATAAATATATATGCTACTTTAGTGCCAAATTTTGTTTCAATTAAAGCTGTATTTGTTGAATTTTTTGCATTTTACATCTTCGTGCTTAACTTTTGGAATTGAATGTATATGAAGAACAGATTGTAAGAAGGAAAGTTAAATCATAATGCAACACGACAAAAATTGCATTAACTCTGAATTTTAAAGTGCAAAAGAGAATAACTTTTTTGAGCATCCAATCCCATCCTTACTCTGATTTTGATGAAACTACCATAAACAGCTCAGAAAATCTTAGACGTAAATAAAACTTTGCATTAGGATTCGTATTCTTACCTATTAGCGTCACTGCATTCAAACTGGCACCATGCAAATCATGCTATTTCCCACCAAAATCTTACAAATATTTTTTATTTCATATAAAAATCTTTGTTTTGATATCAAGGAGTAATTCATACGGCACCAATTTGGTTGTGGTTACACCAAATTGGTTAATACCTAAAAATCTAACTTAAATCATGATATCTACAATCTTATAATCCTAATTACTTTTCATTGCGTTCCATTTTCTTTTTGTTATCCTAATATTATAATCGCAAAAGTTTGTATGTAGGGATGTTTGTTACTATTTCATGCAAAAACAACTGAATGGATTTATCTGAACTTTACAATAATATAGCTTATACATCAGAATAACACACAGGCTATAACTTATAAAGATGTTGTGTGAAGTGTCCAAAAAATATAACGATAAATGTCAAGTAAGTAGGGAAAAAATTCTGATGTCAACAAGCTATTCTGGCATATGCTGCAAAAGCCGTTAGGACAGCGTTTCTGAAACTGTGGGAGAGGGAAGGCGGCGTGAACACCCTACAAAGGGGGCGCAAGCATATCGAAAATTAAAGGTTTTAAAAAAAATTTCGAATGAAGAAAACAAAATACTTTCTGACATAATAAAAAAATACACATTCAAACATAAAAGCTTTCACTTCGATACATTCATTAGCTATCTGATCCTATAACTAAATAAAAAACGCAATATTTTGTTTGATTTGCTGTAATCGCACGATGAGAGATTTTTTTTTATTAAGTTTTCTTTTTAAAAACCTAAAACACTATTTCAGAGAAAAACAAAACCCAGACCTAAAGAAACATTCTAGGAAGATAAGCAATTCATATGTTTGACCTTCGAACCTTCTGGTATGGTTAGTTCGTTACTTTTTCTGTCTTTATTTTTTATTTAGGGAAGTTGTAAATAATGTGCTTTTTCCCATACGAAAGAGTTATATGACATTTGGAAAAGCACAGAAAGCACTTTGAAGGAATATTTGGCCAAGATTTATTTTTGAGTACTCTGAAACATATAAAGCATGATGAAAAACATTTTACACAATTTCTTTTGAACTAACATCCATATTTTTACATTGATTACACGTTTAACCCGGGAGCGGTCGCTCGGGGTCCGGAGTCAAGCAAAGCAACACACGTTTGAACAAAATATGACATATTTGATTGCAAATATCATTCCTGTAATGTTAGTGAAAAGTGTCTGTGATTTGTGTCCTTTATTAAGGTCGCGTACCTTAGAAACATTTTAGTTCGGTTCTATAGGAATTTTTCTCAAATTATGAAAGACAAATTAAAAAAGGTAGAAAGTAGTGATGGGGGGCCGCCTTTCCATAAGGATTACAACAGTAATTTGTATATCGGCCCTGTTGTTGTTTACAAGCAGAGGAATTTCTGGGAGTGCCTCTCACCCCACCGAAAAGGGTGACGCATTTCCCACTCCTGGAAGAAGGCA
The DNA here is from genome assembly GCA_019973935.1 of Trichonephila clavipes. Classification (NCBI taxonomy): domain Eukaryota; kingdom Metazoa; phylum Arthropoda; class Arachnida; order Araneae; family Nephilidae; genus Trichonephila; species Trichonephila clavipes. The sequence continues at coordinate 3,001,768 of BMAU01021371.1, read as the reverse complement.
ATATACCCATAAATACATCATGATATGGGATGTTTTTGGGAATTTCCCGCGTTTTGGGGGAGTCATGGACCCCGGGAAGATATCCCTCCGCTGACTTCAGACCAATCAGAAAAGCTGATTGTGTTTCGAAAAAGAATCCTCTCCAGAATACAGAGGTAAACCGCCACGAAATATAAGCGCTTGCACGACGAATTTAGTCACTCTCTGACACGAATTTTATCACCGAATTTGGTCTGATGACCCCCTTTTCGAATACCGAGATTTGAGAATCTCGAACATGGCCACCAAGATTCCTCTCTCTCTCAGATCCTAATTCAGTTAAGTAATCATGTATATCTCCTTAGTATTTAACGTAATTTAAATGTTATTGTAAATAAATTAAGTGTTAATTTAAAGAACGGCTTTTTAATTTAGTGTCCTGTTTTATTTGTCATTAAAGATATAATGTTTAAATTTAAGCTATAGTGTGACGCCAAATGATAAATTAGAACCTGGGTATTATAAAATGGATAATAAGAATAAATTAAATTAACTTAAGTAAACCGGGCGTCGCATTAGTAGGTAAGTATACTTTTTCTCTTAGTTAAATTGTGAATTGTGATTTTTATCGTGTACTATAAAAATAATTGTAAAAAAAGTTTGGGGTGACTCCGTCACCACGCGCAACTATTAACATTAGTATCGAGTGCGCGCCTTCTCCCGGGTTGCAACATTTTGAAGGTTTCTCGCTTTAAGTATTAAAAATAGCACAATTATTCTTCATTGGAATTTTACATTCTTTTTCATTAACATTAATAATAAATGCTAATTCTGTGAGGATTACAATTACATTTCATTTGTATCTATTTATTATATGATCATTCAATTAAAAATAATTTTACATTTTTGCAATTATTGCCATGCTCTTGGTTTTATTCTCCTTACAATTCAGCTAGTGCCGACTGGGTGGCGTAGTTGGTTTGTCTCTGGTCATCTGCACCTAAGATTGCGGGTTCGACCCAGGCCCATGTCGGTGGATTTTCATGATACAGAAAATCGACAGCGGCAATGTCGTATGTTTATGCGGCATGTAAAAAATCCCTTGAAGTGCTCGTTTGACTTGGCTGCCAAAATTCTTTAAAAAAAATTCTTAAATTCAGTTTCGTATCATCAGAGCTCTGGTGCCTCCCTCTGAGGAGGAAACTGGGCATTAAAATTACTTGCGGCCATTGGTATCGCCTATGATACGGTGCCGCACTCAAAAGTGATAGCAGCTCTTTGGGTATGATCTAGGTCTGCAAAGGTACTAACATTTACCAAAAACATTAACCAATACCAACACTTGCAATTACACGTTTTGCGCAGACGTCGGGTAAATTGTCCAGGGTCACGCGAGATTCCTAATTGTGACGGATATGATAGGAGAGCAACATAGACTAGACTATTTTTCTAATGACATCTAAACTTTTAGAAATGGATGATGTCAGAAATAAATCTTTGAATAAATATCATTTTGCAATCTGTTCCAATTTAAAAATTATAGATACGAAAAATAACACAATAATTATCCTATTACTTAAAAGTAAATAGTTTGAAATATATATTACTTAAAAGTAATTTACTTAAAATATATTACTTAAAAGTAACAAATACAAAATTTAATACTTGTCTTGTGAATTTGTATGGTTTAAAATTTGGATCGTATAGTAGCTTTAGCGCCAAAGCGCCTTATTATTGTATAAGGGGGGAAATGTACTGATATTCAGTGCATCAGTACATCTGATGTACTAAAATGTACTTATATTCAGGCAATGATTTAATACTAAGCTTTACGTATTTGGGGGCTGACTATCTTGATATCAAAATCAGAGGAATTGTAGCCCAAGCGCAACCGCACATTGATAATACAAAAAAACATGTAAAAAATCTTGTGCGTAAAAAGAACTTTAACTTAAATCACACAATATTGGCAATCTGTTAATCCTAATAAGTTTGAATTGTCATTTCCTTCAGTTACATTTCTCTACTTTTTTGTTACAATGCAATTTGCCAATAGAGGAAAAGGGTACTTACGTATCGGCGTCCTCAGCAAAATTTGCTATATCAAAACAATAGATTCTTACGCGGTTTATATGAAAAAGAAGAAAAAAAATCAGTCAAATTTTTGTGAAAAAAAGTGTCACTTTGGCTGCGGTGATTATAATACGTAAACATCAGGAAAAGCAATAACCTTTTCTTTTTCAATGGAAGGAAATGTTAGTACTTGCGTTCAATCGCACCAACATTCAAAATAACTCGCCAAGTTAGCATCCCTGATCTTCGGTTAGAATAAACTTGTGTTTGCAAATGTTTTTATTCAAGTTTAAATTTTTTAACGGCTTAGTTTTTAAGTTAAAATTTCGACATTTCATTCATCAGTAGCTTTTTTTTTTTAAGTACTCCGTTAATGAATTTTTGATAAAAGGGTTTTATTTCAGCAATAATATGTTTAACCATTAGTTTAATTAATTACTATATTCTCTTTTTGTTATACTGCTAGCTAGGATTTTCAACTTTGTTACAATAAGCAATATGTAGAATTTATCGTTGAACAAAGAAAAGCAATAAAGTTTTTTTCTAACAGTATATTATTATTTTAGAACATAAGAATAAGAGCAGGTAAGAAGTGAATTTCATTGTCTAAAATAATCCACTGATATTTGTATTAAATAATAAGTAATTATTATTAGTACTAATGTATTAGCGTCACCGCAGCCAAATTGGCGCCTCATGAATTGCACCATTTTTCGCCAAAATCGGACCGATTTTATATAAAATGAGTCAGAATCTCTTTGCTGTTTTGGCATCAAGATGTAATTCGAATGGCACCAATTTTGCTGTGGTGACGCTAATACATAAGTACCGCATTATCTAAGCTTCTGTTTACAAAAAGCTTCACAAATAATTTTTTTTATTTAAAAACTTGAGTCACGGTATCACATAATTTAAACTACACTAAGCATGAAAAAATTACAGTTTAGAAAATAAACAAACATAAAACTCTGTGACACTTAAATAGAAATTATAGTATTAATTTAATACAAAGTAATCCATATCATAAGACATGGGAAACCTAATGTTATCATATTTGGGTTGCCAATCCAAAAAATGTAATTTAGAAAGAACATTTTTTTACGACAACTTTTTCAAAGAACGAATGTAATTCCACCACAAAGAGTTAAAAATAAAACCATTAATAAATATATTAACAATAAAATGTGCTAAAATCCCCCGCTCCCCAAAACTGCTCTAAACATTAATTTTCGCAAAATTGACTTGACACGTCCGATGACGTTATATCTCCATTTAGCTGAAAAATCGCTTAAAAATTGAATTTAAAAAAATAAAAGTGAATTTAGATAAACACTCCTCTAGGTGTTCAGGATAACGACCTACAGCTTCTACGTGCCAAGTTCCAGGCATCTGGCTTGCTTAGTTTTTCCGGTACAGTTGAAACACACAAACACACGAACTGTTTGTTTTATATTAGTATAGATTATATTATATTATATTGATATTAATTACTCATTGATATAGGTTATTTTCAATATATTCTTGTACTTTTTATTTGAAAGTTTCAATATATTTCAAAGTAGTCGTTTAAAATTATTTTGTTGATGATTTGCTACTGCTAGGGCGCATATAACAAGCGCGTCTTGGCATCGAATTAGTTTTCCCTTTCTTATGCTTGGCGTGGAAGTTTGGAGAGGAGGTGGCAACTCAGGAACCATTAATTTTCGTTACTTGAGCGTGGTTCATATTTACGAGGCCCACCAGCGATAACTCTCGTGTTCCTTAGAAATGTAGTGTAGATAATCGATCTTAATCCATCGTATGGCCTGCATGTCATGAGCCTAAGTGAAGTTCCATCGTGTAGACCAGTGTTCCTCAACCTTTTACTCGTCACAGACCGGTCAACGTTTGTTAATTTTAACACAGCCCGCTGAGGGAGAGAACGTTGAGTGTTTATATTTTAGACTGCTAATAATTTTAATTTAATTGTGACCTCGGGATAAAATATAGCTACACCACAAAATGAATGTAAAGCGATTCAACAGGAAATATAAAGTGATTTTTATAAAAAGTAGCCCAAACCCAAGAAAAAGATACCACAGTAAATAAAAGGGAAATAATTTAATGTTTCTTGTGCGGACCGGTAGTATTTTATCCACGGGCCGGGGTTGGAGACCACTGGTGTAGACGTTGCAAATTAAATCTACCACGGCATGAGAAAAAGTCAGCTGGATTCCCAACATCGAGTGAAATTCGAGGTGTAAGCAGGAACCGCCCCACCCCAAGAGTGGACTGGATAGTCCGCATGAAACACTTGAGGAGATTTGGTGTTTTGCCTCCTCCATCACCAATAACATGCATCGGACTCAAGACCGGAAGGCCTGGGCTCGATGGCCGATGCTACCAAATACCCTCCGAGTACACACGGAGTACGTACTCGTTAAATCAGTGGGTTCTAAAGTCTTGTGGGCTTAATCACGAGTGCAAATGACTGGAGAATATTTCCCATGCCAGAATTTTGGAGGTGGAGATAGGTGGTGTCGCCATCTATCGTTCCTTCGGGGAATTTCACCGACTGTCACCTGCATGGTGCTCAAGGTGTAGGGCAGCGACCGACGTACTTCTTCCCACGATGAATTTCTTGGGCGTCGTTCTGACTACGTTAGACAGGTAGTATTAGCCACAATCACATTAGCCAATAATATTCTTTAGTCTTTAAATAAAAAATAGCTTGGAAAATAACTTGTATCTAAATGTAAATACTGTAATTAATATATGTAGAGGTAATAAGTCAGTAATTTTATTTCTTAAATCTCATGCTACCCATCAATTTCCCTAAGACGTCACAATGGGTCAAGTCTGGTGTCGTCCTCGTCAGTTGACCAAAGTTCAAAATTACGAGGTACGTCACCAATAGCCCTTAATATGCGAAGTTAATAAACACTCACTCACACAATCAATCGTGGGCTTACAATGTTACTCAGCAAAACAATGTTAGATTTCTAATAACATTGTCACCAATATAACCAAAGAAATGATTAAGCGATAAAAGTTTTTCTTCTATTTTTCAATTCCTACTATTAGCTCACTCTGTCTATATATTTATTTATTCATTTACCTTGTTCAAATTTTTAATCTCGTTAATAAAATACTTTCTATTCATCCAATCAAGTTCAAATATTTTTTTTAAACTTGTAGTAGACGGCACTTGAAGACAATGCAGTTTTCTCAAATATTAATTGGTTAATTAAATTTAATTAAATTAATTACTGGTTTCTGACGCCAACTTAGATTCGTCTCTATTGTTGTAACAATGTAACTGTTAAAACAAGGACAAAAGTTCGCATCAAAAACCTGTTCTTCAGCCAAACCGAGTGTGCATTGTTACAGCAATGCAAACAAATCATGCTGTTGTTTTTTCAATTCCTACTATAAGTTCACTCTCTCCCTATATATATATATATATATATATATATATATATATATATATAGGGAGAGAGTATATATATATATATATATATATATATATATATATATATATATATATATATATATATATCATTCAAATTTTTAATTGTTAATAAAATACTTTCTTTTCATCCCCATTCAAAGTTGAAATTGACTTAATTTTTTTACATTACTTGTTTAAGTGAAATTAATGAATACGGTTACTTGAGATAAAGAAATAAACAAATGAATTCATTTTGTTAATTATTATGGAAACAAGTGCATTTACAATATAAATTATTTAATGATTTTTCTGTCATTGATTTATTTATAGCATTGCATCCATTTTTTTGTTTAAAGTTGTGATATACTTTTCTGAGTTCATTTTTTCAATATATATTTCAAAAATGCTAACTAAATTTATACTGTATTGTTCCTCTAACTAATCATTCCGCGAGGAAATACGAGCGTTTAGAAAAGAGGTCGAGAAGTTAAAATATATTTGAGTTCAGGTTTTAACGAATTCCCTTTTCATTGTTCAAAAAATTTTAAAAACATTCTTTTGTAAGCACTATTTTTATTTGTTTGGAGGTTCTGCATTTTTTGTTTTACGGAATTGTTAATTTATTATTTGTCTGTACGATATTCATAAAACGATAAAAAGAGGCATATTTGGTAAAAAGAAAGACCTTGAGGGTTTCGTAATGTCTTTTAAAGATGGATACAACCAATTCTTTTTTTTATTTCTGAAATATTTTGTTATGTGTTCTTAAAAGTTTAGGAACTTTGGCTTTGGTTGAGCACAGCATTTGCGAAAGCTTTGTTTTTTACCCCAAAGGAATTACATCCCTTTATACGCCTTAATAAATATTCAATCCGGAGTAAGATATCAAATGCTTATTGCATAAAAGTTAATTTGCGAAGCAAGCAAATTAAATCTCGATGCATTTTATGAGGCTTTTAAGCGCTGCACTAACTTTAAATCGAAGAAACGGAGCACATAACTAAACAAATAAAAGGATATTTAAATGGAAAGTATTCGAATGAATATCGTATTTCAGTTTAAGGAAGTGTCTTAAAATTCACAATTCCCTCAACTTTCATTTAAAATTTTCATCTTGATGAAGCAATATGTCTGAGTACTTTTCTAAATTACATTTCACATCCTCAGAATCATGCAAGAACAAAAGATTTAAAAATGCCTTAGTCTACTTGAAGTAACTGTGATTGAAAATATCCCATTACGTTATAAAGCTGTAAAATTTTATTTCCACTCTAAAGACACCAATATTCTTTTTCAAAAAATAATGTATCAATTGTTATTTGATTTGGTGTGTCTTTCATTTGCTCTTTTGACTTTTCGTTTCGCATTTGATTCGGAGGTTTAGTGGGAAATGAATTTATCATTATATTATTAGGTCTAGACGGGAAACTTCAGTCTGTTTTTAGAATAAAACAAATGTGCTCTCCTACCTTAAATAAAACTCATTGCACAGTTTAACTGTCATCATTATTTGACTTCATTCTACAGTGGTGGCAAATTGTAAGTCCCATTAAAAATGCAGCTATTTCAGAGGGGGAAAAGTTGAAATCAAAGCTGATTTGATTTCTTCTCTGTTTTTGAATGTTTTGCCAACTTTTTATAAGGGCAGACGCAAATTATAATCGGTGGGTGATAAATCTGGGGAATATGGTGGGCACTAGAATTACCCAGTCTAAACCTGCGACCTTCTTTGACGAATCACATAAGACAGCGTTTCTCAAACTGTGGGGCGCTCCCTCTTGGGGGGACGTGACAACTCTACGAGTTGGCGCGAGCATATTGAAAAATTAAAAACAAAAGAATTAAAAAAACTGTTAATTTACTGAAAGAAAACAAACAAAATACATTTTGACATAATAAAAAATAAAATGCACATTTACACTGGCATATTACACGCATAAATGTACCAGTGCTACAGAATGTGAGTGCATTTGATAATTTATTTATCAACATTAAGATAAGAACAAGTTTAATAATTACCAATGACCCCATGGGATTACTTTATATAAAATTGTATTCAAGAATGAATACTTATCTTGATACTTTGTATGGTTTCTAATGAATCCCTTAACTGCCGATTAAAGGTTTTGCTTCCCAATGCCAACCGTTTTCCACGTATGTGATGTAATGGGGGCGGGAAGGAATAAAGAAGCAAATAATCTGAAATAAGTAAATCATTCGCAAACATTGTCCAGTTCCATTTATTCCATTCCAAAGCCTTCAGAATAATTTTATGGGTAACTGTGCACAGAAAAGATCGTACTTTGGAAAGATGCATATACACGTCCGTGAAAATTAACGTTCTGACTGAGCGAGACGTTTATATACGCTGGTGGAACTTAAGAGGTTAAAGTCATACCGTAGTTTTAGCATCAAAGTATAGTATTATTGAGTTCAATACATTGTTATTGTATGGAGGGGGCGCGATGAAAATTATGTTCAAATATATTGGGTCGTGAATATTGAAACTTGGAGAAGCACTGCTCTAAGAAGTCACATTGAAGCAGTAGGACGCCCTTTCTGTTGAACATCTTTTCGAAGAGTGCTCTTTTTAAATTATCCAATTGCTGAGAGCGGTTTCTCTGAATTAAGCATTTTGTTCGATTTCAACTGCTCAAACTATATTGGTATACAGGTATAGGACAAATTAATACGTACACTCACTTAAAACTAAGCCATCGTTTGACTGTTCAACAAAAGGCACCAAGTGTCACAATAATGTACCACCTAGTGGAAGTTAAAGGAAGTTACAATCAGGCATTTGACAGTGTTACACGAGAAAATTATGTTCTTTACAAAGCGTGATTATGTCCAAATTCTCCGACCTGAAAAGAGGAATGATAACTGGAGTTCACCTCGCTGGAGCGTCCCTGTCCAGAACAGCCAACCTTGTAAATATTTCAGGAACCACTGTGCCAAGAAATATACAGCTTACACAAACATGGGCAGGGTGTCTTCTATGAAGCACAGCAGTGGACGAAAGTCCGTGAAGTTGAAGGACCGTGAGAGACGAATGTTGAAGGGGTTAGTCACCCGAAAACGGAAGGCTACACTGCCGCAGATTATGTCCGAGATGAATACCCACGTTATTACCCCATATCAATGAAAATTATGCAGTGGAAGCTGCATGTTTTGAGCATTTATGGCATTATAGCTATATCAAAACCGTTATTTTCTGGGCGAAATCTTATGAAGACACTAAAGTGGTGCCGAGATTACCTAAACTGAGTATATCTGGTTTGATGAATCCTTTTTTTTCTATTATTCCATACAACTGGACGTGTGTTAGTTTGGCAAACACCAACAGAAGCATTTCTTGTTGACGGCCTGGTTTAAACCGTGAAACATGGATTAGACACTGTGAGGGTGTGGGACGCAATATCTTCTCGTAGATTGAGGCCTCTCGTTGTTTTTGAGGGAGATGATCACATACGACTAATATCGAAACATTCTCATACATCATCTTCACCCTACTCTTTAGACTCTCCTTTTGGGAGAATGTGTGTTCCAACATGGCAACGCCATTGTTCGCACGTTGGACTGTTTTCACGCATGATTACATGAGTATGATGATGAAATGGAAGCTCTAAAGTAGTGTCGTCAGTCAACTGTTTTGAACATAATTGAGTGTTTATGGTTTTTTTCTCGAGAACAAAGTCTTCCCGGTTTCCTTCTCTACGCACACTATTTGGACTAGAGATAGCCCTATACCAGAAATAAGTGTGAATTAAGATGAACTTCGCTGTCTTTAAATGTGAATCCCCCGTTGAATGAAAGTTATCTTTCAGGAAAAAGGGAGACCAATTCCTTAACAATAAAGTAATTTAATTGTTTCACAGGTATTCCTATTATTTTGTGCCATATCTCTATATATTGACCATTTTTTGTTCAGACTCAACTTCAGTTTTGAGGTAAGGGCTTTCAGGCGCAAGATATGCCTTCTCTTTGGTTTTCATAGGTACACCCTTATCAAAGAAATAAATAAACATATAAATCGCTTTTATATTTGATTTATCTCGTATATCCAACTTCTTTTTCAATTCATACTATTAACTCACACTCTCTATATATTTATTTATTTATCTTGGTGGAATTTTCAATCGTTAATAAAATACATTTTAAAGCACTCATTTTAGCTGAAATTTTACACTGCTGGACAATTGCTAAGGACGGATAACACTATCATCCATAGCAACCACAAAATGAAAGGAAGCAAAATGTGGAAAATTAGAATAAGTGCGGGATATTAGTAAGAAGAAGTATGAGTATGCAAATTTTTTTCCCACGTCTGTTCATCACGTGATAGCGTTCATAACAGCTTTAAAGGTTTTGACGCGTGTGGACAGTAGTTGTTTCACGTCAAAGTTTTACAGGAAAGATTTAATAGACGAACTTAAAATTTTTGGCAGGTCTTCCCGACATCACATAGATGATTTTATGCGTAGCTGAATTATTGGAAAGATCGAAGAAGGGCGAAAAATAACAGATGTTGCCAGGGAATTCGACATCGCTCACAGCGTTGTTTCACGGCTGTGGAAGTCATTTAAAACTACTGGAATGTGTAGTAGACGGCACGGGAAGGTCGTGTTTGAAGTACGACGCCTGCAGAAGATAGATATATCGTCCTATCAACAAAAAGGAACAGGTGCACCACAGCTCAGCAGGTGGAAAATCAGTTTCTTGCTGCCTCAGGAAAGCAGATCTCCCGAAAAACTGTTGCCAGACGTTTGAGAGGAGGAGGACTATACGCACGCAGACCTGTTGTGTGTGTCCCATTGATCAGACAGCACCGTACTGCCTGTTTGCAATGGTGTCGTGAGCATCACAATTGGACTGAACAGGACTGGGCATGCGTACTATTCTCAGATGAGAGTAAGTTCAGTCTGTCATCGGATTGTAGACGCCAACTGATATGGCGCGAGAGTGGTACTGCTTATCGTCCAGAAAATATTCAGGAAAAGGACCGATATCCGACATGCAGTATCATGGTGTGGGCCGGCATCATGATCAATGGCCGCACGCGCCTACATGTGGTTGCGAATGGGACTATGACGGTCCAACGATACATTGATGAAGTTCTACTTCCTCATGTTCGTCTTTTCCGTGATGCTGTCGGTGATAAATTTGTTTTTATGGACGACAACGCAACATGTCATCGAACACTCGCTGTTCAGAATTGTCTAAACAGCGAGGATATTCAACGTCTCGTATGGCCAGCGCGTTCTCCAGATCTAAACCCCATTGAAAAGGTGTGGGATGCTTTGGGGAGGCAAGTTGCTGGTCGAAACTATCCTCCGACAAACAAGAACAACCTCATCCGTGCACTCACACAGGAATGTGATAAATTGCCTCAACAGCTGCTGGATAATGTTGTGCAAAGTATGGTACGACGTGTGGAATGTTGCATCACACTCCACGGTGGACATATCACGTACTGATACCTTTCTTTAAGGTACCTGCTGACTTTTAGACGCATTGTTCCATTTCTCCGTACGCAGATCAAATGAAAACTTTTTTTTCTTTCAGATGTTTCACAGCTTTTGCACTTTCCAGAACAATAAATATTCTTTATTCTAATGTCTGAACAGTTTGACAAATATATTTTATCCTACTAGGCCTCATGACTCGTTTAATGTTATGCTACATAGCAATTTGTGATCTGTCCTTAGCAATTGTCCAGCAGTGTAATAAAGTAATTAAGCTCATTCATGAGGACGTCGGTCCCTCCGATCGTGAAATTTTAATGGATATTAATAAATTGTAGCGACAGTCAAATTTCCTGGACTGAGAGACAAAAACACACAACGATTTACTTTAATGACATCTTTACTTCCGGTCTTGACCCTAAGGAAGTTCTGGAGTAAGATTGATCACATACCTCTTAACAGAAAGCATCCTCGCTTTTCCCATCCCTGTAAAGTAACTCTTTAGGCATGGATCCACAACTCTACTGAATAATCTGAATAGTAATAATCTTAGTAATAATCTGAAACAATTGGCATTTACACCATTCAATAGCTGCATAACTTCGAGCCATCAGCTATCAATGAGCTCAGCTATTCATCAGCATCCCACGGCTGACCTCACCAAGTTCCAACTTTTGGTTTTGCCCCTTTTAGGCAAACATTTTAAAAAAATTATCATCGCGCTTAAACAAATTCATTATACGATATTTCAGCAGGTGCATATGGAGACGCACGAGTTCATTTAAAAGTTTTCCTATTTTTTCAATTCCTACTATTAGCTCACACTCTCGATATATTTATTTAGTTATCTTGGTGGAATTTTCAAACGTTAATAAAATACATTTTAAAGTGCTCAATTGAGCTAAAAATTTTATATACAGGAATTATTTTGGATGGCAATACAGTAATTTAATTATAATTAATAAAAATCAATTTATTAAAACTAATTATTCAAAGAATTAAAAATACAGCTACGTTGATATCATTTCTGGCGACTTGTGTCAAAACTTGAAAAGGTTCTTTTCTCACATTTTAAAGCACTCATTTGAGCTGGAATTTTCTATAAACAGTTGTTTTGCGTAAAAATACGATAATTTAATTATAATTAATTAAAATGAACCGACTGAAACGAATTATTTAAAGAATTACAAATACAGCCACGTTGGCATCCTTTTTGGCGACTTGTGTCAAAACTTGAAAAGTTTTTTTTTTCTCACGTGTTAAAGCATTCAGTTGAACTGAAATTTTATAGACACGATTGTTTGGGGGGACAGTAATATACTTTAATGATAATGAATAAAAATGAATGAACACTTAATGTTGTGATTCTGTCCTATGTATATACATATTAATATTAATTGTAACTATTTAATAAAAAGTAGCTAAAATAAAAATTTCGTTGTTGATCTAAGTAGGAATTGACTTAAAAATATTTTTTTACATTACTCTTGTTTTTTATTTGTTTTACTTCTGCCTAGCCTCAAAATATTGTAAAACATCTTGAAATTTGAGACTATGATTTTGCTTTTTATAAAAATTACAATTTAAATAGTTCAATGGTCACTACTTTTTACGCATGACGAGTTTACTCGTCAATACACAAAATCCTGCAGCTTCTCTATGCGGAGTAAACTGATTAAGAAGAAATAAATAAAATGAATCCATTCAATAGAAACTATACCGCAACTATTTCAATAAATAGCTCAATAAGATATTGTCATGAGAGCTTATAAATATCTTTCTCTAGAAAATGTTTACTGAGTATTTTACTTATGGAAAAAATCATGATGTAAAAATTACAAAAAAAAAAAAAAAGAAAACAACATTTAGAAGACAATAGCAGGGCATTGGTGCATTTGCATTTTAAAGAAAAAAATTTCCATACCACCTAGCACAGCATTTCATATCATAGTTGAAGTTCTATTTTTGGATCTTAATAGGAATAACACACAATATCCTAAGGCAAAATTCGGAAATAATAATGGAAAGCGCAAACATCATCATGCATATTAAAATGTCTTATGCTTCAACTCGTTGATTTCACAAAGGATGTTGTTTCTTAAATACAAAAATAATCTGATTTTTCTTTCAAATCTTGCGAATTTTTAAAATCTTCTAAAGGTTTCTCTCCTGAAAGGTACAACTGAATATTTCCTCGAAAACTTGGTGTAGGATTATTCACATAAAAATGTTTGATTAGAACTCGACACTTTCTGCTCAGTAAGCACGTAACTTAACACTGGTAAAAAAGTGATCACTATTGTCCGGAAGCTATTATTGACTGATTCAGATATCACCGCTACAGACCTCAACACACACTGATTTAGTTTCTTCTTTACCGACAAAATATTTTCTACCAGGCTTGATACTAAGGAGGTTCTGGAGTGCGCGCTATAAGGTTGACCATTCCTCTTACTGGAAAGCATCCTTGCCTTTCTCACCCCGACAAAATATTTAGGCGGAACGGCATCGGGCTATTACACCAATGTCAGCACATGGTTCTAACATCAAACAATTGACATTTACAGCACTGCATATCTAGGTGACCTCGGGCTAGCACCTACAACGGGTTTAGCGCTTGGCCGACGTCACGCATTCATCCCATGGCTGACAATATTTGTAGGAACCCTATTACAAACCAACATTCTGACTTTTGCCCCTTTAAACTAACACCAAAAAACATTATCATCGTACATTCATTATGTTAACTTATACGCTGCTTCGGCCGATGCAAACGGGAACGCATGAGTTTATCTTAAATTTTTCATATATTTATTTGTTTCATTCCGGCCTGGCCTTAATATATTCTAAACATCTTGAAAATGAAGAATACGTTTTGTTTTTCTCAATTTTAAGTTAAATAGTCAATGTGATCATTACTTTTTACGCATGACGAATATATACTCGTCAATCACAGTCAAGTATTTAAATTGGGAGTTTAAGTGTTTTCCTTGTCACTCAATCTTGGTTCAAAATTACAGAGTCCATCGACAATAGCCCTCGTGTTGTTATATAGAGCGATGTTAGCAAACAATTATTTACTCACAATTACAATATAGGTCCCCAATCAATCTCCTGTAACTTGGAAATGATAAAGTAATGGTCCATCGCATTGACTAATTCGAATTTTTTGGCAAAATAAAGTGTAATTGGTGTAACTACATTTCAAGAACTTTTTCAGACGTTTTAAAATAACAGGAAGATTGCGTAAAATATTCAGATGGTTATAAAAAACAGTTCTCATTGCGAGCACAGTTGTCAACATTCATGGAAGAAAAATATACTTCACCGTGAGATGTCTTCCGTGTGAATAAAAGTAATACTTATATATTATCTTTCAAATACGATTTTCCCCTAAGAAAGAAGAATTTAAGTATAATAGATTGATTGGCTTAGTAATTTCACAAGGTGAAAAAACATGACGGTTATTGTCAACAGACTTTGTAAAACTGAACCATATTCAAACGACGAGAATGACACTTCAACCATTCCATTCTCTAAACCTATCCACATATTTAAGAAAAAGGACCAAAAAAATAACTCGAGCCAAATTGTATGCCTTATGTTTACGAGTTAGGGGTGTAAGATAGTGTGGGTGAGTGAGTGAGGGAATATTAACGTCTCACGGTTCAGATACACGAGGGAGTTGGTGACGGACCATGTAATTTTGAACCATGGTCAACTGACGTGCACGACACCTGAGCTGGCACCCCCTCTCCTAACTACCACTAAAATATGCATTTAGACGTCAAGAAAAGCTTTTTTGACTCTAAAATTGGTAACAAAATTTAAAAAAAAGAATTTGAAACAAATATATAATACTGATATGGGGTTAGAAAAGGTTTATTCTTTTGATATAAAGAGGTTTTAGGTTGTTTTAGCAGTATAATTTTTAAGATTTAGATTTTTATTCTTTAAATACGTTTTTCTCCGAAACAGATTATTCCATATTTTATCGCATGGAAAACATGATATCTCAAAAAGTCCTTGAGATAATTGCATGGAACTTAGCATCATTGTTTATTATTATTGTATGTATGTTGTGCACTAGAGAATAAGAAAAAACAATATATTTACCTTTTTTATGATTGTTTTTCTTTGTGATAAATGCAAAATTTTTGAAAAACTTTCATTTTGTGCACTTTTTGACCCCTTATTTTGTGATAAATTGAAATTATTCATTGAGATAGAGCAAAACATAGATAAACGCTTTCTGAATAAAATTCAAAGAGCTTTTTTATCTTATGCATTAGAATTTATTTTACATTGTTTGTCGTGATGTGCAAAAAATGCCTAATTTTAACCTAAAATTGTCAATTTTCTTACAAAAATATATTGAAATTTTTTTCTTTGTCATTTTTATAAGTTTTCAGTTATAATCAAACAAAAAATGAGTTTAACAATGAACTTTCAGCATTGTTTCAAGAAAATGTTCCCGCAACTAGTCAGGCACCTTAAGATTAAATAAACGTGAAATGTATTACGTATATTAACAACTGATTTTCTTTGAAATAAATATATTTCATGTAAGATAAAACAATTAGTGAATTCCTTTCATGTCTTCCAACATATAAAGATTCAGAATATTTAATACAACATTGCTACCAAAATGTAATCCTCTCATTTATTTCTCCAGACTATAATTTAATCTGAACAAAAGATTTTAGTTAACAGAATCTGGCAGTCCGTATGTATTATCATCAGTGGTTATGTATCTTTACTAAATTAACTTCAACCGTAATACAAAGTGAGCTTTTGATATGATATTGTTTTAACAGCATTACAACAATAGCTCACATTAACATTCAAGCAAGAAGCAATTGAACCTAACTACCACTCCACTCACTCAAGCTGGAATCCATTTCCTAATTGGATTTCATGATCTGTTTGAAATGTTCCGTGCAAAGATGAAGCGCAGGCATTCGTTCCTAACGCATTTGCACTGTAAAGCGAGAATACGTACATTTTATCGCCAGGAATGCAATTATTCTGTTTTAAATACTTCAACAGGGTTGAATGACACGCATTAGCACTAGAAGTGTTGAAATGTTTTTAATTCCACATGAGTTTTTTCGAAACTCCTTTATTTCAAATATAGCTAAACATAATTTATTTTATTCTTGGCGTCCATAAAAAATTTCGTCTCACATTTGTAAAATCTCATATTGCAAAATGTAATTAATTATAATTTTAAAATATTGTTTGATAGATAGATCTCTGCGGGAAATATTTTTTAAAAGATTTTTTGAAATTCAGTACAATATTTATGATTTTATATAATTTCGTTTATTAATTTTCAATAAGGTTTTTTGTAATTATACTTCGTAAAAAAATCCTTAGGTCATTTTTTATCAATAAATACAACTTGTTTTCTTCCGTATAATTCTCTAAGAAGTCTTAACTTTGCTTTTGAGTAATGAGTTTGATGAATAAGGCTTTTCTTTTCGACGGTCAGATTTCTGATCAAAGTCGCCTTAGCATATTAAAAGAATATCTCTCTGCTACAAACCATCCTTCCAGTTCCAATACCCTTTCAAGCGAGCAAAGTACGAACTTTCCGTGAAAAGGTTTTAATTTAAATGAGTAGAGCTAACATGGAAGTCATAAATTTTTACATGAATTCAATAATCCAATTGAAGGCTTTTAGAAGTATTGATGTAGCAACTTTTTTTTAATATTGTACTTAAAATTAAAGAATGGAAACTTAATTCAAACACAGCTCATATTTTAAATTTTATACATAACGCGTTAGATACAAAATATGCATCTAATACGTTATTAAATTGTTTATAAGAGCATCTTGCAAGTAGTCTATATCAAACAATCAATTACATAAATATTATTATAGCTCAGATTCAAGAGTTCATTTCTAGCAAGGTATGGTAATATAGTCCTTATTATAAATATCCCCTTTATTTGAAGTAAGATTTAAAGGAATTAAATACTTCCTCTGTGTGTTTACTTTGGGAAAAACTTATTTTACTGCTCTTGTAAGAGCACACAAATTTAAAAAATTTATTTTTTTTGGTAACAAGGAAATATTTTGTTGTTGCTACTAAAGCCACCTGATCGGCAAAGGCCAGATCAAGCCCCACGAAATTCATCACGGCAAAGGTCAAAATGACGCATGTCGTTAGCTGCAGCTTTGAGCACCATACACGTGACAGAGCGGCTTAGCTCGGTTTCACCCCAATTTTGATACAGAGAACCTTAGGCGTAGTTAGGTGCCTCCCACCACTCTTCCCCTTCCACCAACCTCACGAGAGGATTTGAAGCTCGACGGCTATTTAAAGTACCTCCATGCCGCGAAGGCACTATAAATTTGCAAACATCCATTTCTTCTCCGGGATTTGATCCCAGGCCCTAACCACTATACCAGATGGCCCACTAGAAAATATTTTATTTAGCATAATAAAAAATTTTCTTTTTTATTTAAGTCAGTAAAGTTCCAGCTTTTGGGTGTGATTTAGCACAGTTATTAATTACTTTCAAGCATAATTTCTTCACTCTTGAACTTGCACCAAGCGCAAGCAGGTGGCTAAAAGTATCAAATTTTACTCCCAATGCATTGTTACCATAACATAAAACGAAACAAATAAAACTAACACCCTACTTCAAAACAAGGTTCATTTTATATGACCTAAAACTTTTCCCGATTTCCCAAGAGGAATTAAATGTTTTATCTTTCCCTTGCAAAGAAACATAAATGTCGAAAGTTTCCTAATTTCAAGGGTAAAAGGTTCCTTTATAAAAGAAAGCAATAAGCAGATTTCCAAACAACACCATGGAGAGAGAGAATGTGAAACTCCCTTCTCTTTCCTAATACCTAATAAAAATCTAGTTGAACTCTTTGCCTCCAGTCCGGAAGTTTATATTTTTAGTAATGGCATTCCTTTATAAAAAGGGCGGGATTGAATATTGCCAGATTCCTGAATTGAGTTAATCAAGAGAGGTTAATGAACTCGTTTCTGGAATGAATTTTACAATGGACATGAGTTACAAATCAGACGGAGATATCCTTTCAACCCTCCGAAGTAATTATAGTAGTAATGGAACACTAATGGAGTTAAGAATTTATGCAATTAAGTTTGCGAATGCGGAACAAATACATACTTCATTGTTCTGTTAATAAAAGTATTAAAAACGAATTATCAGCGAGTATACTGAATCTTTTATCCTTGTTGTTTCCCAACTGCTTTAGAACAATAATTTTCCCCACACATTAACGTCTAAATATCAAATAAAAAGGTATCCTTACGTGTTTGAAATTATTTGAAAGATAATTTAATCTTAATGAATATTCCATTTTTCACATTCTTAGACAAAACTTTAAATTGTTTACGGAATGTATCGTTTTTAAAAGGATTTATTTCAAGAATTCACTACTTTCCTTAATGAATGTTGCCACATAACTTAAAATTTTTGGCTCTCCTCTTGAATACATTTGCTTGTTTGTTTCTATTTTTCACTCTATTGTAAATTTTAAATAAAGTTTAAACATATATAAATTATTCTATTTTTGTTAATTGTAATTGAAGGATTTAGGTATTGTAAATTTATTGTATGATTTGTGAGAAGTGTTTACTTTATATTGTTTTAAAATTTATTAGTTGAATGGTTTTTGAACCTTACACCAGCATTTCTCAAATTCTGGGGTGCGCCCCCCAGGGAGGCGTAATAACCTGACGTGTGTGGGGAGAGGCCTAGCATATAGAAAAGTCGGAAATTAAAGATTTAAAATAATTATGAATTTACTGAAATGAAGCAAAACAAAATAATATCTGACATAATAAAAAATAATATGCACATTTACATGGATATACTTATAAGTGCATCAGTATACCACACAATGCACTCGGTGAATAATTTATCAATACTAAATTAAAAACAAGTATAATAATTACGATTGAATACTATAGGCTTGTCATATACAAAATGTAATTCATATCTTGATAAATTGTATGGTTTATAATTAAAGTCATATCGTAGCTTTAGTGACAAAGTATATTATTCTTGCACTCAAATTGTTATTGTATGGGGGGCGAAGAAAATTATGACATAAAATTGGGCCGCAAACATTGAAAGTTGAAGAGCACTGCCTTACACTTAGAACAATCTGTTACCTGAGGGTTTCTCATCATTTGACAGTATGGAGTTTCTCGCCAAAAGCTTTTGAATAGTTTCAAAGAAAAAATTAATCAACGAACGATTATTCAACTCTCAGAAGGATTTAACATCAAAATTCCAAGTCGACCAACGTGACGGCAGCAGCCTGGTGGTCAAGGGTACGGACTCGTTACAAGCTCGTGTGAAGTCCGAATACCCACTGTGATACACGTTAAATCTGTCGGGGCTACCGTGAGTGTAGTGTGACAGGAGAGGAGGAGCCAGCTCGGGTCACTTGACCATGGTTCAAAATGACGTCAGACACCAAAAGCCCTCATGTAGCTGAACTTTAATATTTACTCACCCCAAGTAGAGCCGTGTAGGGCAGCGATGCACGTTAAATCTGTCGAGAGCTGAGACGTCCTCCCGTTGGTGTGGTGTGGTAGTTAATAGAGGGGGTGCCAGCTCAGGTGTCGACCACGTCACTTGACCATTGTTCAAAATTACGTGGTCCGTAGCCAAAAGCCCTTGTGTAGCTGAAGAGTGTGACGTTAATATTCACTCACTCACTCACTCACTCACCCCAAGTAGACCAGCTGTACATAAAACGATAGAAACAATTTTCCTTAGAATACTTTAAATCTGCATGAATTGTTTAGGGATCATGTGCGTATGTGTTTAAGTTTAATTACAAAAAAATCAACGTTAAAAATATTGAAAAATGTTGGAGATTTTAATTTGTATTTAATATAGCACTGCTTTATTTCTTTCTCACCTAGATAAATTCATAAGCCACTTGGACACAAGGCAATATTATGTCATTCAACTCGCTTCCTCTCACCACTCCTCTAGCTTGAGGAAGAGAAATAATTCCTTTCAAACGCAGACACGAAAATGACTGAAAAGGGAGTTCTGAAGTTTACAATCTTATCCGTACAATAATTGAATATGGAGGAGCACAAAAAATAGAAAGGTTTCTTTATTTTCAATACAAAATTACCTGCGTGTGTGTGTGAAGAGCGTAGCTTCCTCAAAATCCTTTTAGTTGAGTCAACTAGTGTGTGTGGGAGGGGAGGGGGGGAGAATGTGGTTTTCAAGAGTTTGATTAAATACACAGCAGAAAGTGTCAGTTGATAACGTTTGAAGGGACCTAGGTGATTTCTATTCAAAACTAGTCCCCGACTGTATGCTTCTTCTGTTATGTGCGGCTCTAGTTAAACGCATGAAGAAACTCTTTGACATCTTCATCTAGGCGTTCTGATATGATTTCTAGAGATGTATTAAAAAATACCCGTATACATTTTTTCAAGCTAAAGCAACCGAAGCTTAGCAGATATGATCTGGGGCATACAATGAGCATATTTGAGCGTTGTTTTATCAGTAGATTGTGCCATTTGATAGCAAAAGCCGGGTGAGTGGGGAAGTATTAGTAAACATCGTTGGATATTCATTCCTGCCAAAATTACAGAAAAATAACTACATCATTATTGCATATGTTTCAAAGTGATAATGATCAGCAATATTTCATAAGTCTTCTAAAATTTCCGAAACCAAAGAAAGCATAGATGATCCGAAGGAAAGTGAAACTCATACTGACCTACTATTTTGAGTACAGTTGAGAAGACACAGAGAGAAGAGAAGATAGAGAAGACACATCTCTCTCCCTCTTAGGAAGTACTGCTGCTATTCAAGAAGTTTTGCATCAACTTTGTGAGGTTGTGATTGGCAAACGTCCAGTCCTTTGTGAAGCGGGGCAGTACTAGCTCCATCAAGATAACACCTATTTTTCACGCTAAATTTCTTGACTGAACACCGTACATATGTGATGCGTCAAACACTTTACTTTCCCGACATTGGCTCTGTTACCTCTGGCTCTTCCCCAGGATTGAAATATTGTCTATTTCATAGACAGCTTATATTAGAGTAGGTATTATGCAGAGAACGTGAGTGAGTGTTTATTAAAATACACTATAAAGCAACGCGACAGCTATTGGTGACAGTACTTCAATGGGCGACGAGAGGTTCCTGGAACCTCCAAACTCACACCACTCCAAAGGAGGGACCATGTTTCGACCGATTGAACGTGCAACGGGGCCTTTACATGGTACATCTTCAGTGGCATTAAGGCCAGATCATCCCATTGTTTATAAATATTGCAATAACTCTATACCTAATAATGAGATTTCTCTCAAATGACGATGGTGGTCACGGTAGCCTAGTGGTTAAGGTAACGGACTGGCGTGTCAAGGTAACGGCTGGCGTGTCATGATTTCGAGTCTAGTACCTTTGAAGACCGCCATGTAGGGTAGCGATGCACGTTCAATCTGTCGAGAGCTCAAACGTCCCCCCCGAGAATGTGGTGTGTGGTAGTTAGGATAGTGGGTGCCAGCACAGATGTCATCCTCGTCACTTCATCGGGGTTCAAAATTACGAGGTCCGTCACCAAAAAAGCCCTCCAGTAGCAAAACAGTGCGACGTTAATACTCACTCATTCAAAAGACGATGTAAAGGATGTTTTTTTAGAGGTATAGAACTTTAAATTGCAATAAAACATCGATGTATTATTCGATTGACATGAATTTTTTTTTATTCGAAGGATAATCTTGTGGCATTATATTTTAAATATGATTTCTGGCATAGGACTGCCACGGCTGGCTCGGATGTAGTCCAATTTTCGATGACTTTTTCCAACATTTGTGGCCGTATATCGGCAATAACACGGCGAATGTTGTCTTCCAAATGGTAAAGTGTTTGTGGCTTATCCGCATAGACCAATGACTTTACATAGCCCCACAGAAACTAATCTAGCGGTGTTAAATCACAAGATCTTGGAGGCCAATTCACAGGTCCAAAACGTGAAATGAGGCGGTCACCAAAAGTATCTTTCAATAAATCGATTGTGGCGTGAGCTGTGTGACATGTTGCGCCGTCTTGTTGGAACCACAGCTCCTGGATAACATGATTGTTCAATTCAGGAATGAAAAAGTTAGTAATCATGGCTCTATACGGATCAGCCTTTGACTGTAACGTTGTGGCCTTCATCGTTTTTGGAGAAGGATTCCACCAGCCCATAAAGCGCACCAAACAGTCAGTTTTTCTGGATGTAACGGTGTTTCGACATACACTTGTGGATTAGCTTCACTCTAAATGCGGCAGTTTTGTTTGTTGACGTAGCCATTCAACCAGAAGTGCGCTTCATCGCTAAACAAAATTCGCTTATGAAAATCGGGAACAACGGCAATCTCGTTTTGGGCCCATTCGACGAATCTACGCCTTGCTTGATGATCGTTTTGATGAATTGCCAAACCAAACTGAGAATAAATCACTTGGCAGCTGTTAAATCGGTCGCCATCTTGGAAAGTAATGCCAACTTAAACTTCTATACCTGGAAAAAAACACTCTTTAAAAGGAGAACATTTTGAAAAAAATTTATTCTAAGTTAATTTTTTGCCAAAATATTGTATTTAAATATATATATAACTGTTTTTGTCAAAATTTCCTTAAAACAATTTTAAACATGTATTCTAATCTAAGTGATACTAAATATCATAAAAGTTATTCATTTATGCGATTTTTTAAAATCACGATTGCGAACGGTAGCCGGATACCTTAACTTTAAAAATATAATATTATTTTGACTATTCAACGTTATAAATATTTTTAAATATTTTAATTTTTATTTATTATTGTTTTTACTGCTGATATTAATGTAATATTTATTCGTAACATTTCAAATCGTATCGATACTGATATTTATTACCAAACGATATTTTGCATTCAGATGGCAATATACTAAAATAGTTTGCAGATCAAAGAGCATTTCCGAAAATTGAGTTTGAAGTCTGTAGGCTCTTAAAAATAAAAATGTATTTTGTGGAAACAACTTTTATACTAATTAAATTACATTATATTTATTGTCGATTCTCCAAGTTATAAAATAGAAAGGTCAAAAGTTAAAGAAATCGCACACAAGAGACATCATTAAAATATTTATTACAAGAGACATGTTAATTTAAATTAGTGTTACATTAGCAAAGATATTTAAACGATCGTATTCTTGATCTTTGTTTATACAAACTTTATAATTTTGTTATATTTTTTTATGTAAGTTAAGCTTATGAAAATCGGGAACAACGGCAATCTCGTTTTGGGCCCATTCGACGAATCTAGTTCAGGCGTGAGTCTATTCATGATGAATTGCCAAACCAAACTGAGAGTAAATCACTTGACAGCTGTTAAATCGGTCGCCATCTTGAAAAGTAATGCCAACTTAAACTTCTATACCTGGAAAAAAACACTCTTTACTTCAGAATTTAAATTGACAGTTGATATAAGGTCATATTTATCTATCAAATCTTTCTTTCCTCTATAATGAATCTAAATGGCTAAAAATAAGCAACTAATTTCATATTTAATGTTATCAAAATACTTAAAACTTAAATCTGTTTTAAAACTGAAATGAAAAGAAAAAAGTCATGCATTTACTCATCACGTATTACTTTTTTTTCTTTTAAATGAAAGGCTATTTCTACTTCAGCGAAAAAAGAGTATCAGTAATTTTCTTTTTAAATGTTTACATAAGCAAAGTTGTTGTTGAAAATAATATATTTTTCATAAAATATTACGAATAATTCTTTTGCAATAATTTTACCTAAGATTTCTGAAAATTATGACAAAAAAGGGGTGCATAAATGGTTGTTATTATGAAGATTACGAAATTGATTTATTACATCTAAATTAAAAACGAAACAAATATTTGAATAAAAATGTTTTTAAATATGTCCCTTAAATAAAGCTATTATTTTATAAACACGTCTTTATCTATACCCATAAATAAAGAATGCAATACGCTATGGTTCTAACAAATAATAATTAAACACGAGTTTTTCCTTTAGCAATGGCCCTCACGTGTGTGTGTGTGTGTGTGTGTGCACCATTAGCTTACCTAAATAGCCAGTGCCCTAATTACTGGACAAAAGTAATCCTTTCCGAGGAAATCTGCGTCGATATTGAATGACAAGTCTCTAACAAGGATTGAATATCCAATACCGCCAAGGAGCTGGCTGCAATGTATTCCCATTAATTGCATTGGCCAAAAATAACAAGTTGCAACTGTTAGGGAGAGTACACTACTCAGTGAGCAATACTGATTGCTACTTTTAGCTATTATTTATTGTTCTCCTTAGAAAAGGCATTTGATTGCCTACAACTCGGTGATGTTAGTGTTGATAGTGGCAATAAAGCTAATGTAAAAAAAAACAGTTAAGAGTTTATAGTTATGGTTACAGAAAACAAAATAATTTTTCTTATAAATTGTAACGAATACTTATTAACTACGATTATTTGAGAACCAGGAAGAAATTTATTAATTTTTTTACTTAATTTTGAAACTCAGATATATGGATTTATTTGTAAATCAAAATAGTAGATCGTCGGCCTAATGCGTAACTCCTTCTGGGGGAATTTTATTTTTACAAGTAAAAAGCAAATAAACATATTTATTTTATTATTTTCACGGGAGTTATTTCAATGAAATTATGAATTATCGATATTTTTGTTGAACATGTGTGAAACAATCCAATGGATAGGCTTCAAAATACTCTCCTAGATGATATTACAAGTCTTATTGAATATTTTGTGGAGTTACGCATTCTGATAACTAGGCCGACGATATACAGAATCGGACGTGTGTGTGTGGTTAATAATGAATGTCGCAAACTACACATGTATTTTAAAGAATTATATAAAAAATATTCTAGTTGAGTTATATATTCTAGTTGACGTACATGAAATATAAATTTTCTAAAAAAAATAGTAAATAAAGATAAATACATTTGTAGTAGCCAAAGTTGTTTTCAGTTTCTTCTGTTAACATAATATGTACAATGGGTCGCGTACGTTGTTTCACATAATGTGTACAAAAAATTAAACTCTCGTAGATTTAATTTTTTATTTTTCTGTTCTGTAATGATTTTTATAACTCAATTGAAAGAAAATAAATTTAAAAAAAGGTATGACTCTCACACTTTTAACTGAGCCGAAACTCGTTCGTAGGTTGGGTTGACCCTATCCGCAGTATTTTCATTTGAATTCATTTATTCGAGGTATTCCCAGCTTTAGAAAAAAATATTCTTCTAGAACTGCAAACCTTTGAGTTAGTAAGAAATGCCAATTCTTTTAAATTAACAGTATTTCACGATGTATTTAGAAGTCTCTTTTTTATCTATGCTCATCTTTTTTTTATTTTAAAAGCTCTAATTTTTTTACCCGGAGTATAATGCGCACCCAGAAATTTTGATGTTATTTCTTTATGTTAAAAGTAAGCGTTATACACCGGGTGTTATGATAATTGAAGAACTTTTTTCTGACCACATTTTAATGACGAATACACACACAGCAAGAGGCAATAATGCACAGAGGCGACACAAAAACTTGCACTTTGCTTGAGATTACTTCTATTTAGACTATTTACATAACCATTTTGTTTTGAATAATTAGAAATATCTACAGTATCCTTTCTACTGGATAAATTGAAGGCAGGCTAAGAGAATAAAAACATAATTAAGAATTTAAAATGAGTTATGTTACATTAATTAATCACAGTATATGCATTGTTCATAATTTAAACACCAAATTAAGACTGTTTTCAGCATATACACAAGAGCGTGAATTTGACGCAGAGCACATTTTCGGAAAGAGAAATGCCTTCATTTTCATAATTTATGACCTTGTAACTCATGCAATTGTTTATAATATAGCGTTTTTAAAATTTCGAAATATCTCATAAGTAATTTGGTTTTTTTTTTTAACATGTAAAAGGAAAGCTCGTTTAGCATTATGGTATAGGAGAAAAACACATTTTATAAAAGAAAAGGGATAAAAATGAGTAGTATGATGAAATAAGTGATTCTCTCTACAGGATAGTGAGGCCAGAATATATAATATTAATGTTTGAGTACTTTTATATCGGAAAAAATATTCCGAATTTGGGTCCTATTCTTTAACATAAGCCGAAAACAGCCTTAATCCTATGATTTTCAAATTTTAGTGTGATGATTGGTGATACTCGGTGGATGATGCAATAGTGCATTATTGTCAACTTGCATTTTTAGGGGAGAGAAAATTAAGGTCAAAATAATCTAACCCATTAGTCGGGTTAAACAATTACTATGCGATATCTTGGAGGGATGAAAGCTACTATAAGTTAAAGAAACACCTTGAAAAGAAATTTTAATGGATTTAAATTCGAAAAAATTTTGGAAAAATTTAATTTTAGTATCAGAATTAACATTTGGTGCTAAGGTTGCAGATTAGAACTTCAATCCTAGTGTAAGCAGCAATGCCAATTAATCGCCAGTTATCGCCATACTTCTGCATAATTATTCACTTAAGTCGGTGCTTCTCAAACTTTCAATACTGGCGACCCACTTTCCAATCATAATTCTTATCGTGCCCCCTTATCAATAACAATGCTCTTTGACGCTAAATCTACGGTACAATCTTAATTATAAACCGTACAAAAATTAATAAGATAAGAACATTGAATTTTATATATGTTACTTTTAAGTAATATATGTTTTATTTTTCTTTCTCGAATTTTTAAACGGGAAGAATTGCAAAATGTGGTGGCTGCTTTGAAGACAAAATACACATCTCAGCCAAATATGTAAAAAGTACTTAGTGTCGATTTCTAATCGTAAACCTTCCTTTGAAAAACTTTCTTCTGCAAGACAAGCCCATGGAAGTCGCTAATACTTATTACACTTGCTCTTAATTTAGTATTAATAAATTAGTTATAAAATACCTTGTGCAGCACTGATACATTAAAAATATACTGTCTAAGTCAGTGCTTCTCAAACTTTCAATACTGGCGCCCCCCTTTTCAATCACAATTTTTATCGCGCCCCCTTATACATAATAATTTACTGAATGCAATAATAATGCACTTTTACGATAAAGCAACAATATTTATTATAAACCGTACAAATTCATCACATAAGTATTAAATTTTGTATATGTTACTTTTAAGCAAAAAAAAAGTTAAGTAATAGTACTAAGTTATTTTTCCTTTCTCTGATTTTTAAATTGGAACATATTACAAAATGCGGTGGTTGCTTAGAAGACAAAATATAGATATCAGCTAAATATAGAAAATGAACTCAGAGGGTCAATTTCTTATCTTAAAACTCCTTTCAAAAACTTTGCTCTGTAAGACAAGCCCATGGAAGTAGCTAATAATTATTAAACTTGTTCTTAATTTAGTATTAATTAATTAGTCATAAAATACTCTGTGCACCACTCATACATTAAAAGCAGTGTTTCTCAAACTTTCAATACTGCCGACCCAATTTTCAATCATAATTTTTGTCTCGCCACCCTGTACAACAATAATGTATTTACTGCAATAAAAATGCACTTTGAGAGAGAGACGCTAAAGTTACAATACGATCTTAATTATAAACCGTACAAATTAATACGAGAAGTATATTAAATTTTGTGTATATGTAACTTTTAAGTAATATATATTTTAAGAAAAATACTTAAAATATATATTACTTAGAATTATGTTATTTTTCTTTCTCTAATTTTTAAATTGGAACAGATCGCAAAATGATGTATGTAATTAAAGATTTATTTTCTTCAGCATTCATTTCTCAAAGTACAAATGTCATTAGAAAAATAGTCTAGTCAATGTCGCTCTCTATTATATCTATCACATCTGGCATTATAGGGTACGTTTGCGTGAGTCTGGGCAACCTATTGGACGTCTGCGCAAAACATGTAAAAATGCTATTCCTCGTACAATTCCAGTCAGTTTTGGTCGACTCGATACTCCTATAGCTACCGAATCTAGCTTGAATGTACATTTTTTTAAATTTCCACGTTAATTGTAATTCACGGTAATTAAGTATTTACGGCAGTAGATTAAAACAATATCATACATACATTTTTAAGTCGTAAGCAAACATTCGACCATAATAAAGAATCAACAAGTACACAGACGAAGGAGCATGGTTCCGAAAATTAAATCAAGGCGATATTCTCAAAAATACTTAAATTTTGGATTTACCACTACTAAAGTAAATGATGGGAAAAAAAGCCCCAGCTCGCGATATGTGTTAAAACTTACAAATCTGTGGAACAACATGTGAAAGTTATTTTATCATTTAGCTATGTTGGCAAAGAATTTTAAAAAGTATTTTCAGAAAGAGGACAGCTTGGTAGCAAGTTACGAGTGGATTAGGGATCTATTTCAAGATACTCCAGAAGGGTTTTCAACTTCCGAAGAAGAAATCTTCATAGATTTCACATCCAGTGAAAAATTAAAAGGCAATTTTGTAATAAATCGCTCTTTGAATTTGGGGTAGAGGTGGATAAGGAATTATCTGTACTGAAAACAAAAGCACTTCGTATACTATTACCATTTTGAACATCCTACCTTTTTCAAACCGGATTTTCTGCAGTGGATGCCTTGAAGACAAAATATAGATCTCAGCTAATTATAGAAAAATAACTCTTTAAGTGTCAATTTCTGCTATTAAACCTTCCTTTGAAAAACTTTCCTCTACAAGATAAGCCCGTGGAAGTCCCTAAAAATTATTAAACTTGTTCTTAATTTAGTAATAAGATTGATTGATTGAATATTAACGTCGCACTGTTCAGCTGCACGAGGGCTTTTGACGACGGACCACGTAATTTTGAACCATGGTCAAGTGACGTGGATGACACCTGAGCTGGCACCCCTCTCTCCTAACTACCACACCAACGGGAAAACGTTTCAACTCTCAACAGATTTAACGTGCATCGCTGCCCTACACGGCGGGTCTTTAGTGGTACTGGGCTCGAACTCGTGACAAGGCAAGCCACGATCCGATACCTATACCACTCGGCTACCGCGGCCAAATTCAGTAATAAGAAATTATTTATAAAATACCTTCTTCAGTACTGATACATCAAACGTACACTGGCTGAAACACCGACTCTTCGCACGAGTTCATTTTTTTAAAAAATTAAACATTATTCTTGATATAATAGCTGAACTGTAATGAGAGTAAAACTGTGTGCACGACATTGTATACAAAAATGTAAAATGATTTTTTTTACAAAAATGTAAAATGATTTTTTTTTAGATAAATGCTATAATTTTAAATAACTGTTTAAAAGAACTGTAATTTTAAACCTCACACAATTAGCATTTAGAATTAATGTTAAATTATGAAAAATAATATAAAATTCTGATGAAGAATAATTGTGTTACTTTTTAACATTTAAAGCGAGAAGACTTCAAAATGTTTTAACCCGGGAGCATGCGCGTACTCGATACTAACATTAATGGTAGTGCGGGGGGACTCAGTCACCCCAATCATTTGTTTAGAATTATTTTTACTGTATACGACACAAATCGGAATTCTAGTGAATATTTTAATTTATAGAAAGTATACTTACCTTCTTTCAAGGACTATTCAATTCTTTGATGATTTGAGAAAAAATCCAATAAAACTGAACAAAAATGATTCAAAAGTACAAGACCATAATAAAGGACGCAAATCAGACACTTTTCAATTATCCTACAGAAATGTTAAACCAATCAATTCTTTTCCAAATATCGCAAAACTCAATTATTTACAATTTCCCTAAGCGAAAAGCAAACGCATAAAAGATGGGAGGGAACTAATATTCATAATAACCATACCATAAGATTGAAGGTCAATCAAATGATTATCAAACGTACTATGCAGCCTGGCTGAAAAGTGAATCATGACTTCCTTTTCTTTTCTACAACTAATGTACAGTATTTCAATAATAATTACAGTGGTGAATTGTTTATCTTCTTAGAATTTTTCTCAGGGTCTGGGTTTCGTTTTTTCTTTTAACGAGTAATATTTTATGTTAAAACGTAATAAAAAAATCTCTCATTGAGGAAATACAGCAAATAAAACAAAATGTTTTTTTTTCTTTAATTTGGTTTTGGGATCAAAGATAGCTATTTGATGACGGAAAAAGCCAGATAATAAACATAAATTTAGTCAGTGTTGTTGTGTGTAATTTTTTTTTATTATGGAAGAAAGCATTTTGTTTTACTTCTCTTTCCAATTATTTTTTTAAAAAAAATCTTTAAATTTTCGATACGCTCGCGCCCCCAGGGGTCATCGCGCCCCCCACACTTTGAGAAACACTGGTCTAAGTACTCGCTCTTCGCGAGAGTTCATTTTTTTTTAAAAAAACAAAACATTCTTGATATAACTGAATTGTCAAGAGAGTAAACTCAAATACGTGACAATGTTTACGAAAATGTAAAATGATATTTTAAAATGAATGCTCATATTATAATTAGTTTTTTAAGTGAACTGTAATTTTAAGCTTCGCTTAAATAGCATTTAGAATTAATTTTAAGTAATGAAAATTAGTATAAAATTCATATAAAGGATAATTGTGTGTGCTATTTTTAATATTTAAAGCGAGAAGACTTCAAAATGTTTTATCCCGGGAGCAGGCACACACTTGATACTAACATTAATGGTCACGCGGAATGATTGTGTCACCCCATTCCTTTTGTTTATATATATAATTATTTTATTGTACACGATACAAATCGTGATTTCAGTGAATAATTTAATTAAGAGAAAGTATACTTACCCACTTTCAAGGATTTTTCAATCTTTCTTTGGTAACAAGTAAACAGTTTTGTCAGAATTAACGATTTCGTGATCTGTGTGCCACCGCGCAACCACTTCCGGGTTACAAGTGTATTCAATATAATAATATGGATGTTACTGCTAAAAAGATTGCGTACAACGCTTTTCTTTATGCTTTATATGTCTGAGAATACTCATAAAAATAAGACTTGGCCAAGAAATCCTACAAAGTGTATGTTGCTCTCTCTGTGGTTTTCCAAATATCATAAAACTCTTTTACATGGCAAAAAACGCAACAGAGAAATACATTATTTAGTATTTCCCTAAATGAGAAACAAACACATAAGAGAGAGGCCATAACTAATTGTACCAATAACTTAGAAGGTCAAATAGCTGATCAGCAAATTCTGCTGCCTACACATAAAATGTACAGTATTTCAAATATAATAAGTAATGAATTTTTTATCTGCCAAATTTTTTTCGATTCTGTATCTGGGTATTTTTTTCTATATGAAAGAGTAGTATTTTAGGTTTTAAAAAGAAAATGCAATAAAAATCTCTCATCATGGTATTACAGCAAATCAAATAAAAGTTGATGATATATATAAATTATATCATAGTGCATTTTTTATTATGTCTGAAAGTATTTCGTTTTAATTCATTCTAGCAAATTAATTATTTTTTAAATGTTTTATTTTCGATATGCTCGTGCTCCTCTCGTAGGGTTATCACGCCCTCCCCCCTCAAGGAGGTGTGCCCTACAGTTTGAGAAAAGCTGGTGTAAATGTTATATCTTTTATTGTCAGAATGTATTGTGTTTGTTTATTTTAAAAAATTAACTTTCTTCTAAACTAACTTAAATCTTTTGTTTTCAATTTTTCAATATGCTCGTGTTTTCTCCCTAGGGTTATCACGCCCACCTAGAGGGGCGCTCCTCACAGTTTGAGAAGTGCTGACAAGTTTATCATTATGGATGTTTAATTATTTGCAAGACTCGTTTTTATTTGAAAGAGTGCAAAATACGCATATGTATTTTTTTAATTTTACATGTGTGATTTGGAAACAAACACTCTGCAAGTGTTTTTGAAGGTATCCCAATATAAAACTTTCCAAGAGACTGAAAATGCTTTGAAGAGAGTACATGGATAAGAAAATAGAATTCTCACGTCTTCACTTGAAATAGTAAGGTAGGAAACAGCGTTTATTTTTTACCATTCGAATATTTTTTCTTTTAATCCTAAGTAGAATTTTCGCGTACGCCAAATACATTTCTTTTACAGGAAACATTTAATTTATGGTCATAAATATCAGACTATGAAGAAGGTATTTTGAATAATTAATTCTTGTACTTGACGGCTTACGAAATTGAATAATTCCAAATCCGCAGTTTAAATGTTATTCTTAAAAAATTATTTGTTCAATTTTTTTTTCTGTTCATTTGTATCGAATATAAATCTAATTTCAAATAAAGTCTAGTTTTAAATAAATATTTTAATTAGATAAGAGCTTTTCAGTTTACATTAATATTTTAGACGATTTTACTAACTTTTTTTTTGTGACTAATCTCGGTACTGCCAAGCAGGGCTAGACAATCCCCATGAATCCAAAAATCTGTAAAAAATCTAAAAACAGCAGTGGGTCGCAAAGGACCTCGTCCTTTTTAAAACCCAAACAAAGTAAAATATGATTAGGTGAGGCCTCTCCGGAAGAGCACCAGTGGCTTTCCGGAAAAGTCTTTTGTCCATTAGAGAACCTGAGAGCTCTTGCGTTTTTACTAACTTAATTTCACTAAATGTACATATTTGTCAATTTCTCCTTTCATTTGAAGGAATTCCTCGTTATGAAAAATCGACTACTGAAAAAACTCTGATTATCAAACCTTTTATCGCAGAAAAAAGCTGAGGAAGATTAAATTTGTAAAACAGTTTATTACCATTTATTCTATTAATTAAAAAATTTTTATGCTTATTAAGACTAACTTGATGTTCCAAATAGTAAACTAATATTACAATTCTTTATGGGGGGAAGGTTAATGTTATGCAAAGTTTTATATGTTAAATATATTTGCATGCTTGCAATAAAAACATTCATGCATGAAACCGTATTTTTTATTTTTTTAAATATTTATATTATAGCGAGGGAAATATTTACCAAAACTGTAAAGTGTGATGCGCTTGGTAATTTCATTAAATTTCGTAATAGTGTGTCCTTTTTTAATTTTTTCCCCTAATATATTAGAAATGTGTCAGTGACTAATTTTTCGTAAATGAAATGCCTGTTTTTATCTCAGTAGTTTTGTTCGTTTCAGCTGCTTCTGAGATATATATAACAAAAATAAAGTCCTATTTAAAAACTAAATATTTTTATTTCCATCAGCATAAATTATAAAAGTGCTTTAGCATGGAAGATTTATTCTGTGTCATAAGGTTAAAATTTCATTTGTTTTACTTTTCGTAACTATGAATTAAAACTACGAAAAGTTTTCAGAACCTTTCAATGAATTCCTGTGCTTTCTGTCATCAGGTATTGTTTTTTTGTCCAAGGAAGAAACATGGACGATCAAAAGTTAGACGAAAACAAAAATAGTTTTGTTTTGTGTTGTTTTAATCTAGAACATACAGCAGTTTTAGTATTTTAGTGATTAACATGCAGTTTCAGTAATGTTCCCCAAAGAAAATTGGAAGTTGCAAATAAATTGCTATTTTAAGTTTTATGAAATTTTTTGGTACCTTATATACAGTTAATTTATTAAAAATAAGAATGATCAAAACTAATGAATTAAATATCATAAAATTAAACATCATAAAATTTTATACCCAGGAAAATTTATCATAGAAGCGAGAATATGGAACCACCTATTTTTTTATATATTTTTTCCGTAACAAAAGAATTTGTTTATGCTGTTTAAAAGCAAACATTTATCAGATTATTATTTGTAAAAAAATTGAGCATCGCTTGGAACTTCTGAAACGTTATTGGAGAAACACTGTTTCTCCAATAACGACTCAAAATCAGACTATGGATGGGATTGAATGCTTAAAAAAGTAATTCTTTTTTTGCAATTTAAAATTCAGAGGTAATGCAATTTTTGTCGTGTTGCATTATGATATAACTTTCTTCCACAATCTGTTTTTCATATATATTTTTAAAGATTTTATGAATGTACATTTCTGTGACATTTTCTTTGGTTGAAAAAAATATTATTTTTCTTCCTTCATCAGCAGATGCTGATCAATGTTAAATATCATGAAAGATATGCATAGTTATTTAGATTTGCACTCCAATGGTGAAATGAATAAAAAAGGGACAATATTTAACAATTTGACTCTAAAAAAACAGTGCAAAGAAAAATATCAGATAACGATAAAATCGGGCGTATAATGCTCACCTATACTTTTGAGCTGCATTTTTTAATGTTTGTTATGTTCGCCATATAAAGCACACCCTCTTTTGTACAAGAGATCTGAGATGTACATGTGCAATGCTCTCATATTTTGAAGTAATTTATTTGAGGTATTATACCAAGGTATAGAAAAAAAATAGTATACATCTATATAGAATTACAACTCTTAAAGTTCATAAGGAGTGTCATTTCTTTTAAATGAACTGTATTTCGATATTTCTAGAAGTCAAAATTTTTTTCTGTACTCATCTTTTTTGTTTTTGAAGCTCTTGAATCCCTAAATTTCAATTAAATTTTTTATGCTGAAAGTGGGCGTTATACGCCGGATTTTACAGTATGTAAGATTTTCTGTTATTTTGTTCAAAACCGTTTGTGGCATCATTGCTTAATGTTCCTTCTGACAATCTGTTCTTTGTGTAGTTTTTAGCTACATGTACATATGCAATGTATACCTTTTTTTTACATATCAATACATTGCTATATTTTCTGTCGTTGAAGAAAAAAAGATTTTTGCTATTCTTCCTTCATCAGCTAATTCAAATTTTTCATCTTTGCAGAAAAATATTGCTTGATGTATAACAGAAAGAAAATGACACTTAATTCAATCCAATTGCTATCGACAAATTGGTAATATTGTGAACCATGTTTTTTTGTGTCACTGTTTATGGCCTTATGATCTCTATGACTGATAAGATCTCATCTTTGTTTTAAATGAAAAAAAATCCGAATTTTATTTTAACAAAAAGCTATTTGCTGATATAGGATACAACAATGATATATTTGCTGACCTTGAAATAATATTTCTCATATTTTCTTCTGGATTTTTTCAAGTTAAATGTTGACCTGATTTTTTTTGTCTAGACTTAACTTTGCTTATGACAATCTTGCAATATATAAATCAATCATTTGTGATCACAAAAGTGTTAGCTGAAAAAATGTGCACATTGAAAAGATATTCTCATATCTCCTTTTGGATTTCTTTAAAATTCAGTGTTGATGTGGTTTTACATCTGATGGGTTATTTTTTTTGGAGAATCGTATATATATTTTATATGTTATCATACTGCCCATATATGATATAAATATTTCAGTTATCACTATAGTTATTTATGATTGTATGTACTCATTTGTTTGTGCTCTTTGTAATAGAATTACAGTTGCCAATAGCAATATTGCGAAAAAGTAATGTTTGAATAATTAATTTTTTAGCAATATGTTTTATTGTTTGTATCATTCAGTACTGTTGATGATTTAAGATTATTTCAACAGGGACCTATTTTAGATCATGCTAACTTATTTTTTAGTATTGAAATATAACTAATACTTTATATTAGGTATATTACAGAGATGTTAGATAGTACTACACCATTCCTCATGTAATAATAATTTAATTTTTTCCTGTTGATGGCTTCCTAATATTTCCTATTTATGATATTTTGTTAATGTTGATTATCATGAATTTTTTCTTTCGGTTTATCTATTTCTGGTTATTTCACCCATACTTCAATAGCAGAAACTTACTACTGCTATTACTTTTCTGATATAATTTTTATTTCTTTTTACGTTCATTCATTTCTGTTTACTTTATATCTTGCTAATTTTCTCACTTACATTGAAATATTTATTTTTGTTAAATTATTATTTAATTTGAGACCAAATGTAGAAAAAAATATTTTATAATTAATATAATAAAAGTAATATATATCTTATATGTTGATTAATGATTTTACAATCTTTTTAAATATTAAATAAGTCTTTATCAATAAACAAAATTTTTCTATTACAGTCATTTTTTATTAAACAATATGTCACAACTAATTGCTCAATGAACATTTTTAATCTGTTTTTTTTTTATTTCAAAACCTTAAAAGGAAATTATTGTTATGTAACGATTGATTGAGTAAATGAAAATACAAAACCCTTTTTATTTTTTAAGCTGTAAGAAAATAATTGGGAAAATAATGAATATGTTAGTTTCATATGATATACTTTTTTTTCGTCAGATACATGTTTAAATGATTTACTAAATACAGAGGAATGAAAAACTACAAAATTGTAATAAAATACTAAAATATTTTTATCAGACAGTATTCTTTTGTTTTTGAATGTTTTTTTAGTGAATGTAAACAAGGAATGTAGGCTTTTCACCCTATACATATATGTATAGTGTTTTTTTATGCTTACATATGTTTAATCAAACATTCAAACGATCAGAAAAAAAATCATTTCAATAGCAATGTGTAAGACTTTTTAATTCATCGGTTATAAATAATGGGGAGGGGGAATAGTTCTACACTCAAAAAAGCCACTGTAATATAGGGCTCTAGAGAGATAAAAAAACGTGTTTGACAATGGAAAAAATTCGAAAAAGGGAATTGTAATGGCGTTAATATAGAAATCATGCACACACAAGAGGAAGTGCTAATAGCTAGTGGAGAATGGGGAATTTTTCCATGACAATATGTGATACATTCAAAAATGTTCGTGCAACGCAGGGGGTAACTGAAGAGGAAAGTAAAAAAAAATTAGAAAAAGGGAATTTTAATGACATCATTATAGTAATCACTTGCATCGTACGCGCACACACCCGCACAAAAGTGCTGGCGTCTTAAAGGAAAGAGGAAATTAAGTTACACGGAAAAAGCCCAGGCTTAAGCGGAGGGGAAAGAAACAAACAAGTGAAAGTAGTTTCGAAAAAGAATAATGGAAGTGCTGATTTTGTGAAGAGAAGGGAAAATTTATAAAAGTAGAGAAAGCCTGTGCAACGCCGGGCCATGCAGCTAGTGTATCGATATGTAAAAGTAATGGATTCGGAACATGCGATTATACGACATTTCAATAGTTTTCATTATGGATTTGAATGTTAATATACTCACAACTTCCTAAAGTATCAGAATTTAAGTTTCACTATGTGTTAGACTAGTGATTTCTAAGACAGCCAGAAGACTGTTTTTTTTTTTTTTTTTTAAATCTGGAATTCATTTATTTTTTTATGTAACAAGCTTCTCGCAACGATAACGACAATATGTCTTTTGTAACTTTTTCTCAGAAACTATTAAACATTAAGACTCAAGCTTTTGTCTATATATTGAATAAAACTTTATTTTTACACTTCAGTAAAATTTTAAAAATAATTTGTTCAGTTTCTTTTTTTCTTAAAATGAAACATAAATTTTGTAAGATTTCATAAAAATTGTAATTTTTTTGTTATGACATGAATTTTCTAGCTAAATAGCTTAGAAATATTTTAAAAATTTCATTTCAAAATACACAAGTAAATATCCATGCATACAAAAAGTAGGTTTAGGTAAAATAAAATTTTTAGAAAACAGTAAATTTTATAAAAAAAATCTTACCCTTTCAAAGAAAAAGCTTCAAACATTCTGTAATCCTATTTATGTTTAGCTACAAATTTTTTCTTTAATTTTCTTTTTGTTAATGATTAAATTTCGAATCACACTCTAACTATAAGCTATAAATTTCCTTCCAAAACCTAACACAGTTAAGCTTGCCGTTAAAAGTTAATGGCGTTTAATAAATGAAAAAGTTAGAGGCTTTGCAACAGTTTAAGTAGCCAATATTGCCAATTTTATCTGTCAAAGTGGGTGTGGTCGCCAGCTGATGATTTTTAATAGTAATTTTAAAATACTTCTAATTCATAAACTGGCTAGTATGTTATATCATCGGAAAGATCCTGATTTGGAGATTTTAGAAATATATCACAAACTCAAAATCGATTTCCCAAAGGCTTTTACCCGAATGACTGACCTTAAATAAAGTCTTATCAACGCGAGAGTGAAAAATTAAAATATGTTGACGAATTTTACTGTGATGCTAGCTCATGTCCCAAGTAAATATTAATGCATATTTTAGAACGAATATTGTAATACTGATACATTGTACATACAAAAGAATCTGTTTTTGAGCGGTAGATAAGGACCACATAAAAATAACCGCACAAAAAATGTTCGAAATTTTCTTATATATTCTTACATATAACAAACAAATTCATAGAAATCCTATAGAATTTTTTTTATGCGGAGGAGAGGGACCACATATAAAAAGTCGCACTTAGAAAATACGCCAATCATTTACGAAATTTATGAGAAAGTACTACCATGACAAAATAAATAAATTACGCATGGAAATATTTTTAAACATTTACTTTCGCATTGCATACATGGAGAAGTTTTCACACACAAAAAAATTGTACATACATAATTCACTGCTACGCATCGTAATCCAAAGTGCTCATCATCTTGTGATGCTTTAGTTCGAAATCGTTTTCGTTACTCGAAGATGCAATTTCAATTGATTTATTTTTTTCGCACCATAAACTAAGAGATAAGTTTATGCGACGAATGTCGCTTGGTAAGTTGCTTGTAAACATCACGATAACCAGCTATGCATGATGGAAACACTTTCTGAAATATCTAACTCCTTTCGGAATGGGTATCTATTTTTGGAAAATGCTTTTCCCTATTTGTTGGAAAGCTGTATCCCTACATATATTTTATCCGCTCTCAAATAGTCCAGTTCGTTTTGTCCATCTGCACAATCTGTCAAATTATTGATAATGCATCAGTCATTTAAAGTTTCTTATTCAACCGAGCGCGAGTTGTTGGTGCGTTGAGAGAAAACAACTGAAGATGCATTGTCGGGAGACTGTTTATAGCAAATGAAGAGAGCGTCTTGAAGTGTATATATGTACACCCCCGCAACCCCGAGGCTCTAGAGGGCCCAAGCCATGACTGATGCCTTGTACGTTTTTACTAAATTTATAAAATATTAAATGCAAAACCTGACTTTGCAAAAGGGCCTTAATATTTTCTGTTGCGCCACTGGTACATGTTTAGAAAGCTTTACAGTAGAACCAAAGCCATTGAAATTCTTATACCGCATAAAAAAAGATCGCATAGAAAAAATATCACCAAAATAAGCAGAAAAAAGAACCGCACAAAAACAGGTTCTACTGCATATCTTAAGCTTCATTTTTTTATCTTTGAGAAAACCAAGGCATGTTCGTAAGAGAGTAAAATGCCGAAAATAAGACTCTTTGTTTAAGGAGCATATATCTTTAAAAATTTCCTATAGAGCTTACATTATTTTGTGATATTAATAAAGATAGTTTAATCACTCTGTAGAAATATAAAAATAATTTTTAGTTCAATTTAATTTCCTGTTAAATTTAAGTTGGGCATAATTTTTGAGATCTCATAATTCATGCTTGTGTTTAGGTACCATTTTTAAAAAAGTATCTATTAAATATGTAAAATATTTTTGCAAGTACATAAAACAATACACGAAATGTAGTGAGTCTATTTTTTTAACAAAATATAAAGATAGATTCTCTAAAAAAGTTATAAAACTTGGTAATTTTTTGAAATTTTTTATTTTTCTCCCTTTTTTACATAACTATTTTTTAAAATCTATGCATTTGACTAAAAAAACACAGGTTCACTATATGCACAGGCATTATGTAAAAAAGTATAACAAATTTAGAATCATATAGGGCATATATATTTGGAATCATATATATCATATCATATATATTTTAAATATTTATTTTAATCATATATATTTTAAAAGTGTGCCTATATATAAAATTAATAAACTATGCCTTAAAGAAAAAGTGAAAAAACACTAAACTTTTGTAAACGTTTGCTTCCATTTTTGTCAATTATTTTTTCCTATTTTAAGGTTATTTTATCAACAAACATATAAACGTTATACATTTTTTAGATTCAGAAAAATATGCATTATTTTTTATTAATTGAAAAATCGATTTTTTGAATTTGTATCATATCTTGGTTCCTTTAAAAATATTTGTCGATAATTCTAACAATGGATCTCTTCACTATACGAAAAAGAAAAACAGCAGCATTCTATTCTTTTTCCAAGTCCGTGTTATTCTCTGCTATGGATAATCCATCTCAGAAATACATTTAAACTCTCGTTTTGCTATCTTACAAACAAAAGCTTTTACTTCCTAACATTATTTATCTAGTTCGTAGAAGGATGGAAAATGAGTATCATCCTAAGCCGATGGAGCAACTCTATTTAAATAAATATTGATGAAAAGACACGTTATGTTATTTTTGAAACAGCAAATACAGTGTACGGGCTTAAAGTATCCCAAAGTAATGGATTATTAATACGGAACTACCCATCAGAATGTAACAAACTATTCATCCATGGATTGGAAAAATTTCCGTGACTTTTTGGATGTAGTCCAATCAGCCGCACTTGCACGCATTATTCGGAAATAGCAGACGATAAACTTTTTACACTATTTTCATTAGTAAAGATGTGGACGCCACATTAAAAGATGTAGTGCGGATTAGATGTAGATGTGTTACCGGAATTTCAATCATTCACGTGTGTACAGCGACGTGTTCGAACGGAATGGAATGTCAACCCTTCAACATCAAAATCTATCCACTAATGGGAAAGAGCTTTCAAGGAGACGGATACTTTCTTTTCTCAAACTGGCAAGTATCCTTAAGTTTTCATGATAGAAGACTCTGTCGATCGTGGGCGTGATTCATTTTGTAGGAGCCTCAATAAGTCTATTAGGCAAGCCAGTAACGGCATTAAATTCTTTTCGAACACCTCACTGTACACGTGTGACTGACTTAAATTCCGTTAACCGAAGTACGAACTGCATCTAATACTGTGGCGTCGACATATTTACTAACGAAAATAGTGTAAACAGTTTATCGTCTGCAATTGCCGAATAATATGCGGTTGATCGGATTATTCCCTAAAAGTCTTGGAGAGTTTTTCAATCAACGGATGAACAGTTTATAACATGCTGATGAATAGTTCCGTTATTATAATCCATTTCTTTTGGATGATTTAAGCCCGGACACCCTGTATGTTTCTAAAAATATAGAATATTGGTTTTATTTGATATTCTATAGAATTCATTAGAAATTCTAAAAATTATTACGAAGTATCAGAGTTAAAGAAAATAAGACTTTGAAGAGGAATTTATTGTATACGTTATGGTATTTGGCTGTATAAATTTTATAATCGATTTTAAATTACTTACCTATTTTATTTTTTTTAGTATTGAAGTGTATGCGATACGCATGATTTAAAGATTTTTAATCAGAAATTGTTTCAATAAATATAGTGGCTCTAAAAAGTGTTCGCACGGTTATAATTTTCTATAAAATTTAATGTAATTGACTAATAAAAGTTAATGTATCAGATTCCTAATTTTTTAATAATATCAGCAACTAGTTTTTATTGGTATAATGTAAACAATTTTCAAAACGTATTACTCTTATTTTGAAATATTAATATTAAAATAAACTTATAAAATATTACGTCACAAAGGTATTTGTACACTTAAGAAACTCAATATAGTTTTAACTGTGTCTTTTTTTTCTTATTTTAGTACTTAGCAAGATATCCTTTGATATCCACAAAATCTTTTAAACGGCTTGATTTAGATTTCGTCAGTGGCTTTGTAGTTTCAGCAGCGATTTTCCGCCATTCTTCTGTGATTACTGTTTTGAGTAAACATTTTGTTTTAATGTAATTTGTTCTTCAACTTCAAATTTTCATCAGATATGTTTTACTGAGCTTAAGTAAGGTGATCGAGGAAGTGTTTTCAGAATTTGGTTAGATACACCAGAGACGTATGTTGAAAGCAGTGCGCTTGGGTCGTTATATTGTTAAAAAATGATCGACTCCAGTACCCAAATTTTAAATGGATATTTCTTAAATTGTTCTTTAAAATATTTAAATAAATATCATTATTCAAAATACCATAAAAATAATAAAAAGTTTTCTAATCCTGGAGCCGACAAACCGCTACGCAAAGACTTATCCACCTTTATACTTCACTGTTCCGACTAAATTCATAGAACGATGCCAATGCATTTTTTAAACATTAAATTAAATTTAAAATAGGGCAATGCGCTACGAAAAGCTTTTTCAATAATTTTTGAGTATTCAAAGTATGTGAACATGATTTGAATAAATATATATTGCAATAGTTTAACGTCCTTAAAAAACAATGCAAATAATATGAAAGATTTCAGAAAACGTCAAACGTTAATGTTTAGAAAAAAAATACCCTGACTTTTTATTATTATTATTTGAAACAGCATCCCTGAAAAAGTTATTATTTTTAAATCAATGAAGAAACATAGTTCTTTTTTAATGAAAAAGAAGAAAAAAAATCTCTTTGTATTAAAGTTGAAGGCAACATACAGGTCTTGACAAATCCATTACTGGAAAATAAACGACAATCATTTATCTTATTTTCGGGTGTCTGTAATTTTTTTATGAAGAAAAAATAAATGACTTCCGAACTCGAAGCAATACTTTATCTTATCGAATTTCGTACTAACCAGTGCAATCATGCAAGTAATAGACTGAAAAAATTCGACACTTTTTATACTTACAACCGTATTTTTTCACTAAGACTGAGTGTTATAGATTATGTATTGCAGAAATGGTTTAAATTAAAAAAAGAAAGATGCACAGGGAAGAAAAAAAAATGTTGCATAGAAACAGCAAATACTTGATGCAGTATTCTCTGAAAAATATTTTTAGTATTACCTTTAAGAGAAGGACATAACGCGTAGTTAATTGGAAAGGATAGCAATTTTGATTCCTGTTATTTATTTGATTAAAATTTTTTTTTGTAAACTAAAGAAAATTCTCAACATCCTGCAATATTTTAAAAGGGCATGAAAAATGATTCTTCTCCTTGAGTCTTAAGGAATAAGTAATGTGTTTAACATAAGTGTAGTGTTTTATATCGTCTAACGTTATTACATTCACAGGATATTAGAGTAGTTTTTATCGTGTTCTATGTAAACGGAGCTCTTAATATATTTCATAAAAATTGCATCTTTTATGTATTAAAAAAATGGGTGCTTATTCGTTTCGCCGGCGTAAATCTCGTCAAGCAGGCTTTATTGGCGTCAACACACAAAATACACATAAAAAATGTTAATAATGTTAGTTATCATTGGTTTTTCATCCATTTTTGATGTATTATGGAAAAAAAGTTATAGATAACAAAATATCAGGACTTGTTTTGAAAATGTAGTAGTAACGTGTTACTAGCGGGAATGTTTCGTTTGGTATCTGCTGTATAATGTTTGCCGACTTGATCGGTTGCGCCTGCGAAACGGAAAATTACCAAAAAATGTAAAGAATCTTTTGGCTTCTATCTTTAATAAGGCATTAAATAACTGGGATATATTTTTAAGGAAGGCGAAATTCGGAAACCTTAACATCTAAAAGTTTCATGAAATTATGTGCGAGATTATTCTTTTTATATTTATGTACATGAATGAATAATGTTTGCTATTTCCACAGAATATTGTATTTCATTTAGTCAATGAGTT
The DNA here is from genome assembly GCA_019973935.1 of Trichonephila clavipes. Lineage (NCBI taxonomy): Eukaryota > Metazoa > Arthropoda > Arachnida > Araneae > Nephilidae > Trichonephila > Trichonephila clavipes. The sequence continues at coordinate 2,958,263 of BMAU01021371.1, read as the reverse complement.
CAGCTCTTTTTGAAGTATAAAATATATTCATAACAGTTTTACTCGTGTTTTAATATGAATTAGCATAAGTATAACATTTATGTTTTTAGACTGATGAGTGAAGAAAGTGACTAGTGAAGAAAATATTTTGAAATTCGCAATGCAATTTGTTTAAGACAAAACTAAGAAATTTTTAACTTCGAAATGTTTAAAAAATCTATCAAACATTCGAGAATTTCCTGTATAATCCATTAAATGATGAAAATTTGAATTTAAAATAAATTTAAAGCAAGAGAAATAATGAATATATGAAGATAAATTATTTTGAGAAAAATGAATGTAATTAAATCAAATAGATATCGTAAAATTGTTAAATCATTAATATTAAGAAACGCGCTAAGTGTGATAGCAAAATTTTACTATAATAATAATATCGTACCAAATGATACGAAACTAATAATAGCTCTTTATGGACTATAATAGTTTGATGAATTATTTCATAAAGTTGACTTTCTTTGTAAGCAATATTCGTTAAATGTGTTGTGTTATTATGTGGGCTCAATATATTTAACCAAGCATATTGTTTATTGCGCGAACATATAAGTGAGATATTTACACTTGTTAGCAAATTTCAAATTCAAAAATGGAAATTGAATCTTGCTGAAAAACGTTATTACTAAATGCCACGAATTAATAGTATTAAGCTATCCGACACAACTTGCAACAACTTTTTTTGAAAATATGGAGATATGGGGATTTTTTTTTTTGAAATTTTTAGATTTATTTAGTATATTTTAAGGAAAAAATCGTAAAATTGAAAACAAAAGAAAATTATTATTATTAACAGGGGAAAAAACTGCTGAAAATGTACAAAATATGACAAACGATGCACGCTCTGTACAAACATTTTTTGAACAAATTCTAAATTTTTCAATTTTAATTTGTTATTTTGTAACTCATGCTTGAAATGACCTTCAGGATAATAGATATTTTAATTTTTATAAAAACTATAGAGCACTCTATCTTAGTGACTATATGAAACTGCTTAAAAAAAAACAGTGATTATATTCACATAAAGGACTGTAAATTTTGAAAAAAAAACAATGATTGATAAATCTGAAGGTCAAAACACTTCTACTGTTATACAAAACACTCATAAAAATTTCAGCAAATTATTTTCAAAATCTTTTAAGCAATCAATGTCCCTGTTTGAGTTTTTCGAAAAAAAAACACATTTCGAGTAAAACTCATTTTAAAGTTTGACATCTTGTGGCATCTTCATTTATTAATACACTTGTAGTTTTTGTTCTAGTGAATGGAAAATAAAAGGCTTGGTATTTTTACTACGCTAATAAGATGATCTCTAAAAAAAATAATAAAATTTTTTTTATCAATTTTTGAAAAAAATCAGCATTTTAGGGTAGTCGGATACCTTAAGGTACATATTTTTTTTTCGAGATTTATTTTTTACAAAATGTATCAAATAAAGTAATCGTTAATATTTTGAAATCAAATAACTTCACAAGTAATCTTTTCCAAAGAAACTAAAAATTACACATATAATTGAAGGGTCATGACCCCCAAATTTGCGTAATTTCTTGGTATCGAAAGGAATCGCACAGCTTTGATAAAATGCTATTTTATTTACAGATTTGGGTAGAAAAGTTTCATCATTATTATGACATCTACGTAGTATGATCCAAAAGTTCGGGAACAAGGTGTAGAAAACCCTACCCTGTATGGTCCACCTTCAAAGTAGTCCACATGGGTGACGATACACTTCTGTCAGCTTTCGAATAACTTCTGGAAAAACAGCTCTCGCCACTCCCTGCGATGCTACTTTCAATTCATCTGATGACGCAAGATGACGTCCCCGTAAATGTTTTTTGTCATTGACGGGAACAGGCAAATTCCATATGGCGCTAAGTCTAGTGAATAGGGGGATATGGAAACACTTAGGGGGAGTTTTGCGAGTTTTGGAGATAAACTAGTTTACCAATTGGGATCGATGAGCTAGTGCGTTGTCCTGCAGAACATACCAACCGTCCTTCTGCCAATACTGAAGCCGTTGATGACTAATTGACTCCCGCAAACGATGTCTTCGAGAAATGTGTAGCCTCAGCGATTTATTCAAGTGCTTAGCGACGATCTTTCCGAAGACATTCAGATACCAACGTAACATTTTCCGCGTTCCGAGAAGTCGAAGATTGTCCAATGCGCTCATTGTATTTGGTGGATTCTCGGCCCACTTTAAAACGCCGATGCCATTCGTAAATCTTGGTTCTTGCCATGATATATTCACCATACACCTTACTTAGCATTGCCAAAGTCTGCATTGGAGTTTTACCTGAGAGTTGTTCTAGAAAAGACATATTTTTCTGATGGCGGAACAATGCTAATTAACTTCGGAATATAACCACTGCGCGTGCGATTCGGTAACATGAAATGGACTAAATCAACCTGGCCATGTAGGGGAGAGTTAAGATAATCCACTTCAAGGGGTTTAACTTTAGGTACTTGCTTTCGTCGTAAGCATTGGCTGCTCTACCTAAATTTTTGGATCGTACTATATATACTTCGCTGCACCGCAGAGGAAATTTAAAGTCCGAATCGCAGATCTATATATAATTTTCCCGATCTCTGTTCCGTTGCCACACAGCTTATAGCAGGTTTCTCTCTCTTATCCTAAGAGTCCAATCACTGGTACGGCTGCAGTAGCCTTTTTCGCTCATCTAGCCGAAGATCCCAGTCACCTTCCGAACCGTCTCTTTGAACCCCAAATAATTTTTGTTTGGCAAGGATCACGGGTTTACAACCAACACCTTCTGTCTTGATCTCATCTACCATTTGGCAAAACTGTTTTACGATTGAAAGCATCTATGATGCCGCAACTCGTAAACCGTATGGAGATTTTATAAATCGATCTGTCCCTTCGATACTGTGAATAAACTTCTTACCATTTTATTATTAAAAAAATGTCACCACTCCTTTCCTTACAAATGCATCACGGTCATACGTGAGAGGGAACAAATGATTGAAACATCGTCAGAACACGTGTGTCCCTTCTTACAGATCTCTGAGAAGAAAAGGAATATGGTGAATCTATTCGCATTGATTGTTGAAGAAAAACAGGAGAGACATTAAACATTTCAAGAGTCGGCTAAACATCTGTTTCACCCCAGGGCGTGAGAGAAGGATATGTAGACTCTTTTGAAGTAGAAAATAAACCACCAAGTTATTCGGGCTTCAAAGATGACAAGAGTGGTATCACAAAGTTCCGTCTAACGAGGCGACACTACATAATATTCTTATTATTCTGTAAATAAGCTATACTAGAATAAACACATTCTACTGGCTAGAATGGTGAGTTGACTAGTTTATTCGCAAACAAAGCAATACTCCTTTTGAGGGTTATAAAGAGTGAGAAAATGAAATAATAATTTACAAATTCCATGCCCTGTAAATTTTTTAAAACGTTTCAGGCTTAAAAATTTGACATAGTAATTTAAAAGTTAGCATTATATTTTAATACATCAATAAGCAATTTAAAATGTATAAAATAAAAGTAGCTCGATTGAATACTTGTTTGTCGGAGCATTAAAATTCGATACGTTTATTTCTACTTTTTACTGTACCATATGAACCAAAAATTCAATGTAATTACGATTTCAAGCCAGATTATTTTATTTTCTAAAAATCGTTAAAAATACGATAATAAAGTTCGTTCTTAATCGAATTATTCTTCATGAAATTTAAACATTTTACATTTCTTAGTTTATTTAACGCATAATTACATTGCAAATCTTTTAAATATTTTAAATGCTGCTGTATGATCCAAAGGTTAAACAAACGTTTTACCGATACGAAGATTTAAAATTTTGTTTGAATTATAATGTGTTCCATAAATAGAATTTTAACGATTAAAACTTGGTTTTTTTTCTTGTGTTTTTAAAAAATACGATAAACGCGTTATTTGAAATGTCCGTCGCCAGAAGTCCGAGTAGCAGAATAGTGCGACGTTAATATTCAATCACTCACTAACGCATAATTTCAATTTAATACTCAAATTTATACATACATTTTAATAAGTTGAAAGTGAACTACTAAGTATTATTATTGAAAAACCGAGAATAAATTTACCCATTGAGCAGAGAAATTTTATATTATCCTCGCAAAATATCTCTTACAGCTCTCTCATGGATTTAAGGAGAAACATTCAACGAGAAATGTGTGTTTTCCTGTCCTTGGGTTAGTAATATTACCCCTTTGCATATCCTTCCGGGGAATAATTAGGGGGAGTGAGAATGAAAAGTCAAACTATGTTAATAAGCATCTTTTGTTGACAGAAGTTCTAGAAATTTTTTCCGTTATATAACACTAGCTGGTATACCCGTTCTTCGCACGGATGAACTGAAAAAATAACACAGATTGAAGGATAAATAGTTTTTTAATAAATTAATTTTGCGTGAATTTCAAATTAAACAAAAAAGCTTTTTTTGCATATCTCAGCTGAAAAAAAAAAAAAAAATACTTTTGTTAAATTTTAAGTCTGTAGATCTAATAGCTGATAAAAAGATTTTTTTTTATTTATAACTCCCCGTAACACTCTTGAGGGTCGATTTTTGAAAATACCTCCCTAAGCAGATATCTGCTCAGCAAAAGTAACACATTGTTAAAAGTTTTGTGTAATGAACGCTTAAAATAGTGTAAATAATTTATATCTGAAAGTAAAGGGTGTTTTTTTAGAGGTACAGAACTTTAAATTGCAATAAAACAACGATGTATTATTCGATTAAAATGAATTATTTTTTATTCGATAGATAATCTTGTGGCATTACATTTTAAATATGATTTCTGACATATGACTGCCACGGCTGGCTCGGATGTAGTCCAATCTGAGTGTCCAATTTTCGATGACTTTTTCCAACATTTGTGGCCCTATATCGGCAATAACACGACGAATGTTGTCTTCCAAATAGTCAAGCGTTTGTGGCTTATCCGCATAGACCAATGACTTTACATAGCCCAACAGAAAATAGTCTAGCGGTGTTAAATCACAAGATCTTGGAGGCCAATTCACAGGTCCAAAACGTGAAATTAGGCGGTCACCAAACGTGTCTTTTAATAAATCGATTGTGGCACGAGCTGTATGACATGTTGCGCCGTCTTGTTGGAACCACAGCTCCTGGACATCATGATTGTTCAATTCAGGAATGAAAAAGTTAGTAATCATGGCTCTATACCGATCACCATTGACTGTAACGTTGTGGCCTTCATCGTTTTTGAAGAAGTACGGACCAATGATTCCACCAGCTCATAAAGCGCACCAAACAGTCAGTTTTTCTGGATGTAACGGTGTTTCGACATACACTTGTGGATTAGCTTCACTCCAAATGCGGCAGTTTTGTTTGTTGACGTAGCCATTCAACCAGAAGTGCGCTTCATCGCTAAACAAAATTCGCTTATGAAAATCGGGAACAACGGCAATCTCGTTTTGGGCCCATTCAACGAATCTACGCCTTGCTTGATGATCGTTTTGATGAATTGCCAAACCAAAAGAATAAATCCCTTGACAGCTGTTAAATCGGTTGCCATCTTGGAAAGTAATGCCAACTTAAACTTCTATACCTTGAAAAAAACACTCTTTATAATACATTAATATTACTTTCTGTTGCATTTATTTTATGTTAAAATTGTGATATTCGGAAGCAACGCCGTTTCTTAAAATATAATGACGATTCAATGAAAAACATAGCGAAATGTTAATGATAGAGTCAAGTTGGCAAATGTCTATTTACTTTCATAGCTTAGAGCTGTGTAAGACCCGCCGTGCAGGGGAGAAATGCACGTTAATACTTTATACAACCGCATTATGATTTACAGCAGTTTTTTCCATACAATATTTTTTTGGGATCACTACATTTAAAATTAAGGGATATACATAAACAAAATACTCCGCTTTGGGAAATTTAATCCGTTAGAGCTAATAAAGTAGTTAAAGATATTCCACTGTAAAATTAATTATATACACCGTTCACTTAAAATAAGTACTCAAATCTTTTTCTAAGGTCTTTATTAACATACAAAAACATAAGACACTTAAATTCTGACCTAAACTATTTTTTCGGGACAAAAATAATAATCTTTGCAATCCGCTGAAAACGCAGTATCTGCTACAACACTATTCGCCTTCCCCGCTAAAATACTCATCATAGAACCCGTGCTGCCATATATCTTGGAAGAGTGGATTTCAAAGAATATTCCTGCTAAGTATTGGTAGAATATTTCTTCTAAGTTGGTGTGGTGTGGTAGTTAGGAAAAGTGGGTGCCAGCTCAGGTGTCGTCCACGTCACTTGATCATGGTTCAAAATTACGTGATCTGTTGCCAAAAGCCCTCGTGTAGCTGAACAGTGCGACTTTAATATTCACTAACTCAATCCAAAAAATACAGTACAGTAGTTATAATTATTTTTATACTTAAAAATGCAATATGCCTATTCAATTAAAATTATAGCGTTAGAATTAACTACTAATCACAAACATATTTTGAAAATTTGTCCAAATGATGCAGTGTGAAAGATAAAGTCTATTTACTTTAAGTACCAGAACCGATCAAAGCATTTATTTTGAAGAAAGATCAATTTCTTACTACCAGATGTGCATAATAAAATCATAAAAAAACATTAAAATAAAGGGAGATTTATAACAACCTCTCCCTTCAAAACTTAGTATTATTCTGAAATTAAAAAAAAATAAGCATTATGCTGATCACAGGAATTACTTAGAAGCGGACGCCTTGCGTAGCCAAAATAAAAAGGGTTTTTCCCAAACAAAAGATAGATATATTCTGTGGTGGGCTTTATTGCAGCGCAAGCCAGAATTGCTCGTAGATGGCAAAACTTTTTCCTACTTAACAAATATCGTTTTATTTTGGACACTTCATACAATATCTTTATAAATTATAGCCCATGTGTTATTCTGATGTATAAGCTATATTACTGTAAAGTTTCATTAAAATCCATTCAGTTGTTTTTGAGTGAAAGGCCCCCAAACATCCTCACAAACTTTCGCATTTATAATATATATTAGATTCAGAAGTCAATATTAAATTTTTGAAACTTTCAAATTTTTTACCTATTTATAAAGAAAGAAAAACAATACTTTTTTATGAAAATGCACAGTCAATTGAACAAAGTTATTTTATAACTCATTCATTCAAATCAATCTTAAGATATTATTTGTATTTTGAATTTTTGTTCCACGAACATTAAGAAAAGTTGAATTTAAGTTTTTGATCGAAATAATTTTTAATAAAATTAATTCAACACAAAACAAATTATGAGGTAGGATTTAAAAGTTCCCGGGGAGGCTGAGTCTATAACTTAAAAAATATTTCTTATTAAATTGCAAAAACACACCCTCCTTCAAAATAAGAACCTTGGGCAGCAACAGACATTTACCACAACTTGTAAAGTTCGAAACATTTCTAGAATTTCTAGAACATTTCTTTTATCCATGTCCTCTAATTCAACCTGCAATTCACTCTTATCTTCATCTGCAGATTCGACGATGTGCAGATTGTGGTGTTTCCAAGATACCGATGCTCTTTCGGATTGGGTCGTATAAAAAACACTATTTCTTGTCTTAAGTAACAATTCTGTCAAGTAGGGAAAGATCTTTGTCAACAGCCGAAATAGAGTTTCCCGCCATTTCCATTCGAATTACCGTTTGGTCTCCGTTTAACATGCTGGAACATGCTCTGTTTAACAACATACCCTATGCATGCTAAGATACTTAGCCAGTATCCGTTCGCATGTGGCCTCGGATATCCCAACCGATTTTGCTATTAACGCTATTGTTTGAACCGCTGATCTCAACGGTGCGGGAAGTCTGCTGACGTCCAGAGTGTCCATCGTCTTCGACACCTTCCCTGCTTTCTCTGAAACGTTGATGCCACTCTCAAAAGCTACCTTTCGCCGTATAGTATCACTGCCGTACACATGATCCAACAATTTGTAAGTCTTCGTAGCACTCATTCCCATACGATTAAAAAAATTGAAATTCCTTCCTTGCTCAAAAAACGTCAATTCTTTTAATCACCGGTTCACTAATTGCATCCACCAACAAAAAACGACACCTTGCTCAGCCACCGATCTCGTAAATTGAACAAACCACTTTTAGAAAGGGGTAAAGATGCAGTAGCGCAGAAACGTTATCGTAGTCACTCTATTGCAAAATTTGTTCTCATTATAGGCTCAGTCTAGAAACTTTTGAATCTTTCTCCTTTGTATATGTATGCATCCGTATTTTGCTCTACATTATAGTTTTCATAGAGCAATACAAATAAAATTGAGTGTTTCGCAAAATTTTAAGATTAATATGTGAGAGGTCTTCACCACCTTCTTAGGCACCTAGAGATGTAGGAGATAGGGAGGAAACACTAGCCATGATCCAATCAATCTTTTTATTTATCACACAATATAACGACATAAATTCAATTAATAACAGTAAGAGTCGGTGCTAACCGGGAAAGTGAAAGAACGACGAAATACACGAAAGATATGGATACTATCAAACTCGATCCTTACTTTATATAGGATCTAATCTATTATCCGATTTAATCTAACAATGATTTAATCCCAGTGATCCATCGTCACTTTAAATCTTCTCCTTATAAGTATTTATTCACAATAATTCAATAATGATACCTGTTAGTAACAATCTCACCTGATTTATGGTTTGATCCACTCCTACTCTCTATTCTAGCTGGAAAACATCGACCGAAGGGTTGGTTGTGAATAACGCGAATAGATAGCCTAAAGATTCCCAAGAGGATTAGTGGAAGGAGTAAATAGATCCGACACAAATGCTTCATTTGTGGAACATTTGCATTTAAAGGGTTACGAAGCTCTTGGATTATATTCAAAACCTAAATGTATTTTTTAGAAATGTATGACGTCACTCTTTTTCACAATAAGTCTCAATAAAGGGTATTACGATCCCAAAATAATTTTATCGCTAAGTAAGGCTTGTATTCTCATCTCGAAATGATTTTGAATTTACAGTCGGAAATGAAGCGTTAAATGTTTAATGCTTTGATTGATTATACTTTAGAAAGAGGATATTACAACGAAAGAATAAATTTTGTTTGTAGTTGGGGCTATTTTTACCTCCTACGTTTTCTCTGAAATCTTTTTACTTTTGAAATAATCTCATGCCCATTCATTCCTTTGAAGTTAGAAAAATACCGGTATAACAAAAAAAGTCATGTAATTTTAAGTCTTCGGTATTGCGATCGAAAAGCTTTACATTTATATCTAATGATGTTCTTTTAATTGACCAACGATGGTGCGAGTCTATAAATAATAGCTGAAAGAATCAATTAAAATTCAAGAGAAATTTTTGAAACAAAAAATTTTGTGCTTCTAAAAGTTTTTTAAACAGTTGATCAATAAAGCCAATTTTTCTAGGAATAATTAGAATGGTATTTTTACAAATACACATATAATTAAAATACCTTTTCAGATAATTTTTTTTTATTTCTTTGAATATATTTTAAAATATTTTCAAATGATTTCCATAAGTATAACTAAAACAAACTTTATACATTTACAAAAATCTGCATTTTCTAACATCCAATAAAAGGAAGGCTATGAAAATTAATTTTTAGGGGTGATTTTCTGTGTTTTTATGTAAAATTTTAAAATTAGTAGCTGTGATAAATAAAGTAATGTAAGAAAACAAAAATTAACTGCGGTGTATCCAAGCTGAAGTTTTTGAAGGTATATTTTCTATAAAAATATTCGAATTAAATATCCATTTCATTGCTTGACAGAATGAGAAGTTTTGCAGAGCTTCATGACAAATAGTATAATATTTAAGCTAAAAAAATTAATAATTTTCGAAATTAGTTAAAGATATTTTTCAAACTCTTTCTCTCTGTTACAAAAAATCTGTCTGAATAATAATTATTATTAACATTTCAAATAATGGATCGTATTGAATGAAATTGTGATCAGATATCTTTCAGCTTATATTGTGTGCTTAATTGCTATATTTTTTATCATTTCTTAAGTAAATTGAGTTAAATGCTTCAATATTTTTTTAATAAAAATGGTATTTTCATTGAAATCTTGTGAAATATACCTAAGTAAAAACCATATACGTATATAATTATACTTTCTAATAACCAAATAGATATTTATCAATATTTTCTTTTATGCAACTCTATGTTTCTTCCGCAATTACATAGAATATTTGATTTCTCAGTTTTACATATCGCCTTGCTCTCAATTAATCATGTTTTTGTTAATTCGTTATTATTTCTGATGTGTGTATCAAGGAATTTTTTTAGATTTATTCTATATAGTTTTATAGATATTTTTAATGTGTATTTCTTTTTTATATGTTAAAAAAATGTTTTCCGTTTTTATTAAAAAATAAGAATTAAAGCGGATTTTTATTAACAGTCAAAATTTATTTATCTGGTTTATTTATCTTTGTAATTTATCTAGCTGGAACTCAGACTTACAAATATTCGTTATTTCCATTGTCGCAAAAATATTTCAGTGTTATTTAAAGATTATTTAAATAATATAAGAAAACACACACAAAATAATTATTTGCATTCATTTTGAGTAAAACTGAGTATAACTTGAATTCTGTTTTTTTTTTTAACTAATATCATGACCCTGTAAGTATACAATTATCAAACACTATAACTACTCGAAAAAAACATGTTGATACAAAGTACAAAAACTAAGCTCAAGAAATTTAGATTGCCACAAAGCACCAGAGTCTTAAGATTTGGAGTAGTTTTGTAACATAAAATCGAAACCTCACTCGTTCTATAAAAAGTAAAAGAAATGTTCCTTTTTTGAAACTTGAAGCAAAGTTTTTCTAAGCATTCTATTAGAAAAACAATACTTTTCCATTTCAAAATTCTATAAAAAAAATTTTCCTTTCTTTTCGTAAATTAAGTTAATATTTTGTATCCATTTTTCAAATATTTTCGATTTTCAGTTTTCAATTTCTAGCATGTATAACCAATTTCATTATATTTAAATTAATTAAATTGAAAAATAAAAGTATTCTTCACTTTACTTTATTACATACAAAAAACTATAATAATAAGATTCCATCGTTTAACTTTATTTCCTGAGTATAATACCCTTTCTGTTTATTATTTTTCCTTGTATTTCTCGAGAGAAATGTTAACTAGCATGAATACATTTATAAATTTTCATAGGATTTAATTTAACGCTCGAAGAAAACTAATTATTACTGTAAACACATTTTCATACAAAAACTACCTGGAGGATTATTCATTGAAAAGATTCAAAATCAACAACAACAAGTTACAGCAAAGATTCACTTAGCATAATATTTTTATAATGCCTACTAATTCTTTAACAACACATGTTTTCAAAAGTGTATTCAAGTTTTAGAGCTTCAATTAAAAGTTTCTAATGTTTAATATTAGGTAAACAATCACCAAGCCATTGGAGAAAGAAGATTTTTTTCTTGTTTACGACTTCGTAGTTCGAACTTCGAGGTCAACAAACTTAGGGTTGCCGAAGTTCAAATCGAGCCGTTCGCTCGAGCTCTTGTGCCGCTGAATGGCCGCTATGTATGGAATCAGACGCACGTGAAAACTGTTGAGGCTCGAAGTCCATACACTGGCGTAACGTACACCCCCACCAACCCCTCATCGTGGGGTGGAGGGGCAAGCAATGCCTGGCTGACGCTAAGTACGTACCCTTTGTTAGATCCGGCTTGAGACCTAAAACCAGACTTTAAAAGGAAAGAGGGCTAACAATTTTCTGTACGTCACTTCCATATACTGGCGAGGTGTGGAAATTTGAAGAATGGCATGATTTAATCAAGATAGTGCTAATCGTTTGAACGTGGTTCAAAATTATAAGGTTCATCGTCAATGGCGCTCATGTAGTTAATCGATCGATAAATCGTTTGAGTTCTGTCGTATAGTTGAGTTGATACATGGTACTCTTCCTGTGGTCTCGAATCCTTAATTTGTCGCAGTGTACAAATCTGGAGAGGTGGATTCTTCCCTGTTTATCATTTTTGTCATTTGATCATGGTTTAAAATTACAGTGGTGTCCATTATCAATCATATTTGTATCTTACATCTTAAAAAGCCCCAACACAATTAATAACACTTTCATTTATTGTGTACAAGGCCTAGAGTGATTGAGTGGTAGCGTATCGCGTTTCCATTCCACAAGTCCATGTTCTATTCCCGGGATCTGCAAGGTCGACTCAGCCTTTTATCCCAACTGCAGTGGGTTGATAATTAAGTACCAAACTTTCTTGGGGACTTAAACACTGGGGGTCTCGCTTCGGACGGATCACCTGATCGGAACATTTGCTCGTGCACATCAGCGCCCAATGGTTACGTCCACTGGGATGGACACAGTATGCCCTGGCCCCTCATGGGCTGTTGCGCTACTGAGTTTGAGTTTTAGCGCTGTTTCCTAATGTTAAGAGCAGTGGTAGGGGTTTAATCAAGGCGTGAGCATTAGTGTGCAGTTTATAAGGGTAAATTTGATGTTAAGGTTTCATGCACAACAGTTAATCATTATCATTATTACTACATACATCACCAGTAGGTTTAGAGTTGCTTTAATGCAGGGGTGAGCAAATAGAAGCCAACCAAGACATTCAGAAAAATTCCCTTTAAATTGAGATTTCTTTCCAGAGTGAGTTTTGTATTTATTTTGCACTGTTTGGAGAACAAAATTTCTATATTAAGATAATAAAGTACATGAAAATGTCCTCACAAAAGAGATCATCTGCAGAGTTTAGAGAACGAGGTCACTAGAACTCAAGATTTAAAAAAAATCACCCTAAGTTGAATTTGAATCTGAAGAGTTACACCTTGAATCTATTGACTTGAAGTAAGATCACAGTGTGACAAAATGTTTAATGCTAAACATTAATGACTTTTGAAAAATCTTTATCAACAATGAAGAAATTTTTCTTTATATTTTAGTCGACACACACACACACACACACACATATATATATATATATATATATATATACATTGCATGAAGTTCACCAGAATAAATATAGATGTTATTTGGCTGACAATCTTACACAAACTGAATTTCCACACACAAGCAATCTCTTGATTTAAAAAATATGTAGAAAAGTATGGTAGGGTACACACACACACACACATGTCTCGTTAAACTGATTCAAAAATTAAGTGTCCTTGCAGCTACAGAAAGTAAAAAATTTGCACAATAGATATAGTATAAAACCTCCCCTATTTTTATTTAATTCATATGTTTAATGTATGGTATCATTTTAAAAAGGTGCGGTCCTTTGGTATCCTCCGCCTTTACGATGTGGCCCGCGAGGCGAAACGTCGCCCACCCTTCCTCTAATGCCGGAGGGGGAGCATTACGTCGATCGCGATCAACCCGTGGACTATTAAGACATTTTGAGGTGATCGCCTAAATATTTTAGCAATTGGTAATTATATACGGAAAATTCAAGATTAGCTGACAGTACGTAGACTATATATTAGTCTTCTACTGAATATAACAACAAATACTAAAGATAAAAATGTTTTAATTTTTAACGTATTTATTTTGAATTGTTTAATAATAAATGCATCATTTGATATAATTATATTTATGGCTATTATTTTAAAATTTATATCTTACGTTTTTGCTTTAAACGTGGTTTTAAAGGTGTTGTTTTTTATTTTAGTTCTGTAGGTAAGTACGCTTTCCGTATTTATTATTAAGTTATAATAATAATAGCATTTTCCTTACCCCATAACACCTACAACATTGGGCAATGGCACACACAAGGAATTTTCAAGGTGTCGAGGGTCGAAGGTATACCGTTCTCGTATCGTACTCCAATACGCAAAAGAATTTTGTTGTTGTTTGTAGGGGACAAAAAGCAGCAAAAAATAAATTACTGAATTAATAATTAACATTAATTAATTAAATAATTACTAATAACAAATACTTATTTACATTTTACGCACTATATACATGGGATTATAATGAATCGGGAAAAAAATCAAGGGTTATGAGGGAGGGTCTGGGCCCGTGAACCCCTTGTGTGCGTCACCAGTGCTGGGTGGATCGCAACACCTTGAAAAAATTAGAAGTAGCCCTTATCCCGGAAAAGTCTGCCCATCCCTGCTCTAATGTAACCTTATTTTTAAGCTAATGTAATTAAATCCATGGATACAGAAGAGATTAGAAAGCATTATATTGCTTATTTAGTTGAATAACGCTATTCTTAGCAAGAATGTGTTCTTTGGCTGGCTTTATCAAAATTTGAGTATTAGTGTTAAATTAAAATCCTATCAGCCGAAATAATCTCGATATTAGACCTGTGTATTTAGTAGGAATTTGTTTAATAACTTAGGTGGCTTCAATAGCTTAGTTACCACAGTGTCATGATTTCGAGCCCTAGAGCTATTAAAAACCCAATGTATAGAGGGGTTGATGCCTGTTTTTTCTATTGGAGTTCAAAGTTCTTCCATTACCACGGTGTCGTAATTCGGCTCGGGGGTTATCCTCGGTACTTGATCGAGGTTCAAAATTATGAGGTCCATCATTAATATTTTCTTGTTGGATTATCATGCTGCGTTAATAAACATTCGCATTTTAATAGCCCTAAGATGAAAGTAAGGTTTCAAATAGAATAATATGTATAATTTCCTTTTGGCTCTTTCTGTAATTGAAAACGTGTTCTATTTTTTCAATTGATATCTTCAAAACTTATAATTTATATTATATTAGAATTATTTAAATGTAAACTTTTAACATTTTTAAAATACTTAATTTTGAATAATCAATGAAATGTTTAATTGTTTAATTTTAGAGACCTATAAATAAATATTTAATTTAAGAATATTACATATGCATATATATAATGTAGTTTAGCACAAGCAAACGAATGTTTGAGATCACTTGCGATAAAAAGCCTCAGCTATTTATTCTTTAGCCTGAATTCTTAATTATTTCCATGTTAAGGCGACACATTACGATTCAATTGACAAAAATTGGTCGAAAAATCAAATCTAGTTTTTATAGCCAAAATTATTTTTATATACTCTTCTATAACCTCACAAAATTTGATAGCTCTAAACTTTTACAAAACGCAGAATTATTATAGCGTTTATGTTTGTTTTTATTCACATCCCTATAGCAAATCAAAACTTTAAATTGATTTAACTCAGAAAGAAAAAATAGCTAGTTTGTGTTCATTTAAAATGCTGAAACTTCTATTTTCTAATGCTTTGCCTAATGCTTTGAATTTGTTTTACCTATTGATAATAGTACAAGTAACAAAAGTTGGTATGCATTTTTGAATCAAAACAATACTTATTTTTTAAAAAGAATTGAACTCAGAATTTATACATTTAAGGAATTTTCAATAAGCATTTTAAAAGGAATGTACGAATACCAATCATGTATCACAAAACCGATACTAATTTTTGCTACACGTAGTTTGTCGTACTTGTAAATCAAATTTCATGCGTGTAATTTTTTGTAGGAGAGGAGTAACATTTTAAAATCCCTTCACAAATTTTAAGCTTTTGCTTAAAAAATTAAATGGCTAGCTTTTTATGAAATTTTGAGCACTAAATCTGTTTTACATAGTTAGTATACACACATAGGAGACAGCCAAAAAAGTTTTGAAAATCCATAAATTAAAAATTTTTGCGTAAATCAGTGCTTCTCAAACTTTCAGTACTGGTGACCCAATTTTCAATCATAATTTTTATCGCCCCTCCCCCCTTATACAATAATAATGCATTGAATGCAATACTAATACACTTTGACACTAAAGCTACAATACGATCTTAATTTTAAACCGTACATATTAACAAGATAACTGTTAAATTTTGTATATGTTAATTTTAAGTAATATATATTTTAAGTAAATTACTTTTAAATAATAGGATAGTTATTGCGTTATTTTTCTTTCTCTAATTTTTAAATTGGAACATATTTCAAAGTATTTAATTAATGATTTATTCCCTTCATCACATTGATTTTTAAAAGTACAAATATCATTAGAAAAATAGTCTAGTCTATGTTGTTCTCTATCTTGTTCATCACATGTGACAAAAATTTTCGCGAACGTTTGCGTGAGTCTTGCAACCTATCAGACGTCTGCACAAAACATGTAAAAAATCTGTACCTCGTACAATTCCAGTCAGTTTTGGTCGAGTTGATACTTCTGTAGCTACCGAATCTGTCTTGAATGTACATTTTATAATTTAAGCGTTAGTTGTTATTCACGGTATTAAGTATTTACGGCAGTAGATTAAAACAAATTCATAGATATATTTTTAAGTCTTAGCGAGCATTCAATGATAAAAAAATATTAACAAGTACATAGACGAGCATGGTTCCAAAAATTAAATCAAGGAAATATTCTCAAGAATACTTAAATTTTGGATTTACTATTATTGAAGTAAATGGAGAATAAAAAACCCTGTGTAAAACTATGTATACTTACTATGTGCTAAAACTTACAAATATGAACAACATACGAGGTTCTAGTTTGATATAGGGGTAATAGTTGTTTAAATAGTTCTTTAAAATAATGTTGTTTATGTTCACTAAGATGGGCGATAACATTACAATATGGTTACCTTAATACTTTTATCGTCTGTCTATGTGGTTGCCTTGGGGATAACGTATATTAGAAACAACTTTTGTTGGTTTTTTCCCACGGTAAAACCCTGTTAATTTCAGACGATTTTGATATCTTTAAAAATGTAACCATTTTCAGTGTGATTTCGATTGTTATGTTTCATTTTGTGTTATTTTCGAATATGGATATTTCTAAAATGAGTGAGTACTAGAATATTTTTTTCTTAAAATAATAAGTGTTGTGCTTTTAATTATCGCTATAAATCTTTTATTTTCGTTTTATTTTATGTTTTAAAAATAAAATGCTTCTTTTTTATGTTCTTTGTTCGATGCAATTGATATTTATTTAAAAATATTATAACATATTTTGTTATTTATTTATAATTAATAATGTTATATATTTATAATTGTTATGGCTCACTCCGTCGAATACTCAGGACTCAATCACAACACAGTTTTTAGTGAACTGGTATCTATTTCTGGTAACTTCTTACATTCACATCAGAATTGCTGGGCATGCACAAATCAGGCAGCGCAGTTGCGCTTGCTCAAATATTCCGCCCGGCATTGCAATGTTACAACATTTAATAAGTTTCATGGCTTTTTACAATATTGTTATATTAATATATTGCTATTAAAATAATTATAAATCAGAAAGAATTCACTAAAAATACACACAATACTAAAAGGTTAATTACAATAACCTAAAAATAAGTAAAATCTTTTAACACAAAAAGAAAGAAATTCATTCTCATGAGCAAGATACACATTTTAGAAATAGGTCTTTTGACTACACCATATTGGGTCTTGATTGTTACAACACTAATTCTATTACCCTTTCCAGGAAATACCGCGATCAATCTGCCCATTACCCATTTATTGACTGCTAAGTTATCATCTTTAATAAGGGCTAAATCACCCACTCCAACGTTATCCTTTTCAAATTTCTATTTACATCTCAGTTGAAGATTACCTAAGTAAATATTACTCCACCTTTTCCATATAGACTGCACAAATTTTGTTAATCTCTGATATATGTTAAATATATTTGTTTCTATATGTATTATATTTGTTTCACTAATAGAAGTAATTGGTCTTCCAATTAAAAAATGTGCCGGGGTCAAAACCGACAAGTCATATATATCCGTTGACAAAGGGGTAAGAGAACGGGAATTCAAAATTCCCACAATTTTCAGTCATAATGGTTAGAAACTCTTCATAAGTAAACCAAGAATTACCTGCCTTACGTTTAAAATGGAATTTGAACGACTTTACGCCAGCTTCCCATAAACCGCCAAAATTTGGTTCTTTGGGAGGGAGAAATTTACAATTTATATTTTCATCTACTAAGAAACCAGCCAATTTAGGATCAGGATTTATCACTAACTTGTACAATCTCTTGAGTCCGGCATTGGCTCCTATTAAATGCTTTACCATTATCAGAAAATGTTAGAGAGGGTATTCCTCTTCTAGCAATAAATCTCTTTAATGAGGCAATAAATGTCTGAATTGTTAAATCCGACACTAATTCAAAATGCACAGCTTTAGTGACAAAACACACAAAAATTGAAACATATGTCTTATACAAACTACTTTTACGCTTTTTGTTGCTCTTGATCCAAAACCGTTTAATAAAGCCAATACCACTGCAATCAAAAGGAAAATTTTCCCTAACTCTTTCTTTAGGCAAATTGACCATTATTTGTTCATATGTTATAGGTTTCACTTTAAAACATACAAGACAATCATGTACTATTTTCCTACATACATTACGTCCTCTAAGAGGCTAAAATCTCTGTCTTACTTGATATAGTAAGACCTGTGGACTTAGATGGAAGTATTTTAAGCGAAAATGCTCTACAATTAAATTCGTTAATTTATGGTTACAAGGCAATATTATAGGAAATTTGCATTCAAAGTTCAAATCACTATTACAAAGTCTACCACCAACTCTCAAAGCACCATCTTGATCTAAGAAGGGATTTAAACTTTTTATAAGACTTTCTGCAGACACTATTTTCTTTCAAACTTTTTATTTCCTTTTTGAACTCCTGTAGTTGCACAATCCTGATTAAAGTGATTTCCGCTCGGTTGATTTCCTGGACATCTAAAAGTCTTCTCCTTTTTTCTCCTCTGCAATTTGCTATGAGCCTAAAAATAAAACTTAACATTCGAGATATTTTAGTGTACTTATTACTTATATTTAACAGGTCACAGTTATAAATGTTGACTTTGTTAGATTTAAATTAACACACAGTGTGCTCTTTGCGTTACTTTTAAATTCACATTTAAATTCATCACTATCATTCACTGATGAAAGGAGGATATTCACTTACGGAAAATCTTTCGTTGCTAAAAACGTAGGTCCATTATACCACAAAGAGTTGTTGTGGACGGGTCGAGACCTCTTGATACTAGGTCAGCTGGGTTCTGTTCCGTTGAAACATGATGTCATTGCTCAGCGTTAGTCAGGTGTTGGATTGTGGCAACTCGATTTGTCACGAAGGTTTTAAGCAAGTTAGGCTCCTTCTGGATCCACGCCAAGACAATAGTCGAGTCACTCTACAGGTAGGGGGGGAGGGGTTTTTTCATTTGTACGGCATTCTCAACTCTTTTTATCAGCTTTGCAAGAAGAACGGTGGCACACAGCTCGAGTCGCGGTATTGTGACACTCTTCACAGGTGCTACTCTGCTTTTACTTGTTACAGGCTTCACTGTTGTTACGTCATCTGGCGATTGAGAACGACAATATATCACTGCTCCGTAACATTTATCTGAAGCATCAGCAAAACCGTGAAGTTCCACCCTTGTCACTTGAGGATGCACAATACATCTACCAATGCAGATACTGCTTACACTGTTGAAATCCTCAGGGAAACGATGCCACTCTTTGGCTCTCTCGGAAAGTAACTCGTCGATCCAGTCGATTTTCAGACTCCAAAGACTCTGCATGAAGATCTTGGGTCTTGCGATCACTGAACCTAATAGTGCTAATGGATCAAACAGTCTAGCTATTGTCGAAAGGACACATCTCTTGGTGTAGGAATCTTTTAACTCCACTGCGATTTTTAAAATAAAACAATCCTCTTGTGATTTCCAGGACACTCCTAACGTCTTGATTTCAATTGGATTCTTGAACTCATAATCTTCTATGATGTTTGAAGCCAGTTACGGATGACTACTACCCCACTTGTGCAATTACATTATTCCCTTTTTCAAAATATTGGAAAGTTGATTCTTCAAGGCTTCCATTAAAGACGCAGCGCCGCAAAGAACGTCGTCCACATAAAAGTTCTCTCTAAGAACAGGTGCAGCCGAAGGAAAGTTCTTCTTTTCTTCTCTCGATAACTTCAGTAAAGTTCTCGTTACTAAAAAGGGTGCACTCACCGTGCCATATGTGACTGTTTTCATCTCAAAGTTTTTTACCGGATCCTCTGGAATTTCTTTCCACAAAATTCCAAGCAACGGCTGTTGGCTCTCATGGATAAGTATCATTCGATACATCATCTTCACAACTGCCGTAAAGGCATAAGGATGCTCTCTAAATTTAATCATAATTGTAAACAGGTCGTTTTGAACCAGTCCTCCATTGAATTGTATGGAATTCAAAGACAATCCATTACTTGTAGGATTGGTAGCATTAAAAACTACCCTCAGCTTCGTTTTGCTTTTTTCTGTTTAAAGGATGCCATGGTGTGGCATATAATAGGCAATCTCCGAGATGTCATTTTCTGAGACAAGTTGCTCATATTCATGTATAAAGTCTCTATACAACTTTAGATATTGAGGATCTCTGATGAATCGAGTCATCAGCGCATTCAATCGTTTTAGAGCGATGTCCCTCGACTCACCTAAACAATTTGGTTCGTTTTTAAGGGGCATTTTAACCACATACCGAACCTCATCATCTCTAAAATGCGTTTTTAGGAAGTGATCCTCACAAAAAATTGCTTCTTCATTTTTAGTTCCCTTCCTCAACGTTTTCCAACTCCCAAATCATTTTTAAAGTCTGATTTAAATCTCTTTTAATTAATCCACAATGAACCCGTGCTTCAGTATCTGCAAAACTATTGCTCCCTGAAGCCACGAACCCAAACACAGTATTTTGGTAAATAAGATTGGAATTTTCAGAACGAACGCACCCTACGCAATAATTCATAAATTTTTGCACCCAATAAACAGTCAATTTGACCTGGCACATTAAAGAAATCTTCTGCTAAATTTATATTTTCAGGAATTAATCCTTTAACACACAGAGCGTCTAAAAATTTCAATATCCGTGACCCAATATTCAATCACAATTTTCATAGCACCTAATAAATAAAAATTTCAATATTCGCGACCCAATATTCAATCACAATTTTCATAGCACCTAATAAATACAAAGATAATGTATTGAACTCAATAACACTGTACTTTGATGCTAAAGCTACGATGTGACTTTAACCTTTTAAGCACCCCTGGTGTATATAAACGTCTCGCTAAGACAAAGCGTTTATTTCCCCGGACGTATATATACGTCTTTCCGAAGTACGATCTTTTCTGTGTACTGCTGTTCATAAAATTATTCCGAAGGCTTTGGAATGCAAAAAGTACCTTGACAATGTTTGAAAAGGATTTACTTATTTCAGATTACTTTTTTTTCTTTATTCCTCTCTCCCCCAATACATCACATACGTGCTCTTTATCCCCCACCCCCTCTGTACATCACATATGTGCTCCTACGTGGAATACGGTTCATCTTGGGAAGCGAATCGCGTAAACTTTAATCGGCAGATAAGGGATTAATTATAAACCGTATAAAATTATCAAGATTTTTGTTTTTAATTATATATATGACAACCCCCATGGGGTCACTGATAATTAATAAACTTGTTCTTAACTTAATATTGTTAAATTAATTGTAAAATACATTGTGCATTACTGATACATTTATAAGTGTAATATATCAGTGTAAATGTGTACTTTATTTTTTATTATGCCCGAATGTATTTTGTTTGTTTATCACACACTTTCAGTACATTAATAATTTTTTTAAATAATCTTTTATTTTTGACTTTTCAATATGCTCGCCCCCCCTCGTAAAGTTGGCATGCCATCCAAGGGGGGCGCACCCCACAGTTTGATAAACTCTGCTTTAACATTTATGTTTTTATCTTTAGTTAAATCAGTATTTTTATCTACAACTATCATTTTTATTCTATTTTTATAACTACCATCGGAATTCGAGATTTCCGTAGTTCCGCAATTTTTAACACATACAGAGGTGTTATTTAAACACGTGACCAGAATATTTACTTTTTCTTTTCTTAATCCTAATTTTTTTACGAATTTTTTCGTAATTAGATTTGTTATAGAACCGACGTCAAGCAGACCCCTTGTTTTCCTTTTCTCGCCGTATGAATCTTTTACAAAACAGTTTACGGAACTCAAAAACACACTAGTGCTTCCCTTTTTTTCATTAATTGCAAACACGGCATTACTATCTTTCTCCGAAACCTCTTCAGTAAGGAAAGCCGGAATAAATACTCGCGCATCCTCATTTAACCGTAACTCGGTTGATGGATGGAAAGCATTCGACTTATTATGGCTTGTTTGAAAATTCGTATTTTGTTTTGGGAAATGTAACGAGACATAATGCCTTTTAGCGCATAATTTACAAGGTTTGGCTTTGCCCTTCGACGCCGAAGAAAGCGACAGAAAGCATAGTCGCTGTTTTTTAACCATCTCAATTCTATCATGAACGAAAAGTTTTTTAAATTTTGCACAAAAAGGAATAGCATGATTTTCACAGCAATAGGAACATTTTGTTTCATTGACATCGAACAAAAAAACACTAGTTGCACCCTTTAACCCCTTAACGGTCGACGCCACTCTAAAAGAATTTTTTTGTCGGAAACCCGTATTTATTTCATTTCTACTTGAAACTTTAGAAGACATAAACAAATCCAATTCACGACCAAGCGTATCTGGCTTGTACCAATTTTCGCTCATTTTAATATTAATATAACTGATCAGTTCTTAATCAAGAGAATTATCTGATCGGCAACAATTAACTGGCATGACTCATTAAACTCATTAACGTTTCTCAATTTCAATAATAATAAAACATTGCTCTAATTCTAGAAGCAATTTGAACATAATTCTCATTCAGTAGTTTTGGAGACCTTCGAAACTGACTAAGCAATACTCGAGGTGTTGGTTGAAATTGTTTTATCACTAATTGCTTGATTTGTCATAATTACCCAGTTCCTCTTGTTTAACATAAATCATTAAATTTCCCACTTTTTCTCCCAATATATTCAAAAAAATTTCTGCTTTAAATTTATCCTCCACATTTTTTATTTTAAAAGCTTTTCTAATGATTGAAAAAATAAATTATCGGCTTCTGTGTATTAAAAGGAACAGGTATTGTTAGAGTTTTGATACTTTTAATTAAGTTTTCAATATCAGATGGAACAGATTCGAAATGTTCACTTTTATTTTGCGTAGGGGACAATTTACACCTAGCATTAATTAACTCAAGCTCTTTCTTTACCTGTTCTAATTTAATTTTTTCGAATTCAATCTTGTCCTTTTCAGACTCTATTTTAAATTTTTCTTGTTCAATTTTAGTGGCTTTTTCCGTCAAAACACCATCAATTGCACTTTGCAGAAACTCCTTATCAGTTTCAAAGATTTCACTGCTCTCCATTGAATTTTTTAATACTATAATTTTTGAATTCTGGGGTATGTCGAATCCCAGCTCCCCTCGGTGACCAGCAAAAGCTCGTCCTTTTTAAGACTTTTAACTGTCGACATCTTAACACACAACATTAATTTGATATCAAAATAAGAAGCAAGGAAAAATCGCTCTTACTTCGACTGATGAATTGCGCTGGACTCTCAGGAGCCAGAATACTTTCTCCGAAGAAACTCAGTTTTCACTTTCACTTTTTGGTACAGTCTCAGATACAATTTTAACTCATCACTACACGCAGTTTTTCTCCGAATTCTACCGGATCAATGTTATGGCTCACTCCGTCGAATACTCAGGACTCCGTTTCACACATAGGTGAAACACAGTCACAACACAGGTTTTAGTGGAATGGTATCTATTTATTTCTGGTAACTTCTTACATTCACATCAGAATTGCTGGGCATGCGCAGTTCAGGCAGCGCAGTTGCGTTTGTGCAAAAAATAATTATTATTGTTATTTATTTATAATTATTATTTATTTATAATTATGTAATACGAGTAATATTACTTTGATTTTTTTACAATATGACGATTATTCATTTTATAATTACTATTAAATTATATTATATGATTATTATTTCTAATGACTGTTATTAAATCGTACTACATGAATATTATATATAATTACAATATAATAATGTTATAAGATTATTATACGCTGCTTATAATACTATTATTAGTACATGTTACTTTTTATTACATAATATTGATATTCATTATTTATTGATTGATCTGGGTTATTCTCAATATCTTTTTATATCCTTCATTTGAAATACATTTCAATGTATTTCCAAACAATTCTTTAAAATTATTGTGTACCGTTATATTACCGCCAGGCCGCCATATTGGATTCCATTCCAGCAAAAAGAAGTGCTGACACCATTACCCCCGATAACAAACTAATTCCACATGAGGGAATTGTTTTTAAAACCATAGAAAACAATTTAGCCATGTTGGCATAGAATTTTAAAAAAGTACTTTCTTGCTGAGGACAACTTGATAGCAAGTTACAAGTGGGTTAGGGATCCATTTCACAATACTTCAGAAGGGCTCTCAACTGCCGAAGGTAAATCTTCCTAGATTTCACTTCCAGTGGCAAAATTAAAAGGCACTTTTGAAATAAATAGCTCTTTGAATTTTTGGCAGAGGTGCATAAGGAATTTTCTGCACTGAAAACAGAAGCATTTCGTATACTATTACCATTTTCAAGATTCTACCTTTGTGAAATCGGATTTTCTGCTGTGGCTGCTTTATAAACAAAATAGAGCTCTGCTAAATATAAAAAATAACTCAGAGTGTCAGTTTCTAATATTAAGCCTTTCTTTGAAAACTTTGCACTGCAAGACAAGCCCATGGAAGTCACTAATAATTATTAAACTTGCTCTTAATTTAGTGCTAAGAAATTAGTTCCTAGTGCAGTACTATTTCATTAAAAGTAAACTGGCTGAAGTATCCACTTTTCGCATGAGTTCCTTTTTAAAAAATAATATATTATTCTTGATATATAAATAACTGAATTGTAAGGAGAGTAAAACTAAGTGCACGACAATGAAGGCAAATAGGTAAAATCATTTTGCTCATATTGTAACTAGTTTTAAATGAACTGTAATTTTAAGACTTGCAGAATTAGCATTTAGAATTAATGTTAATTTTATATCCTTTTTCTTTACTTATGATGAAGAATATAATTGTGTTTTTAATATTTAAAGTGAGAAGACTTTAGTATGTTTTTACCCGGGAGCAGGCGCGCACTGGATTCCAACGTTAATGGTCGCGCGGGGTGACTCTGTTTCCCTAATCCTTATTTTATAATTATTTTTATTGTACTCGATAAAAATCGTAATTTCTGTGAATAATTTAATTAAGAGAAAGTATACTTACCTACTTTCAATGTCTTTTCAATTTCTCTTTAAAAATTAAAAAAATAAATAAATAAAACTGAACTAAAATGATTCAAATGTGCATGACTTTAATAAAGGACACAAATCCCAGCCACTTTTCACTATTCCAACATGAATGTTATTTGCAGGCAAAACTGTCATATTTTGTTCAAGTTGTATTTTTACTGTCCTTTGAGAATCGACAAATAGCTTGTTGAACTTTTCTTGCTTGTATCTTTTTGACAGGGTGAGGTGTACCTTGTGATACATTTATGGCTTCACATTTTAGTTAATGGATTTCTGTAGTAAGCATTGCTTTTCTCAAATGAACTTTAACTATCAGGATTAATATGTATATTTCAACAGGCTCTTCCCTTGCTTGATCAGTTTCAACTTCCTCAATAGAGATCACAGTTGCCCGTGCGACCACTCTCGGGTTAAAAGTGTATTCAGTACAAAATATGAATGTTCTAAATAAAATTATGTAATGCAGTGTTTCTCAAACTG